>OX451393.1:19342194-19715587 GCA_949629135.1 Eremobia ochroleuca | reverse complement strand
TTGAACCTTGAGTCTAGTCTGGCGATTTCACCCTGCAGAACATCTGGAATTTCCAAAGGTGGCTCTTCCAATTTCGGGATCTTTTGTGGCGTCGGTAGATTCCTATAAAACATAAACATAATATTATAATAATTAAATTAGAGTAATAAACCCTAAAAGAGAATTTTCGTAATTGACAAGGTGTAACTGGTCTTTGGAAATAACTCTGAAGGCAACAATAAAGTATAACACACTTCTAGACTATTCTAGAGGATATAATGGCCTTGCCAGGGTCGCGGGTTGTTCGAATGAGTTACCGTGGCCCTTGGCACAGGCAACTGAAGGAACACGGGTGGGTTTTAGTCAGTAAAAGTCTAACACGCCCTCCCGCTCCGCCCAGCCCAACCATTCGATACGCTTTCGTGCCGAATCGAACATCAATCAATGTTATCGAAGGAGTCTCCTAACCACTGTTCACAAATACGAAAGCGAAAAATGTTGACAGTTTAAACCAAATAGAGGACCGCTATTCTTCCAACGGCGATTTGCGGTCGGGGACTAGGAGAATCAAGTAACCGAAAATGTGTCATTTTCGATTCGTAAACTTGTCGAGTAGTTGTGAATATCTATGCAGAGTGGTAGTTTTATTAATGACGGTAAATAAGAAATATAAAACGGATAATGATTATAAGTCTTACCTCATTTCTGGTCCATTGAGTTGGTCGAGTGTTGACCCGAATGTGCGCTTGAGTGTGTGGTTAGCCAGCGGTGATTGTAAGCAGTTGTTCACCACCTCCAGTAAAGGATTGAAGATTTGTTCCTGAAGTACACAATATATTTAGTCTTTTAATGGCACATGACGTTAGATGACATGAAAGGGTTTTTGATATGGGTAATGGGAGAGGAGAATCTATGATTAAATAAATCACTACATAGTATAAAACAAAGTCCTTCCCTGTCTGTCTGTCCCTATATATGCTTAGATCTTTAAAACTCCGCAACGGATTTTGATGCGGTTTTTTTTAATAGATAGAGTGATTCAAGAGGAAGGTTTATATGTATGATACATGCATAATATAATAGAGAAACACTGATAATTTTAGTATGTAGTAATCAGCATTGCACCCGTGCGAAGCCGGGGCGGGTCGCTAGTAAATAATATTCCACAACGCCATCTAGTCCCAAACTAAGCAGAGCTTGTGCTATGAGTACTAGACAAATGATAAACAACCATATATATTTCTAAATACATACATATTATAGATAAATTACACCCAGACAAAGAACATGATCGTGCTCATCACACAAACATTTGTCCTGGGTGGGAATCGAACCCACGACCTTGCGTATAGTAGTCAGGGCCACTGACCACTAGACCAACAGGCCTGCCATGATAGAGAATTGAATGCCCTTTAGTAGGCACACCATTTATGTAATATACAAGGTGTAATAGAATAAACTCAAGTCCCCAGTTTGTTTATAATTGACTACTCAATCGATTTCAGTAACTTTTTAACATAGGCATTTTTTTTTAATTATGTTTTTAGCCATTTTGACCACCGATTGAGCCAAATAAAATTAAATCTTATTTCAAGGCAATAAGGCTCAATTTGAAATGCATAAAGTACTTTATGCATTTAAACTTGAGCCACGATTTTCTTAATAATTATAGTTTGCTTTAAAAAAAAATGTTTTGGTCATTGTATTATGCTTTTAACTATGCTCCATGGGGGTTGTGTGAGGTCTAGCATTAATTCTGTTACATATTGTACATGTAAAAAATACATAATGGACACAATAGCCAGTCTTATAGTGATCAAGAAACCATAGCAGAACAAATAATTATTAATTTTTGAAGTGAAAACTTCTTTAGCATCGTTGTGATTTGAAACTCAATGAAACGAAAAAGCGACAGTAACGAGACGTCCGAGACAATGAGATAGAAGGCATTATACAGTGTTTCTTATATTTGTGATCTCCTCTTTGTGCGCTGTCCGTACCCTCTCCCATCTTCATACGTTCGGGGATATTCGTAAGTCTTCGTAGATTGTCGGTACTGCTCTGGACGCTAAAAAACTAGCGTATAAATCCTAATGGGGTTTGTTTTTCATATCATAGCAATAATAAAACACAATTATTTATCTTTTATTTATATTTTGTCTATCATCACATACCACCTGGACCTAAAAAAAAAAAGTAAAAAAATAAAAAAAAACACTATAATTAATTCTGAAGCAATAATAAAGACAATAACATAAAAAAAATTGTCACTTATTCCGCAACTTAACTTGATTCTGCAATAAATGTTTATTATTATTATTTAATATATCATGCAGTAAGTAAAGGGTTAATAAAGTGATTTTTCAAGTACGCCGAAAACGAATGCAGAATATTGTAAAGCCTACAATTATCCTACTCCTGAAATTCTACATTCATCCCATTATCTTGAACTGCGTGTGAACTGCACACGTTTTTTTTTAATAAACTTCTAGTGTAAATTCCCATAGGAATACATGGCATAAGCATAATCAGCCTATAATATTTCCACTGCTGGGACACAGGCCTCCTCTCGGTGAGAGGGAGTGGGCACTAATCCACCACGCGAGAACAGTGCGGGTTGGTGAATGAACTAGCGGTATTTACCTACTGTTGACCGTTCCTACCAAAAAAAAAGTGGCGCACGACGACGTTGCCAATTTGCTTGGCTACGCGCACGTCTGTGCATCCCTTTCCTTCAAGACAAGATCTATTTTAATTTTTTTTATTTTGGCGTACCTATTCAATAAATTTAATCATGTATAAGAAACTGATTTCACTTTTTATTACCTTCCCCGCGCTCGGCACGACAACGCCCTCACTGCGCTTAAAGTCGAGCTTCTCCAGCACAACCTCGCATTTGATGAGCGTCTCCAACGGCATACGTTTGTTCGGGTTCGACAATATGTCCAGTAGGTTCTTCATTTTTGTTAGCTTTTCAACGTCTGTGGATAGAGTAAAGGAGATATTACAACATGCCTTTATCACACTAATATTATAAAGGCGAAAGTTTGTGAGTCTTCACGATCAAACGGCGGAACGGATTTGAATGAAATTTAGTAAACAGATAGTTTATAACCAGGATTAACAGATAGGATAATTTTTATCCCGATATTCCCACGGGATCGACACTTATGCGGGTGAAACCGCGGGGCGCAGCTAGTCTATTCATATTACTTTCTAAGTTTATCTTGGACATAACATCACTGACATTTTTAAGGATAACATCATGAGGAAACCTAGACTTATAATGAATGTAAGTATGCACACACGAGCGACACATGTTGACGGTGAGACAACTGCAGCCGTCGAGTCGTCGACGACCGCCGTTGACGCGTGCAGTTGCCATCGACAACGTGCCGCCGCTCGGCACGGCAGTCGCCGACGTCTCGACGAGTGTCGACGGCTGCAGTAACCTCTGCCATTGACGCGTACCGCCCGTGTGTACGCACACTATGATTTTATGAATGACCAAAATGGGTTATTGTACTCATCATTACGAACAACTGTTACTATGGGGCCAAACCTGAAATCACGAAAAAAAATCAGCTGTTCCCTATATTTTGAAGTTATGCGAACGTAAATGTAGGGTACAGCTGATTTTGTTTTCAGCGATTTCAGGTTTGGCCCCATACTAAAACTTGTTCGTAATGATGAGTACAATGACCCCTTCAGATATTTCGTCTATGAATAGATAGACCTTATACAGTGGCAGGGAACATCGACACGAAAACTGCTACCACGGATTTAACACTTGGCATGCGGGCATACTTCGCCGCCGAATTACGCGTGCAGCGGGCCACAAATCTACTAAATACGTATTTTTACGTGACCCGCGCTCTAGTGACAGACTGCAAAAAACGTAAAAATACGTTGCCCGCATTACAAGTGTTAAAAAAAAATCTACGCTGGCGATCTGGAATCATGCTGAATTCATATTAACAGTTTACCTGTATTTCGTACGACACGAAAAAAGAAGGTCTTGCTACTGAATATTCCACAAAATACTCACTTTCTCCCTCACTGACCATCCGATGCACCATTCTCCTGAGAGGCTCGATGTACTTGGAGAGCTGTCGGACCTTCTCCCTATAGGCCGCTTCCTCGCCCCCCGGAGAGGCCACGTTGGCGCCGACCGGCGTGTTGAGCGACGACGATGGCGACGCCACCATGCCCATACCGACGCCCCTAGGCGACCAGTATTCACACAATAATAGCCGGAATTGTTATAAGGAATCACACAATGGAGCCTCCTTTTGTGAAGTCGGTTATTATTTACTAACCTAACCCCCTTTTGAATAAATGCGGAGTAATATTACAACTAGTATTATCTCCATGTTAACCACACAACGCTACAACGTTCTTTTGGGCGTGGTTAAAATCGGAAATAACGCCGCCATCTTGTTTAGTAGACAGTTTTTGGATAATTTCACAAATGTCTATTACTAACAACGCCCCATTATCATATGTGACAAAAGCTCCTTGTACAGTATTTTTATCTAACGTGGCGACGCGCGCGTTTTTGTGGTTACCAAGTGTACAAACACGCTGTGAAGCGCAGGAGCTCTCAGTACCGTCCGAGACAATGGCGAAGTCGGAAGTGTGTGTGAGCACGTGTTATTTGCGGACACTACTCGCCTTCACGCACACATTAACATCGTGTTTGTAAACTTGCTTACCACAAGTAAAGCGCGCGTCGCAACGTGTGAACAAAATAAAATAGCACTCGTACATTTTTCGTTATGTTTCGTAGCGTGGCATACTTGTGACTAAGTGTCCTGCGTTAGCAGGACAGTGTGGCGGTATAATCTACATTCGCGACTTATTTGGCAAAACTGTAAACAAATATGAGTTTATAGAAAAATAACTTTAATTCCTACATAATAAAGTTCAGTTTACGCTACAACTTCAAACATTTTTATAACTTTTTCAAAAGTGCTAGTCACTCTGAAATCAACTTAATTACTAGTAAAATAAAGTGGTTTAATGTTTAACTTGAAATACCATAAATTTGAAAACACTATGTATAGACCAAAGACTATTATAACCACTTGACTGCGTATACAGTGCCCCGACGCACGAAAACTATTAGTATTTTGTCGCCTATGTATAGGCTACGGTACTAGTAGCAATTTTAGTTGTGTCCAAGTGTTAGACCTGCGTGCACGCTAAATTAATATATTTTTTTTTTACGTTTATGCAATTATAACGCATCAAAATGCCTTCATGCGCGGTGAAGTGGTGTGGTAAACATTCTTAGACATCTAGTTACAAAAAGGATGACATAACTTTTCATCGGTACATAAACATTACGAAAAATTATTTTTGATTTAATCAGATTATAAGCCACTGCAGGGGTCTATTTAAAATGGTGGCTGGGTAAACGAGCACACTTTTTGAGTCGCGCGTTGATGTCTTTTGGAAAAGTCTCGTTCTTGTATTAGACAATTCTAATGCTTCTATCCCTTTCTTTCCTTTTGTATGTTTATCGTAAAAAATAGTGCTGTTATCTTTAATAGCTGAAAGTTGATATCGAGAAAAATAAAATGAATACATTTGTTCTGTATTTATCCCATGATTGGACGAATTTAATAGTGAATGTCTGGATGCGCTCGCTAAGTCGGCATGTGATTGGCTGTCCCGTACCCACGAGCTGCTGCACATATTCGCGACAACGTGACAAGCGCGCCATCTTTTAAAAGTTTGGTGTGCGAGCGGAGCCGACCAGTCTGTCGTCCGCCATTGACCCATGAACTATCTAATTTTCGACTCCGTGAGTGAAAATTGGTAAAACAAGGACAAATTGTGCATTACCGTGTGGTGTCACTCGTGCCAATCTCCGTGGTCAACGGTACACTCAAAAGACCGTTCAGATCTAGTGGGAGCCAGCCGCAGCAGGAGAAAAGGTGAGTCGTATTCAGCCATCTCTCTGTTGAATTTGTTCCTGGATTGGGAAGGACGGAGAACTCCGTTCGTACAGAACTACCTATATTTATTTCTACAACCAGCGTAATCTTACAGTCCACTCCTCTATTCCACATTCTGGCCATTCGAGCCCTATTTCTAAATTTCTTTTTGCTAAAACCACGCTTCCAAAATGGCGGAAGTTTTAGAAATGAAACGTAAAATCTTATTAGTGAGAAAGGAATATTTATTTACGAAGATACAAAAGCTTTATGACTATTCCAAAAAGTTGGGAAATGATCCAGATAAATTGCAATTGTTTACGGTATCATTGTCGGAAATGGAAAGTGTTCGTACGAAATTTGAATCCGCCATATTTGATTTGTACGAAATAGAAGTGCAAATAAAACCTACTGCAAAAATGTCAATAAGTGAACTTGAAGCATTTGACGAAATGTATAATGCATGTCAGTTAATCGCTCGTAAATATTCGAAATTAGAATCCGAATACTGTACTGAGTTAGGTAAAAAGGATTTAGTAGTACCCGCGTTACCAAAGATAACATTATTTCAATTTGATGGAGAAGTTGAAAACTGGATAACTTTTTATGACACGTTCTCATCATTAGTTCATAATAGAAATTTCTCAGATATCGATAAATTCCATTATTTACTCTCATGCGTTAAAGGTCCAGCTTTAAATATCGTTAAAAATCTACCTATTACTGCCGCTAATTACTCATTAGTTTGGCAAAGTTTAGTGGATAAATATCACGACCACAGAACACTAGCATGTAGGTATTTCGATAAAATGTTCAACTTTTTACCGTTAACTGAAGATACTACGTCGAACTTAACTTCATTTATAGAAACCTTTGATCATTCACTTAAAGCGATTCAAGCATTGAAAATTAATAACTTAGATGATTTTTTATTATGTCATTTGGCATTACAACGACTCGATCCTCATACTCGAAAGTTATTCGAAGAATGTCGTGATCAAAAGTCGATACCTACGTTTGCGGAACTAATATCTTTTGTCAACAAACAAATTAAAGTTCTAGAACACACTTTTACAGACAGCTCTTCGAATAATACGTCGAAACAAAAGACACAAAATAAAAACCAACTTAAATCTTCGTCTAAGTCAGTTCTTAATACGGCACAAGCTCCGCAAAATAATAACAACCGTAATAATAATAAATCAAATTTGACTTGTGTGATTTGTAAACAAAATCATATGATATATCGATGTGATCAATTTCGTAAATTGTCTGTCGATGAAAGAATGAGCCGTGTTCATTCGCTAAAACTTTGTCATAATTGTCTTAAATCTGATCATCAATCTAATGCTTGTAAAAGTACAATGACTTGCGGGGTATGCGCATCATCGCATCATTATTTATTACATAAAGATAACGCGAAGAAGGAAAGCGCGGGAATATCGTCCGTGGCGAGCTCCCTGTCAGCGCAGCCGTCTCTGTCGCACACGCAGCAAGCGCTAGTGTCGTCTCACTTCGTAAGTGACACAACACACGCACCCGTACAGCAAGCATTGATTAGCAATAACTGCGATTATGGAGTAGTGTTAGGCACTGCACTTACGCACGTTATTGACTGTGTTGGTCAATATCAAGACTGCCGTGCAGTCATCGATTCTGGCGCTCAGAGTTCTTTTATAACTACTGAATGTGCTCAGAAACTAGGATTACAACGTAAAAAATGTCCTTTTACCATTCACGGTATAGGTGGGGGCATAGTTAAAAGTCAAGGCATGGTTACTTGTACATTAAAACCAAGACATGCTAAGGGTCCAACATTTAGTGTTAATTTAGTAGTTATTTCGAGGGTGTCCGCTGATATGCCTAATATCTCTTTCACAGATAATGTCATTAACGAATATAACACTTACAAGTTAGCGGATCCATTGTTTTTTAAGCGTTCGCGAATAGATATTTTGTTAGGTAACGACATAGTGCCAGATATCATTAGAGATAAACCATTAATGATTAAGAATGGTATTCCGAGTGTTATTAAAACCGTTTTTGGTTATGTTATTAGCGGAAAATTATATCCACTTAGTAATAATAGTTCGCAGAATCTTAGTTTATCAGTTTCATATGACGAAGAACAGTCGATTGAGAAAACTTTACGCAGTTTTTGGGAAATTGAGGAAGTGCCGTGCACACCTTCAATAAATCCAATGGATCAGTTAGCCGAGGAGATATTCTCTAATGAACATACTCGAGAGTCGAACGGACAATACGTAGTTCCGCTGCCTTTTGCACTCGAACGCTCGCCGCTAGGTGCTACGCGCGCTGTGGCTGAGCGCCGGTTATTGTACACGGAACGCAAGCTCGCGCGTACTAATGATTTAAAAAATAAGTACAAGGAATTTATGCGGGAATATGAAGACCTCGATCATATGGAACTATATCAGGGTGACAAGCCTAGTAAATACATTATTCCACATCACAGTATTTTGCGACCTACTAGTACCTCCACTCCGTTACGTGTAGTGTTCGACGCGTCAGCGAAGAGTAGCAATAACGTATCTTTAAATGATATTCTATTAGTCGGCCCTAAGCTGTATCCGGATATTGCGGCAATCATTTTGAAATTTCGACTATTTGAATATTGCCTAGTAGGTGATGTTTGTAAAATGTATCGTGCTATCTCCTTACGAAAAGAAGATCGATTATATCAACACATTTTATATCGGGAATCGCCTAACGATCCAATAAAATTGTACGAATTAAAAACCGTGACGTACGGACTTAGTTGTTCACCGTTCTTAGCAATTCGGACGCTACTTCAGTTAGCTAACGATGAAGGAAAACGTTTTCCATTCGCTGCTCAGGTCCTCCGTGAGGGAATTTACATGGATGATGTCCTATATTCATGTAATACTTTTGAGCAAGCTTGCTTAGTACAGGACCAATTAATTGGTATTTTTGAAAGTGCCAACTTTACCTTAAAAAAGTGGATGAGTAACAGTGAGAAGTTACTAAAGCGCGTCCCCTCCGAAAATAGGGAAAATTCAGTAACATTCGTTAAAGATGAAAACGATAGTTCTATTAAAGTTTTAGGGCTTCAATGGATTCCAAAATCCGATAATTTTCTTTTTTCGGTTAATTTAACTGACAACGAGTCAACCAAACGATCAGTACTAAAATTGCTAGCGTCGATTTACGACCCCGTGGGTTTTATCGCACCTTGCACTTTTGTCGCGAAGCAGATCATGCAAGAACTGTGGAAGCTAGGCATTGGTTGGGACGAAAAGTTGCCAGATAATATAAAAAAATCGTGGCAAAATTTTATTTTGGAACTTCCTCTGTTAAAGGAGTTACGTATCGAACGTCACATGCTATTACCAAGGGAGACGGAATGCGACTTGGTTGGATTTTGTGATGCTTCGTTGCGTGGCTATGCAGCATGCGTGTATGTTATTAGTCGCGATCAAAAGGGTAACGTAAAGGTTCGTCTAGTGACCGCGAAATCTAAAGTTGCACCAATAAAACCCGTCACGATTCCTCGGTTGGAGTTAATGGGTGCTGTTTTGTTGAGCAAATTAATAAAGTTCGTAGTTGACACATTTAGTCGAGTTAAAATTAACAGAATAACAGCAGCGTCAGACTCGACAGTCGTACTGTCGTGGCTTCAAACGGAACCTTATAAACTAAAGACCTTTGTCAGTCATCGGGTTACGAAAATTATTGAAGTTTTACCTCCTCATTTTTGGCGGCATGTGAGTAGCGAACATAATTTAGCCGACATTTGTTCTCGCGGAGCGTCTCCGGAACAACTTGTCAGTTGTAATCAACGTTGGTTACAGGGCACGAATTGGATGTATCAAAATTATATCGATTGGCCCCTGACGGTGTTTGTTAACGAGAGTAATAATAAAGTACCGGAATTAAAACCGTCTGTTAATTTCTTGGTCGAAAATAAAAATAATGATAATTTCAATGAATCTAAAGCAGAATTTTGTGAAAGAATTTGTCAAAAGTTTTCATCATTTTCCAAATTGCAAAGATCGTTTGCTTGGATTTTAAGATTTAGACGAAAAAGGGGTGATATGAACACTTCTCACAAATCGGGAGTATTATCAATCTTCGAATTAAACGAAGCTCGCGATAAGTTGATAAAATTAGTTCAAAATGCTTATTTTGAAGCGGAATTAAAAATGATTAAAGATAAGAAATACGTTTCTTCCTTACGAAAATTATCCCCATTTATTGATTCCGACGGCTTCCTCAGGGTAGGGGGTCGCATCGGTCATTCCGAACTCCCGTATAATTCTAAACATCCGCGTCTTCTTCCGAAACATAGTTTATTTACTAAACTATTGATCAATTATTTTCATAAAAAATATTTACATGTAGGACCGCGAACCTTACAAAGTATAATTAATGAAAATTTTTGGATATTGTCTGCTCGTAGCGTCATTAGATCGGTTTTATCTAAGTGTAAAACGTGTTTTAAATGTAAACCGTCTTTACTGCAACCCGAAATGGCACCGTTGCCACCAACTCGGTTGATACCTAATAAGGTATTTTCTAACGTCGGAGTTGACCTCGGAGGTCCATTCCTTATTAAAGAAAGCTTACGTCGTAATGCTAAAGTGACAAAGGCGTATTTAGCACTGTTTGTCTGCTTTTCAACAAAAGCATTACATCTGGAGGTGTTATCTTCTCTCTCCGCCGACTGTTTCCTTGCGTGCCTAGACAGATTCATAGCTCGTAGAGGTCTATGCGCTGTTCTCTATTCTGACTGTGCCACTAATTTTATTGGTGCAAGCAAACATCTGTCTGAAATCCAGAGGTTCCTGCGTGAGAGTCAAGATGACATTTCGGATGGCTGCTCTAAAAGACAGGTTGATTGGAAATTTAATGTCCCCAGTGCTCCACATATGGGTGGCCTCTGGGAAGCGGGCATAAAGTCAGCAAAGTATCATTTAGTGCGAAGTGTAGGAGAAAAGTCCTTAACGTTTGAGGAACTTTCCACGATATTTTGCAAGGCAGAAGCCATTTTAAATTCGCGTCCCTTGTGTCCACTACCTGCTAGCGATAATCCCAACGAATTCAATGTTTTAACCGCCGGACACTTTCTCATTGGTCGAAGCTTAACCTCTATACCCGAGTATAACGTTCAAGACGTAAACATTAACAGATTGTCACGTTGGCAATATATTCAGAGGTGTTCCCAACTTTTCTGGAAACGTTGGAGTCACGAATATTTAAATACTCTTCAGCAGAGAGCTAAATGGTTTACGTCTTCCTCTAATCCAAAAGTCGGAGATCTAGTAATAATAAAAACTGAAAATGTTCCTTCCTGTAAATGGCCTCTCGGCAAAATAGAAAAATTACATCCAGGTCCCGACGGAATAGTCCGGTGTGTGACGCTGCGCACCGAAAAAAGTACCGTACAAAGACCAACCAATAAACTCTGCCTATTACCTTATACCAACTAGAGTCAAACAAAACGTTTTTGTTAGATATAGGTACTTAGATTAGTGTTTATTTCAGAGCTTTTTTTAATGATATAGGTATTAAGGTAATCTTAGTTTTCTAGAAACCATCACTATGGTTTCGGTAGGGGGTATGTTCTGTATTTATCCCATGATTGGACGAATTTAATAGTGAATGTCTGGATGCGCTCGCTAAGTCGGCATGTGATTGGCTGTCCCGTACCCACGAGCTGCTGCACATATTCGCGACAACGTGACAAGCGCGCCATCTTTTAAAAGTTTGGTGTGCGAGCGGAGCCGACCAGTCTGTCGTCCGCCATTGACCCATGAACTATCTAATTTTCGACTCCGTGAGTGAAAATTGGTAAAACAAGGACAAATTGTGCATTACCGTGTGGTGTCACTCGTGCCAATCTCCGTGGTCAACGGTACACTCAAAAGACCGTTCAGATCTAGTGGGAGCCAGCCGCAGCAGGAGAAAAGGTGAGTCGTATTCAGCCATCTCTCTGTTGAATTTGTTCCTGGATTGGGAAGGACGGAGAACTCCGTTCGTACAGAACTACCTATATTTATTTCTACAACCAGCGTAATCTTACAGTCCACTCCTCTATTCCACAACATTTTTTATTCAATTCACATACTTTAATAAAATAACTATCTACTATTAACCGACTTCAAAAAAGAAATACCGACGAACTGAGAACCTCCTCGATTGTCAGTTCGTCGGTTTTTTTTTTTTTTTTTGTATAATCCGGGATTTTTTAGTTCTTTCTGTCCGCGACCGGGGCCGATCAGTCCATTTCCGGGATTTTTTTTTGTAATTGATTGATTTTGATTAAATATTATTTCTATGATTTTGATTTAGTATTTATTATAATGTTAAATAGTGGAGCGCCGTAACATTTATACCTCGGAATCCAGGGCCAGTCAATGAATCTTCATAAAAATTTTTGAAATGTGTTTTTAACAGCATATAGAAAAATGTTAAAAAAAATATTTTGCCCGATCTCAATTTTTTAATTATTAAAATAAATAATTATGAATTCTTCGGAGTTTTCTTTTAATTTTATTAGCTTAAAGTTATATTTTGAAAAGGAGAACTATTACAAACTTGTTATTGTGAGGGGCCCGTTGCTAAATAATAACAGCCGCACAGGTCGATTGATCAGGTTAAGCCATGCTTGCCGCGGTTGGTCTGTGGATGGGTGACCATCTTTACATATCGAGACCCCTCCGTGCCTCGGAAAGCACGTTAAGCCGTTGGTCCCGGCTGTCATTCGTGGATCTTTGACGGTTGTCACAGGTAGTCAGAAGGCCGAAAGTCTGACAACCAGTCTTACCAAGGGGTATCGTAATACCCAGTAACTGGGTTGTGGAGGTCAGATAGGCAGTCGCTCCATGTAAAATACTGGTATTCAGCTGCATCCAGTTAGACTGGAAGCCGACTCCGATATACATAGTTGGGAAAAGGCTAGGCAGATGATGATATATATTTATTATTGTGCAGTTATTTTAATAAGATAAGAGTTGATTACTGAACATAATTGTGTTTTACAAACTTTGAAAATAGTGGCATAGATAGTAAGTATTAATTTTTTTTTTTATTACTCGCTTATGAAAACAATTTCAAATACTTAATCGTTTATTTTATAATAAATCGATGCTGAAAGTTAGAATGTTATAGTCAAATTCAATAATATTAATTATTAATCATGATATAAACGTTAGTTATTAATATTACTAATATTTGTAGTTACAGCCTCTTATCAAAATGAGTGAACCATCGAATAGTGATGACAATCAAAGTAATGATTGCCTCATTTGCGACAAAATCAGATCTAGTTCTCAATTAAGCTCCGAACTAGGAGAACTTGTAAAGCTAACTAGAGGAATATCAATGCTGGAAGCTGCTTCTGCAGAAAGAGCGGATGGATTGTCTCAGTATTTAAATACTCGCGAATTTGTCTACGTGCATTCAATATGGAGGCAAAAATATATCAATAAAGGATGCATAAGTGATCATTTAAAAAAAGAAAACATCACATCAGCATGTTCTCCACCTAAGAAAAAGCTTCGAAAGGCTATTTCAATTGACTTTGATTGGAAAAGTAGGTGGTTTATATGTGAAAAAGAAGCGGATGAAATGAGGGCAAAAAGGAAGTCCAAATCAGCTATGTTTCACCTCTGATTTCAAGAAAACCATTTTAAATTTGAAACGTGAAGAGAAAAGTGAATATTATTATTGTCGCAATATATAAAAGTGGAATAAATTGCAATGTGGCTTGCTTAGAATCCAATGGTAACCGTTGTACTAATCCTTCACCTACAATCCACATCAATGAGATCGATGACGATGACGACGACAATAATGAACAATAATGTAGAAATGTATAGTTGAAAATATATATATATTTTTTGTAACTCGTTATTTTTTTGCTAAATATGAATAAATGAACATTAAAGTTACTATGCAAATATAATTTATTAGGTATAAAATTGAAATCTTTACTTTAAACATTTTTTTTCCTCTTGTCCCTCTCATTTTTCAGTAAATTGTTGTTATAAATTTTTTTAATCAAGATCGGCCAATTTTTTTTTTTTTAACTTTTTTATTTGGACTTTCAACAATGCAGTCAAACAATTTTTATGAAGATTCATTGACTGGCCCTGGATTCCGAGATTTTACAACTTTTATGTCTTACGGCGCTCCACTAAAAATCCATTTTATCGATATCGACTATTTTCTCTTAATGAAGTAAAGCAGCCCTAACGATGCAACTTGACCTTGAACTGACCAATTGCAGCCGCGCGTTTTTCCTCATCCCCCGGCCCGCAGTAGTGAGTCGTGTGCTTCGAAGAAATCGGCCCATACGCTCTCTAGTGGTTATATTCTCTATGGTACAGACACATGAAACGTTTGACCATCGTCTCTATCATGACGGCATTATCAGTGGACTGCGATTGATCAATTTAAATTAACAACATTGACAACTACCTAAGTACTTTAAACGCAGTGAAACAAGCACTGTGTCATGGGCCTTAACAAAGATATCCCTCAACTCATGCACACCTACCCGCAGTGGCGATACGCATACGAACGTCGCGCACTTAGTTTCTACAACTACCCTTATAATAACACTGTTACCAAATCCTAACGTAATTTTGTCATAGTACCTACTAACTAACCCACTACGCCAGTCGGCTTTATGTATTTCTAAGTTATAATATTGTATTTTCTCTGTAAGTAATTGTGTAATCTTTTGAGAAAATAAATGTCTAAACCGTAAACCGTAAATAAGTCTGAATGTAGATAATTATAAACTCCTGAATGTAGATGCAATGATAGAATGCTTCATTGATATTTATTTTTCTTTAATTGCAGTCTCAGAGAGTAATCAACATATTATTGACATTTTTGGAAGGCTCAACAAACATTTTTTTTATTGTATGTCAAACAGCAGTACTTTCATTTTAACGATCGGTCCTTCAACCCTGCTTTGAAAATCGAACGTCTATTTCTGATCCTTCGAGGTGTGAGTCTATCTGGCAGGCCCCAACGAGATTTATCAACAGGTGATAGCTTTTCATAAAGACATTATTTGGTACCTAAACAAAATAAGATATTTTGTACCTCGACAGTTTTTGATCGAATGACGTTTTTATAATGTCAAGCTAGTGGACCCCTTAGGATTATTTTTATTGTTATTATATTTTCAGATCGCCCAATATATAGTGCTCGGATTAAGAAACTATTATTAAATAAACGTACAGCCAGCGGACGCTTTTTTAAATACTACCCTTTTATATCAGGAGCTTAAATAACATAAATCCAAAATTTCCACTTTCTGTGAGCTATACTTCGAAACAAAAAAGAGCCCGCTAGCTGGACGTTTGTTTAAATAATGAATATCTTCTGAAATATAGCTCACAGAAAGTCGAAATTTTGGATTCGTAAGGTACATAATAGTTTCTAACTCCGAGCACTATTGGGCGATCTGAAAGTATAATAACAATAAAAATAATCATAAGGGGCACGCTAGCTAGACACTTCATAAATTCGTCATTCAATCAAAAACTGTCGAGGTACATAATATATCTTATTTATATTCTTTACGTACAAAATTATGTCTTTATAAAAAGCTATAAATCTCGTTGGGACCTGCCAGATAGACTCACACTCCTTCGAGCCTTATTCGAATATCGAACCAACATTTTAGGTCTTATTTTTGTCGTAAAAGTCTCTCCAGCCAGTGCTCACTTTATATCATACATACCTCTGTGGTTGTTGGACGTGGTGTTGTAGATGCTGCGGGTTGGAGGGCGAAGGACTGCCGACGCTGCCGCAGGCGCCCAGGCCTCCTAGTGACGACATCGGTGACGTCATTGTCGCACCCATTACACCTGGCATGAGCAACAGTTGTAGATATCATGGTTGGTATGTGTTTTTTGGAGTAATTATTGGCATAGACATTTTGGAAAAAAAATAAGAAGTTTTCTGAAATTGTGTATTTAACGAAATAGATCGCAGTCTTATTTACACCTATTTTTTTTTAATTGGTTTTCTACTATTTAATAAATAATAGATGCCAGTGCTGGATGAAAGTCTCTCTGTAACTAGCAAGGAATTGCCACACTCAAAGAATTGTACGCCAAGCTAAAGTGCCAGAAGAGAAGTCACTCTGTGTAAATGAGAATTTGTATATCAGTACCAACTCGATAAAATCAATGATACTATAAGTAAGAAGAAGTAGATAGGTTACATCCGATCTGTAAATGGCACGCCAAGCCTTGGCTATTTAGCCAAGTTACAGTCCATCCATATAAGTAGTTTATCAGCCATCTTGTTACCATAACACAAGCATTAGGTTGCTTAGCTTGGGACAAATGGTGCTGTGTGAAATGTCCAGGGATAAAATTAAAAAAAAAAAAAAAAATATTATCTTTGATTTTGCATCACTGTCCAAATCTCAGGATCTTTATTCTCATTCTAATAAGGTTGTTTTTGGCTTGCTGCCATTGACAAGTCTGTCAAAATAATTGTGAACGGACTGCACATATTGTCTTCTCTTTGTTGTATGATAATTATGACCTGTATAATATGTTGTCATTGAGCCGTTTTTGAAGATCTAATTTTGGTTAGGTAACCTTTTTTTAACTCTTTTTACTTATTATAATATTATTTTAAAATAGAATTTTTTGGTAAAAAACTAGAAAAAAAAACTACTAAACAAAATATGTTAGTAGCTGCTTTTGGTTGTACAAAGTGTATAAGGAAAAAAAAAAAAAAAAAAAATGAAAATTTTTTAATATACAATATTTACAAAAAAAAAAGTAAAAACTATTTAATAAAATATACGTATAAGTAGTCACCTAGCCTTATAAAATGCACTGATTGGTTTATTCGAGATAATAATTATACAGGGTTAGATTAAATTTGCTAGCGTAACTCCGCAGATGTGATGGGTATCGATATCTGAACATGATAAAACAAAAATTATAACAAATTTATCAGTTTTTTTGGGGTTATCAACCACAGTTTAAGTCTTTTTTTTTTGTGTAAACTTCACAGACGTAATAGGTTTCGATATCTGATCTAATTAGGATAAAACAAAAAAAAAAAGAACAGATTTTCTCAACTCATACTTCAAGTAACATCACGGCTAGAGAATACAATCCAATATCCAATAATCATTGTATTCTCTAATCACGACAAGCGGTCGTTGACCCAAAAAACATGAAATCTCTTTTATTTTTATTTTATCATGTTTAGATATCTGTACCTTTTGTGCGAAAAATTTAAATAAATAAATAAATACCCATCAAGTCTGAGAAACGAGTTTGAAATAATAATTAAAATATAAATAGTTTTACAACAATCACGACTGTTTGGCACTATAAACCGAGAACTTTAACATTTGTGGTGAAGTTCTCACTGAGTTATTTCCGAGATCTTTGTAACATAATTGTTTCCTTCCATTTATGCCCTGTACCCCTAACTGAAGTACACACGGCTACACATCAAGCTATACATAACCAGTATAAGCTGACTTCAGAACGTCGTACACGGGCGTAAATTCGGAAAAAATATGTTCAGACCGGCCATAACTCATAAGTCAACAGCCGTATATTGGAAATCCCGCGCAGGTTACTTGATTCAAGCCTGTTTAGCTTTGTTGTTAAACACATTCTTAATGACAGCCAGAGAAAACGATATGATCTGTTTAAAAAATACAGGGTGACAGGGTCAAAAAAAAAACAGCTTGTTTCCTACGAAAGTCCAACACCAAAAAAAAAAAATGTTTAAATGTATAGAACGGATTTTTTTTTTAATAACTGACGAAAATTTTCAACGCTAGGGAACAGTCATGTACCAAGAATCCATCCTAACAGGTTGCGCGTTGATGTAGCTGCCACCCTTTTTTTTTTTGGAAATTATCAAAATCTAATAACTTCTTCCGCTCTCGCCGGAGTAGCAGGGCGTGTCAGACTTTCACTGACTAAAACCCACCCTTGTTCCTTCAGTTGGCTGTGCTAGGGGCCACGGTAACTCTTTCGAACAACCCGCGACCCTGGCAGGCATCGGCCCTAACGGACCCCGTCAGTTGCTGCTGACATCTCTTTGAAACGCGCGTGGAACACAACGCGCCGTCGACCCGGGCCTAGTCCTTACCGGACGGCGAACTGCCCATTGCTCGCCGTCCGCAAGCCCGCGCCTACGGTGGTCGGGAATCGGCTCCTCCCGTCGCCCAGGGCTTTTCCTGCGGTGACTTGAGGCGTGAGGGCGCAAAAATTGCCTCTCCCTCACGCGTTCCGCCTCCTCCTTCGCAAGCATTACTGCTTCCCTGAAGGAGGTGACGGCTTCTCACTCCGTACCATGGCCTGGACCAGGGCCGGGCGCGAGAGATCACCGCCGCCGATCGCCGCCGTGAGGACGCGGCGGTGTTCCGCCCAAGCCGGGCAGACCTCCACCGTATGCTCCACCGTGTCCTCCAGGCGATCCACACAGTGGTGACAGCCGGGCGTTTCATCTCGCCTTATACGGAACAGGAACCTCCCGAAGCAACCCTGTCCGATGTCGCTTCCACCCTTGTATATTATGATTATTGAACTCTTAACATGAAATCGGTTGTCATTAAAAGTTACGCATTAAGTCTGCTGTTTTCCACCTGATTTGGTTTCACCAACTATTTCAGATCAAATTCTATGATAAATTTTAAATTTTAGTTGCTCAATTTCATAAACTATGGGTTTAACTTGACAGGAGTGTACAGTTTGACCATAAATTCGACCTGCTTCCACATAGCTGATAGCTTGTTGTCGGGAACGCCACTGATTAGTTTCCTAAATCTATGCGTCATTGCATTGCGGTGGCGATCCGATAGGTCTGAAAACATTTAATACAATCAATGATATCGTACCTTGGTTTTTTCAAGTGGTTTAGTCATCAATGAATATGATTATATGAATAGTGTGTCAAATATGAAACATGAAATAGATGCATTCGCTATTCTGATATTGATGAAAAAAAAATAATAATGATTCTATAATGATTAGCTTCTATATTTATGATAGTAAAAAAATTTTTGTGATAAACAAGTAACACAAACAAAAGATTTGCTATTTACAACTTGCAAAGTCCAAGAGATAAAATAATTATATTAAAACTTAAATAGAACTTGGTATATACCTCAACATTTTTAATTTTCTTGAAAACCGATTTTGTACAGAGTTTTCAGGTTTTTGTTGATCGGAACTCATCATACACTGGTCACTAGATCGTCACCGTAATGCAACGATAATAAAGTACAACAAACTAACGGATCCCAGATTCCCGACAATTACATTAATAACGCAACTCACACGACGCCAACTAAAAGGAGTTTATTTGTAAACGTTGCTAAAAGTTAAGTAATGATTAGGAACTGTTTAACCATACATTTTTGATGTTTAATCATCTCTTAACTTTAGGCAACATTTATAAATACCTAAACCACATTATGTATGATGATGCAATAATGTCAAAATTACCGTCAACAGCCTTTACCTATTTTGAGGATTGACTTTCCGTCTAACCAGGCGCTGAATGACAGTTTTTTTATTATTATTATTATTTTTTTCAAAGCTGTCATTTATAAGTAGTATCTGTACAGAACTCTTCGATACGGCTCGCATCATGAGGAGGTTCCTGTCTCAGGAGCCCTAAACACCGGTAGCTCCAACCCTGCTCCCTACGCAGGCCAATATTTTTTTTAATATTTTTAAGAGAAATGTTTAAAAATGTTTGTAATATGGAGGAAAATAAATGAACGGAATAGTATCACTCACCCATAGGGCTAGGCCCGCCCATGTTAGGCGAGGGCGCGGATGGCGAGGGGCTTTGCCTCAGGAACTGCGCGGGCGGCGGCGCACGCGTCGTCTGGTAGGCCCCGCCCAGCATGCCGCCTACCTCCTGCTTGTTGCCCACGCCCACGCGTCCCATATGAAGCATGTTTAAGCCCACTATCTGGCTGTTGCCCATGCCACCCACTGCAAGGAAATTGTAACTTATGAAAAGGGATAGAAACTTAGTTGTACTAACAAAGAAATTGTATGGTTAAAAAACTGATAGAAACTTTCTTCATCATCATCTGCCTAGCGTTTTCCCAACTATGTTGGGGTCAGCTTCCAGTCTAACCGGATCCAGCTGAAGATCCAGTATTTAGCACTAGAAACAGTAGTAGAAACTTTCTCGTGCTGACATATTCTCTAGATTGGAATAATATTAATTACTGGCAAGTTTGCTGGGAATGAACTCAATTTTGAATTGAGCTCGCCTTCATTACAATACAGGGTTATGTTATCGACACACAACCTGTATCCATGAATTCAGCCCAGACCCCTAGTATAGAAAATTTCGTTAAATAGCTGTTTCATAAAAAAAAAAAAATGCAATGCCTATGCAGTCAAAATGTATGGCACAGCAATATTTTTTTTAATAACCGACCCGTTGTTTCAGAATCATGTACAGACGCCAGCACATCAAGCTACCCGAAACTGTCAAATTTTCCCAATAAACATTGCACCTTATGTCTCAACAATAAAGTTGAAAATCTATTAAAGAAATTTGACAGATTGTAGTAGCTTGATGTGCTGGCGTCTGTACATGAATGTATGGTAACATGTTGCGTGTTGATGTCCCTGATGCTCTGTATATTTCTTCCCATTTCACAATATACTATGTGAATATTATTTATTTTATTTAATATTAATAAAAAAATAGTTTATTTATTTTATTTAATATTAGTAAAAAATAGTTTATTTATTTTATTTTATTTAATATTAATAAAAAATAAATTATTCATTATTTTTATTTATTTTTTTGTGTAAGTACAGTTAAGTTTTTTGAATAAATTTTTCTACTTTCTTGTTTCCTGTTTATATAGGTAAGTCCTTAGATTTAGCCTTGAGATGTGTATGAAGTATTTATGGCTATGAGCCTATAAATAAGGCATACCATTTATAAATTACTTAGTAAGAAATTGTTTGGCAGTGAGTCATACCGACGCACATGGTTAGTTTGGCTTCAACTTCTGATAATAACAGGAAAAAGAGTATTTAAACATAAATATGTAAATAGTTTCAACTTACCCATTTGTCCCGACATTTGTCCTTGCATGTTGTTTGGTGCCATCTGTCCTCCCATGCCCACTTGGTTACAAGGCATCTGCCCCATACTATTTGACCCAGACATGGGCACTTGCATAGAATTTGGCATTGACATGTTTGGCATCATCTGTCCCTGCATGCCTCCAGCCAGTTGGCTCTGCAACTGGCTGCCCATAGGATTGCCCATTCCTCCCATTCCACCAACCATGTTGTTCCCCATTTGTCCCTGGTTGCCCACCATTCCCATTTGTCCCCCCAATTTGTTCTGTAACTGCATATTCATTTGTGGTCTTTGATTTAGCGTTTGAAGTAGATTTGTGGCTGTCTGAGCTTGTGGTCCTTGTGAAACAATTGGTCCTTGTTGCCCCATTTGGCCCTGCATGCCCCCCATTCCAGGGTTTGGCCCCATGACACCTTGCTGCTGCATTTGGCCTTGGGGGCCCATGTTCATCATTTGATTTCTTGATCCTTGTGATGCTAGGTTTTGGAGGGCATTGATTGGGTCTGGTGTGAGGCCACCCTGGTTGTTGGGGCCCTGTTGTTGTGGACCTTGTGGGGCCTGGACTTGGGGATTAGGGCCAGGCTGGCCTTGATTGGGGCCTTGCATTTGCTGCTGCCCTTGATTTTGTTTGGATTGTGCTGAAATATTAAATAGTGCAACATCCTCAATGGTCATATTATTTCATAATCTTTACATAATAAACAAACAAATATTTTATATTACAGATGGTGGGTTTTTATTACATCATATAGGTCATAACAAAATACATTTATTTGATAAAATACTCAAGATAGCATTTACTTACACATTTCCCTCACATGCAGTATCAGTTTGGCGACCATGTTCATATACTCCTCACGAGTCTTAGCCTTCATGAACACATGGTTCTCCATCTCACTGCTGTTCCGTGCCACTTGGACGCCAGAGCGCTGAATCACCTCCTCACTACAAAAACATTAAGTCTTAACCTTATTTCAATGTTTGTGAATCATTTAAAAGGGCCTGTTTCACAGTGCTGTCTACCAGATAGGTAAATAAAACAATCACATTATTTTGTAGATAATTATCTGGGAAAATGTGGGTGAACTATAATTACACCTCCGATCAACCCTTCTGGAAAGAAGGCCTGATCTACATTCCATGTTAGAGGGTTGGTTTTCTGCACTTAGTTCTTCAGGTGGACCATTGTGCATTGGCCATGGCAAGCTTTGGTAGTTATTCCAACCAGCCCACCTGCTTCCAGAAGTAGGGCTTGCATGGAGGCTGGGGAAACAGTTGCAAATGTGCCCTTTGAATGCATAGGCATCACCCAGATTAGGACAGAAACTATTGGAGCACCCAGATCTTACTCAGATGTCCATAACAGACCAGGACATGTAATCAACAAGGCATGAAGTTATACAGTAATCCCCCCTTTAATGCGGTACACTTATGACGCGTTTTTACATTACGCGAGCCCTGCAGCGAGAAAAATTAAATGTGATGAATTATTTATACGTAACACGTTATATGAGGTCGTAAAAACGCATTATACGAGAATACCCCTATAACGTGTTTTCCTATAATGCGGAACCAGTCTACCGTGTTACAGGGAGGATTACTGTATTATGTTTATAAATTAACTGGCTTATCTCAAGTGGTGCAACAATCTGTAATATGGATAAACCACTAAGTGGTCCTAACACTGTAACTATAGTGAACAGGAAATGCAACTAGTGGGTGTTTTGTTAGACTTACCTTTCTAGACAAATGCACTTTCCCACTACTTTTCCTAGCATAAGCATAACCAGCCTATAATGTTGGGACCCAGGCCAACTCTCTGTGAACGAGAGTGGGCCATAATCTACACAAGCCCAGTGCAGGTTGGTGTAAATGTCACATGTCTTCGAATTTTTGGTTCTATGACATGGGGGGTTTACTTATGATGTTTTCCTTCACTGTTTTAAGAGCAATGGTTATGAAATAATTTACACAAGGCACGAACTGGGTGCGAACCTACAACTTACGAAAACCGCAGCAATTACAACTGGGTCACCACTGCTCTTTTTGTAAAGTGGACAAAACCAACAAAATGTCTCAGCAAGCTCTACATTGCATCTACATTTGATTAAAATCATAATTAGATATCTGAAATTGGGGTCATTGACTAGAGAGCGACTGGGTATACCCATGGGAATTTTAAACGTAAAGTCTGAGTTAATACTATTTTATGAGAATCAAGACAGATTATCCTTATCATGTATTACTTATATTGTTAGGCACTGTTAGTTATCACCATTTATTATACTATTAGTATTTGAAAGGATTAAGTGATTTATTTACTGAGATGAATAAATTGTCCCTATTTTCAGGATACTGTGTAGAAAGGAGCTGTATTGTGGCTAATGATAGTAACATCTATACAATGGGCAGCTCCCTAAGTATCGCTAAATCAGATCGCTCCACGAAGCGGTAATCGCAAAACAATGATGGATACGATGCACAACACAGTAAAAAATTCTAGAACTTACATTTTCGACACCACACTCTGGCGGAAGGCCTGAGTTCTCCAATTATCGTCCGAAGCCATTGTGTTGAATTGTTTCAAATTATCCATACACTGTTAAAACCACTTTAAGTGAATGATGCCGCTTCTATTGACACATTTGTAGTATATTATAACACTAATGATTCATAAAATACAAAGCGCTCGATAACGATGCAAGCGCTTTGTTTTTTTTCCAAAAAAGAGGAAAGAAAAAGACAGATTATTAATCTTTGAGGCACGTTGACGTTTTCTCAGACAGGACCACAGAGTACAATAAACTGGTTGTCTGAGTGAGGCAGTTGAGCGTTCAATGTCTGTTATTTTACCTCTGATTTTACATCACTGTACAAAACAAAGTGATTTTATTCTCACTTTATTCTCATTTAGATAAGGTTGCTGTTAGGTTGCTGCCACTGACAAGGCTGTCAATATTATTGTGATCTTTATTCTTATGACGGAATTATATTAACACAGATAGGTATGACACAGCCATTAGAATTAACAATTTCAAACTATTTCATCATTGTCAACTTAATTGGCAGCATTAGGTAGACATTACTACGTCCAAAGTAGAGTAGATTTCTCATCTATGACGATTCACGGGTAGCGATGGGTTTATGCCCTGGCAAATTGGGCGCTTTGAATAAACGCCGGATAAATGCCCGTAAACGCCCAATAAATGCCTTTTGCCTGGGCAAAAACTTTAACAGAACTTTTATTACATTTTTCATTCAAATTATTTGATTAAATTCATATTTGAGTGTGCAGAAAAGATTAATTGATCCAAATAGCGACGTCAATACAAAAAAATTCGATTCCTCATACCTAGGGGTATCCGAAAATACCCCATATATGTTCCTTTTCCTGTTAATGAGACACTACAAAACTCTATACATTTTCTTTATCTGGTCAATTGTTTCCGATAATATTCTAGAGTGTTGTAGAATGTTCTAGGTACTTGTGATGTGGGGAAATATAAAGGCGCCCTCGCGATCGGTTTAGTAAGTTTGAAGAAAAAATGGACGAGCGACAAGTTCGAACACTGTTCTTATACGAGTACTTTTTAGGCCTCTCGCCCACGGCGACTTTTTGTAGCGATGCTGTCGCGAGTTCGCATCGATACAGTCGCGATGCGGTTGCTATAGAGATGTAAGTGCTGTTGGTATTATACCGTTTGTATTATAAATAATAATAATAAAATAATAATAAAATCGTTTATTTATATAAAGGGGATAACATTTACACTTTAATACCTTAACAATTACGATAGCGCACAGTTGCTAATTTGCCTGAACTAGGTTGAACCTGTGCTTCAGGCTAGAAAATGCATGAATTCTTAATGTAATAAATTAACACTCAGTTTAACGTAAAAACTAAATTAAAACTTAGATAAATAAAAGTAAAATAGTATGTTAGCAGTTTTATTTGCAGACAATAAGTAGGTCTTCTGTCTGTGCATAGTCGAGGGTTAGTAAATACTTAAGTATAATTTTTTTACAGTTATAGTAATTTAGTTTATAGATACATAGTTTTCTATTTAATCTATTGTACAGGAATGGGCCTAGGAAAGTTAAAAATCTTTCTACAAAGACATGTTTTGAGGTTGCATTAGATAAGCATACAAGATCATTCCGTCTCTTGTTAGTATTGTCGGCATTGTAGGCAAGCATGGTGTGCTGTTTTAATACTAAGTGCATAATGAAAAGCTGGCGAACGGTTAGTACATTGCAGGATTTATATAGCAGAGCGGTGGGAAAAAAGAAGGGATGGAAATTTGCTACCTTTAAAATTGCTCTCTGAGCTCTTTCAAGAGGAAGCAAATTAGTTTTTGATGCACCACCCCAAGAAGTGATACAGTATTGAATAATAGATTGACATAGGGCCAAATAAACTTGTGTGATTAATTTTGAATCGGCTAATGTTCGCAATTTTTTAAAAACATATATTAGTTTGCGCACTCTTTTTACTAGGCTTTCAATATGTTTTTTAAAAGACAGTGTGTCATCCATTATTACCCCCAGGTATGTTATGTTGCTCGTTTTGTGTATAAAAGGACAATTACACATAGTGATTGTGGGGTTACCACATTGATGGGCATATAAGTAAGGGTTAGTAATACTGAGTTGAGATTTGCGCATGGAGAAGTGAATATATTTGGTCTTGTCGGCATTTAATGTTAGTAAATTGCTATGTAGCCAATTAGTCACAGTATTAAAACCTAGTTGAGCGATTTCGAACAAATCGATACTGGTTTTTGCGCTAAATATTAACGCCGTGTCGTCGGCATAGGATATTATTTTTCCGTCTTTAATATTTAGATTACACAAGTCGTTAATGTAAATAAGGAAGAGGGTGGGGCCCAGAATACTCCCCTGGGGAACACCAAAACCAGTATTCTTCTGCTCATCGCTAGTAATATTATCTATTCTAACACATTGGTACCGGTGGTCTAAATAGTCTGTAAAAAGTTTCAGCGACGTTCCCCTTATTCCTATGATCTCTAATTTCTTCAGAAGAACAGAAACAGACACCGTGTCGAAGGCCTTGGCTAAATCGAGGAAGACTCCCAGGGTTTGGTTTCCTTTGCCGAGTTCTTCTGAAATATAATCAGTCAGGCTATGCACCGCATCAGCTGTGGACAGTTTGGCTCTAAAACCAAATTGCGCAGGGGATAAGATGTTGTTTTTTTCAAGGTACTGAACTAGTCTACTGTTTATAATTTTCTCTAGTATTTTTGAAATCGAGGGGAGTAAGGATATCGGCCTATAATTATTAACTACTTCCAGATTTAAAGATAGGGATTACAACTGCCTTTTTTAGACAGCTAGGGAAAATTCCTTCGGAAAGACAGATTCGAAATATATGCGTTAAGGGAGGTACCAAAATATGCTTAAAGAGTTTAAGAATCTTATTGCTTATATTATCCCATCCAACTGCACAGTCGTCTTTTAGCCCAGAAATGATTCGGGTTATTTCATCTTCATCAGTATCTAACAAAGCAAAAGATTTTGGGTTACAGCTATTGCTTGATTTTTGGCAATATGGTTGGCCGCAGTATTTTGGAATCTGTTCGGCAAGAGTTTTCCCAACATTTACAAAATAATTATTTACATTGTTAGCTGATAAGAGTTGTGATGGATTAGCCAGCAATAAACTCGAATTTGATTCACGCTGTTTAGATATATTAGTGACCTTTTTAATATGTTTCCAAAGTTGCTTGGTATTTTTACCTGCTTTGTTTAATTCAGTTTTATCGTAATTAATTTTTAAATTCTTTAGGAGATTGTTACAGAAATTCCTGTATCTTTTATAGGTGGTTTGAATTATTAGATTATCAGGGTATCTTTTAGTTTTCTGATGAAGTTTATCTCTGTGTCTTATACACCGAATTAGTCCTGGAGTAATCCATGGTTTAATATTATAAAATTTCTTATTTACTGTAGAAACTGTCGTGTTACGTAATATTGCTTGTTGAACATGTTTTATTAAGTACGATAAAGACAAATTAGCGTCAGCAGTATTGTAAATGAGGCTAAAATCAATGTTGCACAAATCATATTCGAGTTTGTTTGTGTTTAATTTACTAGTAGTCTGAGGACGATTTAGCTTAGGCAGCGTTAAATTTACGTTTAGTAAGACTGCGTGATGGTCAGTAATTGTTGAGTTAGTAACGAGCGTAATGCATGATAAGCTGGTTTTGATCATCATATGATCGAGGCAGGAACCGCTTTGATGAGTAGGCAATGTGTGAGCGGGGAGAAAACCATGGTATTAGCAGATATTAAGGTAATCTTGGGTCCCTGCATCGCAGTTTTCGGAGCCAATATTGATATTTAAATCACCTGTTAGTATAACATTCTTAAATGGGCTAAGTGATTGAAAAATCTGGTTTAAGGAATTGTTAAAAAGATCTAAGTTTCTAGAGGAAGGGGATCTATACATAGCGATTATCGCTGTGGTTGTAACAATTTTAATGACTAAACAATTACTCATACGGTCTTGTAGAGTATGTTCCTCGACTGTGACCTTTACCAATTCCTTAGCAAAGACTACCACACCATCGTTTTGATTGTGGTTTATTGTGGTATGCAATAAGTTGTACCCCGGTATTACTGGGAGGTTATCGTGGCGATTAGATAGCCAGCACTCGGTAAGTACCATTATATCACAATCAAAGTTAAGTCTATGAAGAAAAATATTAAAGCTATCTATGTTCTTATAAATACTACGAATGTTTTGGGTCAGTATGGTTAGCGAATTTTGATAGTCGGAAAGATATTGTCTGCAGTCCTCAACGTCACATGTCTTTGAAATTGTTAAAAATGTGTTATCTATATCGGTAATTAAATTATCATCCATACTAAACTAAAATTACAACAATAAATTAAGTCTAAAATATAAACTAGTGTGTGGCGCTCTTAGGCGCCCTCATAGTCTATGGAGTTAATGTACAGACGCCAGCACATCAAGCTACCCGAAACTGTCAGATTTTCCCAATCAACTTTTAACCTTATGCTTTAGCGATAAAGTTTAAAATCTATTAAAGAAATCTGACAGATTGTAGTAGCTTGATGTGCTGGCGTCTGTACCTGTATTCGGCAGCTTTTTTAGCAGGGCAATCTGTGTCTCCCGTCTTATGGTTGGCTTGTTTTTTAAAGCGCGAACATGTAGCACATTTTGGCGGATTGGCTTTCTTTGTGCAGTCTTTGATGGTGTGCCCTTCTTCACTGCAATGGCCGCATGTAGGGGCAGCAATTTTGCATGTTTTGGCTGCATGACCATACTGCTGGCACATATAACATCTAGTTACCAGTGTGAAGTCTCGCACCGGGCAGGACGTCCAATTTATAAATAATCTGTCCTGTGTGATGAGGGCCTTGCGAATGATGGCTGGAACTTCTATAATATAGTTGCAGTTCTCAGCATCCTTCCTGCCAGATTTGTGGCTCAGTTTTATGGAGGTCAAAAATGTATCTTGGGACATAGTCGGCAGTTTGTCGGTCAAGTTCTGTTCATAGATACATTTATAAACCTCATTTTCAGACATGGATGAGGGAACTCCTATAACTATAATGCGAGGGTTGCGCTTTTTAGGTTCGTCGACGGTAAGCCCTGACGAAGCGTGTTGGACTGTTTGCTTGAGCTTATCTAGGTCATCTTTGGTCTCAGTGCTGATTATCAATCCTCCTTTTCCTATTTTACGTACGCCTCGTACTTTCAGCTTCATTTCTCCAGGGCATATGATTTTTTGGACCATGGTCTTGGTTTCGTCACTGGTCTTTGTGCTATCTGAGGGATAAATCGCCACGGAGCTAAAAGTATTAGGACGAACAAAGCTGTTGGACCCCTTCTTCACCATATCTGCAAAAGATGTACCCGCACTCTGCTTCGTACAGGACTCCTGAATCGTCCGGTTCATCTCCGTTATACAGTCGGATAGGTCTCGAGCTTCGGTCATGGTTTTAAGAGAGGTATGGGTTTGTATGGCTTTTTGCTTTAACGACTGGTACTGAACAGCCATTTGCGAAACTCCATGTCCAACTTTCCGGCAAAGATTGCTTATTTTGAGTTTCTGCTCAGTGTTAAGCTTACCATCAGAAGCAATAGCGCACACCTCATTCAGGTACTGGTCAATTGATGTCATCCAGTTCTGGATCTCTGGAGTGGACACTACTTCAATGGTGTCATCTCGGTCTTGGTCCTGTCTTGCTTGTCGGGGCGGTGTCGGTACCGGTGTAGGTACCGGGGTTGGTACGGGGGTCGGTGTCGGTGGAGGGCTGCGTCGTATCATCGCACTCCGATTAAAGGGGCTGCCTTCCATATAACAGAATATTTAAAAATAATCTAGTCAGTTCATTATTTACACTTGTCACTTAAAATGTTTTCCTATATAACACGCTAATACACTAAAACTAGGTCACTATTTATGCAAACGTTAATTTATTTTATTTTTAAAAATGCATTGATGAGCACGTCTGTATACAATGCGATTCAAATAAGCACTCTTCCGTATTGAAACGTATAAAACGAAAAATACCGTATAATACGGTATTATACCATTTATTATTTATTTTATGTATAATCGATTGTTTCTGTATTTTTTAAGTAAATTATCTGAGTAATAATTAAAATACTGAGAATACGGTGGAAATGCACAGATATAAAACATGAAATGGTATTTTGAAGTGAAAACTTCTTTAGCATCGTTGTGATTTGAAAATCAATGAAACGAAAAAGCGACGGTAAAAAGAGATAAACACACATCTATAGGATTTAACGTGCGAGAGAATGAGATAGAAGTAGTGATGAGCAAAATCCAAGACCAAGACCGTGATCAAGACTCGAAGTATTTGAGCAAGACCAAGACTATCTATACACTAGCAAGACCAACACCAAGACCGAACAAGCAAGACCAACACCAAGACTGAGTAAGCAACACGAAGACCAATACAAAGACTGTCCCAGTCTTGGTCTTGGTCTTGCTTTGCTCATCACTAGATGACGATGACGATGACGATCACGATCACGATGAAGATGACGATCACGATCACGATGACGATCACGATCACGATGACGACGACGATCACGCTCACGATCACGATCACGATGACGATCACGATGACGATCACGCTCACGATCACGATGACGATGACGATCACGCTCACGATCACGATGACGATGACGATCACGATGACGATGACCATCACGATGACGATGACGATCACGATCACGCTCACGATCACGATCACGATGACGATCACGATCACGATCACGATGACGATCACGCTCACGATCACGATCACGATGACGATCACGATGACGATCACGCTCACGATCACGATCACGATGACGATGACGATCACGATGACGATGACGATCACGATGACGGTGACAATCACGATGACGATGACGATCACGATCACGATGACGATGACGATCACGATGACGATGACGATCACGATCACGATGACGATGAGGATCACGCTCACGATCACTATCACGATCACGATGATGATGATGATGATGATGATGATGATGATGATGACGATGATGATGATAATGATGATCTTCGTAGATTGTCGGTACTACTCTGAAATCTATTAAAGAAATCTGACAGATTGTAGTAGCTTGATGTGCTGGCGTCTGTACAAGCCATGTGACGGTGTTCCGATGGCTTGACCGTTTTAAATGAGGATACCAACCGCTGTGAATGATGACGATTTACGCCGCGAACTGCAGTCGAATCCGGATGCTACCAGTTGTGAATTAGCGGAAGCACTTAACTGCAGTCACCACGCCGCGGAATACAATCTGCATGAGTTTGGGTATCGAAAAGTTTTGGCTCGGTGGGTACCGCACATCCTTACAGACGCCAGTCGTGCAGTCCGTGTCGCTATTTGTCAATCACTTTTGCTGCAACCTCGACGTAAATAGTTTTTGTCTGATCTGGTTACTGGAGATGAATCATGGATTTATCACGAGAACGATACACGTCGTGCTTTTTGACTGCCTCGAGAAGAAACGCCACCAACTCAACCGAAGCCGAGTCAAAAGAACCGCTTAAAAGTTCTGCTTTGCTGTTTCTGGGACGCGCAAGGCATGCTGTTTTATGAACTACTACCTGGGGTAGCCGGCTTCGCTCAGGGAGTTGATATGAGATTGTGTGGTAGTTGGAATAAACTTTACAACAACAACTTACACCACAACTTACAACAACAACTACAACAAACACACACAACAGCTACAACTTAACATTTTTTTTTATTGAAAATACAATCTAACTACAATACTTGTTTATAAACAACATTTTTCATTTTTCTGGGGTATGTATGTATGTATAAATTTTTCGAATTTCCTACTCAATGATCTAGGATGTTCCTGAATACTCTCGAATGTTCCCAAACATTCCACAACATTCCAGAATGTTCTTGAATGTTGTGGAATGCTCTCGAATACTCTCGATTGTTCTGGACTGTTCTAGAAATTTTCAGAGGGCAAAAATTCCAGCCCTTATATCTTCAAAAGTATGCCCTTCTGGTAAAAACGGGAACATTCTTCATGGACAGGAGATAGAGGGTTACCACACCCAATTACAAGACCACTTCATTTTTCATTTAAAGAGAGTTAAAATTATATTTTCTATAATTACCTACTGTGATTTTTTTAAAAAGACTGATTATTTGATTAAAATTTTAATTTACATACAAAATACTGACATCAAGTTTCATTTTAAGTTAAGTTCCTGCTTTATTTTTTACAAAACAAAGTTATTAGTTTTTGCGCCCAGTGATCGGGCATTTATTTGGGCGTAAACTCGTTTACGCCCAATATGCCAAGTTTATGCCCATTCTGCCCATATTTGTTTTTGCCCTCGACCCATCACTATTCACGGGACATCGTTATCGCGCTCACGCTAATTCGGTACCTACGGGTTTAAACATGCTCAAATCGATTACAGTGCAACTCGGAACTCACCCATAGTACTTGTACTATTTATTCATAGTTTGACGCATTGTGTCACTGTCACTGACATTTTTTGACATCAACTGACATTGGTATTTGGTTGAAATGAAATGTCAATGTCATTCCTATTCATACAAAGTTACAAACATTCATTTCAGCGCGCGGAGGCCGTAATTCGGCAGTAAAACTGAAAAGAAATCCAATACTCCAGAATGGCTTCATCAACAGTGTTAAGAGTAAAACGGAGGCTTGAGGAAAACCCACAAGATACTCTGGTGCTCATGTGTAAACGAATTAAAACGGACAAGGAAGAAATATCACCATCGCTATTCGTGTTTCGGGGAACCGTTGGTGATCAGGTAAACACTGGAATGTTTTGAATTAACATTATCAGACTTGAACTAGAAAAACTGTTGGTTTGGTGGTCACCTTAGGACGGCGATCTGTTCTTATTTAATTAAAAGAGGAATCACTTATCTAACGCACGCTTATTATTATTTTCAGCATTATTCACGTGTTTTTCGGGTTTGTCTGATTAGTTTTGTACTAGAAAGGTTTCTCCTATTCATCAGCTGTTGATATCAGCTCATGAATAAGAAGAGCTCTATGGCTGTATTCCCTTGTTTGGCTCACTTTCTTATTTATGTGCTTCTATGATCTATGGCACCTACATCCTCTGGTGGTGTATTCCTCTCGATAAACCTACAGACTGTACTGACTTCAAGTTGGTTTGATAGACTTTCTAAATATCCAAGATTTTATTGTACAATTGATTTAATAATACCAAGGGAATGCTTTTGTGCAAAGTTATCATATTTTACACAACATATTACTCGAGACATCATATTTCATTAACTCATTCCTCTAATATTGTATATATACTCACTTCGAACCTCTCCACATTCACAGGAAACCACACACGTCAAAAACTTACTGCCAAAGACAGACTTAAAACAGCAATCTTTGCCAAATGTTGACACTATTATAGAGAAATTGAGGAAAGAGCGAAAAGAGGTTGCATCAAAAAGTCGCTATGAAATAGTCAACTGTAGCCGAGGGCTGAAAGATAGTGAAAATGATGAGGACAACGAAGAGGTATTGAATCTAATAGACCTGCAGAAGACGGATGATAAAGATGGCAATGTTCAATATGCCTATGATCTGTATACTAGTTTTTTGAAACAAGAATTTGATATAAGCATGATTGATAACTTGGTTGGGTAAGCATTTTATAACATTTGATCAATTATTCAAAACTACGATGACCATGATTTCACCACTGCTCTCAAAATGGTGAAGGAAATCATTGTGAGGAAACTGGCATTTCCTAGAACTGAAAATTTGAAGACTTGTGACATCTAACAACCCGCACTGGGCCCATGTTTTAGATTGCAGCAGCCCAGTTCCACTTGAAGAGAGGAGGCCTGGGTCCCAGCAGTGGGAACATCATAGGCTGATTAGGTTAAGGTGATTGAATGATTAACTATATTGTATGCCTGGCCTTTCTCGAAAAATTGGTGCGATGAAATAAATCTATTTCCCAACAACAACATATGCACTAATATGTTGCAAAAAATTACCTGCTGTATCATAACTTGCCATATATTTCTGTTTTTGAAATAATTTTTCTGTAATTGATTTGAGATTTTTCCAACAAGTGATACTATCTGTGCTTTTCCAGTACCTTCAATTAAATAATTTTGGCCCCAAAATATTACAAAGTGGCATAAATGATAAATCATTTTATTTCTTTAAATAAGCACTTTTACATGTCAATCATATTTTTAAAACCAACAGGGTAATGTAACATACTAACAGTAGCAATGCGTTTCATTTTGACAGTTCAACAACATTCATTGTGTTATTTACGTTGTTGAGCTGACACATTTTTACAATATATGGAGGAATGGATTAGCAATATGCTTCAAAATGATTCAAATTGAGAGTAATAGTATTTATGCAATTAGGGTGCTGATGAGGTTGGCATTTCCTATCTGACTACTCTGAGAAGAAAGGCCGAAACAAGCCCAGAGGTCACAGTCTCTTTTAAGGTCCAGACATAATCTTGGTCAGGTCATGTGAAGAACATGTAGATTGGTGTCTGAAACGGTCTTTTGAGTAAAGAACCACACAGATTGAGCGGATTTAACATATAAATTAAATTCAGCAGTGTTTATACAAACCCATTCATCATATAATTCATAAAGTCGTTTTCTACTTTTATGTATACCAATTTTATATATTTATCTTTAAAATAAAGAAAAACATTTTGTTATTAACATATTATATTTTCATTACAGTGTCGAAACAGGCCTAGTCTTAGATTCTTATGACCCATCTCAAGATTCGGACAATGAAGCTGACGATGATGATGATTCCAATGATGAGAATAACTGGAGGAATGAATACCCTGACTCGGAACCTAGCAGTATAGAGATGGAAGATATGGTGAGAGCCATGGAGAGAGTGGATATTGGTAAGTGTAATCAAAACTATAACACATCACATTCTGAGTAATGACACTGTTGATCATATACAGTGTCATCTGGTTAAGTGGGCCTTGGATATGTGAGAAAACTGACAGTTAAAATGAGGTCCCGACACTTTTGCATTGAAATACCTCTGTTACTGGGAATTATTAAACCTTTTTTTTTGGGTGGGAAATTATCATATAACTTCTCCCGCTCTGGGCGGAGCGGGAGGGCGTGTCAGACTTTTACTGACTAAAACCCACCCGTGTTCCTTCATTGCTTGTGCCAAGGGCCACGGTAACTCTTTCGAACATGACTGAGAATGCATTTGTTAGATTTTTACTCTATAATTGGGACTTTTAGTTCAATAGCCTGTGTAAGCAAGACAGCTAATAATAATGTACCATTTTGAAATGTTTGATTTGGTCTAGAAATAAAGTATGCATTTTTAATTAACATTTTCATTTTTTATAGAGATATATGAAAAACCTCTGTAAGTGACAAATAATCCTAGATCCCTTGAATTACTACAATCCAGGTTAAATTGTATTAATTGATTTTGACCTGACATAGCGTTGGAAGGCCTCCCACAAGGTGGACCAATGACCTTGTGAAGGTGCTGTGTGTGTGTGTGTGTGTGTGTGTGGTCAAAGCGGAGATGCTTGGGGGAGGGCTATGTCCAGATGTGGACGTCTCCCGGCTGAAATGATGATGATGATGATAACCTGATATTGAGTCCTTGGTAGATTTAAGGTTAATAAGGGCTATTAGCAATTGAAATAACCTTTATGAGAGACAATACCTAAGTATATTCAGTGTACCCTGGCAATCAGTCTCTCCATTATCCTTGCTGAATGACATACAGAATAATTAAGGTTTATTTGATTTAAAAAAGCCCATTCCAAAGTGTAGTAGGTACCTGTGGAGAAGAATGGGCAAGAAACTCCACGGACACTCTTTTAATAAAAATATGGTTATAAAATATTGGTTACATCATTACATCATTGGTGTTGAAATTATGCAAGTGAGAACAATGCAGTATGTTAAAAGCGTCCGTAATAAAAACAAAAAAAAAACGAATTAAATTGAAATATCAGCGGACCTTCTCATAATCAGCCAATGACCCAAGGTTTTAATACCCACTGTGTATATTTTCCAGAGGACGACCTATCCAGCGATACAGGCGAAGACAAAATATATGATGACCCACCAGACTTATTCAATGAAGACGTCCAGAGATACGGTGAAGCATATGCTAAATACAAAGCTAAAGTGCTTTCAGAAAACCCTGATCTATCTGACAGTAGAAACCTAGTACATTGCACGAAGGTTGAAGATGATCCAGGATATAAAAATGATAGTGATGATGGGTTTTACTATGGAGAGGATGAGGATACAGAACAGTTTAAGGATCAATATAAAGAAGACTCATCGGATGATAATGGTGTGGATTGAATTGGTTTAATCTGGTTTGCTAGTCATACAGCTGAATTCTTAAATGCTATTCAACTTTTTTAATCAAGTGAATAGGAATAAATAAATAGTGTATATAAATAAATAAAATAAAATAAGTTTAATTCAAGTAACAAGACTCATATATAAACATACAACGTTAAATGCGCAAAACCTGAAAATAGTTTGATCAGAATAACGAGCAGAATCCATTGAACAACTTTTTAATATAGATCACATTTAAAAAAAAATCTTCATTAAAAACGTTGCCGTATCTATTTATTAATAGGTCAAGCCATCGCGGCGCAGCGACCCGGTGACGACTCCTTCGATAGAGCGTCGTCGCAGACGCAAGAAACGATCAGAATTGCCAGTAAAACTAAAACAGCACATAAAACCTCTACAGTTTGTTTAATGATTTATTTTCTCTCTGAAATAGGTCAATTGAATTAAAAATCAGTTGGGGTGTCTGAGGTTTTGCGCATTTAACGTTACACGTTGTATAATATAAAAGGATACAGACAGGATAAGAAGCATAGACAAAGACAAACACTCACAAGGTAACAATATGTCTACTGCAGCATTGCGGGATATAACGGCAATCCAGTCTGTTGTTTTAATTTAATTTTAATCTAAGTATTTTCATTTCTGAATTGTTATTTTTTTGTTTTTGTTTTTATCTTTTTTAGTACGGACGCTTTTAACGTGCACGTCTTTCTACATCGTTCTCACATGTATTATTTCAACTTAAATGATGTAACGATTTTTATGATTTAAAAGATTGTCCGTGGAGTTTCTTGGCCGTTCTTCTCCACAGGTACCTACTACGCTTTGGAATGGGCAACTAGCTTCATCTTTCTGACTGACTGACCCCTTGACAATTCAAAAGTGCCTGTAATTGGTTTACTTGAAATAAATGCTTTGAGTTTGAGTTTGAGTTTGAGTTGGCGATCATCGCCAGGACGGTGTTGGCGCTGCCGCGCACTCTGCGCACCAGACGCGCATCGTCGCGTGTGTTCTGTCTCTTTCATGTGTATTGTAGCAACAGATAAACTTTTAAGAACATTTAATTGTTAAGTGCCAGTTTGAAAGTCGGGGGTTAAATAAATAAACATATTTTTACATTTTATGGGGTTTTTTATATTTTTGTGAATTAATTACATAATTGATTATACCAATTGGATGATATTCGAAATTTAGAATTTCAATTTTCATTTTTAATAGCTATTCTACGTAATGATGACAATGGATACGGAAACCTGCGTTAATTAAGTTTCCCACAAAAAATTACCTTCGAAAATATACATCATGGCACTATTCCCTATTAGGGCAGGCAGAGGTGTTCCACATTTCGCCAATAGTATTGAAGTAGGGGGCGAGAACCTCAGAGAACGTGTTGAATAACAAAATTAATGCAGGTTTCCGTACGTAAGTATGAGTGAAAAAGTTATGATGTTGATATTTTTCTTGCTTCCGTTAATACATGAGCAAGTGTTCAAATTCGCTCAGATTCTCATGGTGCGGCATGATGAAAGACAGGCTTGAAGGCTTGTTCTCAGCTGAAACCATATAAAATGCTTATTAATAACTCCTTCAACAATATCTGCAAGGTAATTGCGTAACACACTATCATTAGCAATGGGTTTCATTTTGACAGTTCAACAACATTCATTGCGTTATTAACGTTGTTGAGCAGACACATTTTTCGAATATAGGGTGACTGGTAATTAGTGACCGATAGGTACTTAAACACATGATTCTACTCATGACAACAAACAAGTTTTATAATGGGACAAAACGTGAAATGACGAAAAAAAAATCAGCTGTTCGATACATTTTGACTACTCGTACGAACATAAATGTAGGGAACAGTTGATTTTTTTTTTCGCGATTTCGGATTTGGTCCTATAGTAAAAGTTGTTTGTTGTCATGAGTAGAATCATGTGTTTAACCTTTTGACCGCCACGGACGGCTATAGCCGACAAACGAAAACGTGCCAAACACGCCACCGACGTCTACAGCCGTCAAGAAAATGACATTTTTTAAGTACAAAATAAATCTTTTCTAATTTAGTATATTTATTTTGTACTTAAAAAATGTCGTTTTCTTGACGGCTGTAGACGTCGGTGGCGTGTTTGGCACGTTTTCGTTTGTCGGCTATAGCCGTCCGTGGCGGTCAAAAGGTTAAGTATCGGTCACTAATTACCAGTCATCCTATATGTGGTGGAATGCATTAGCAATATGCTTCAAAATGATTCAAATTGAGAGTAATAGTGTGTTACGAAATAATAATTAGGGTGCTGGTCATTAGCAGCTTTAAACAGAGAGAAGTGGAAATAGAGTGGTGAGGCCTCTGCCCTGCAGTGGGACATCACAGGCTTTGCGGCACAGGCAGTGACAGTTCTCTAACTATCTTGGTCAGCTACAGTCCGTTCACAGATACTATACCTCTGATTTTGCATCACTGGTAATATAACAATGATCTTTATTGTCGTGGCTACAAGGTTGCTACAGTCGATTGTCGTTAATTCGATACTCGAGGGACTCTTAAAATATTACGAATTATCGAGTGTTTGAAATATCAAATGGTTCGAAATTTCTGAGAGAAAAATAAAATTTCGAATTATTAAGTTTTGCGCCGAATAAGTTCGAATTAACGCGTCTTTTTAACCGACTTCAAAAAAAGGAGGAGGTTATCAATTCGACTGTATTTTTTTTTTTTTTTTTTTTTTTTTTTTTTTTTTTTTTTTTATGTTTGTTACCTCATAATAACCGACTGGGTGAACCGATTTTCATGATTCTTTTTTTATTTGAAAGCTGGTGCTTCCCGTGTGGTCCCATTGTCACCATTTCAATATCTGATGATGGGATCTTGTAGAAATCGGGGGAACTCTTCAATAAATAACAGCAGATTAACCGCGATTATTGCTATAGCATATCTAAGCATTGTTTACACCATCACACAACATAAGATCACGCCTGTACTCACTACAAAGGTTATAATTTTTTTTTATTACCAGTAAAACAACCGCGATTGCTGCTATCGCATATGTATGCATTGTTTACGCTATCGCACAACGTAACATCACGTCTGTACCCTATAAACGCAGATGCAGCTTCCTGTCACTGATATTTACATAGCAAGTAGTGTTTATATGAATTTGATTGGGGTAGATATAACTAAAAAGTGAAAAATAAAAAATTTTATATAAAAAAAAAACAACCGACTTCCAAAAAAACACTACAAAGTGAAAAATAATTTGGATTTCGGAAGTCGGTGTCAAAAAACCAAAATGCGGAACCAACGACACCGACTTCCTAAATCCAAATTATTTTTCACTTTGTAGTGTTTTTTTGGAAGTCGGTTGTTTTTTTTTTATATAAAATTTTTTATTGTTACGTAGCTATGATTTTTTCGTTCGAATTACTAAGTGCATAAAAATGTATTGATTTAGTTCGAAATATGAAGAGATTTTGCAGGGAACTCGTGATAACTTTGAATTATAGAGAGGTTCAAATTATCGCAGGTTTGAATTAACGAGAGTCGACTGTATTGGGTTGCTGTGATTGCCAAGTCTGTCAAAATCATTGTGATCTTTATGCAAGTTATAATAAGGTTGCTGTTAGGTTGCAGCTGTCACAGGTAAAATAACTGAACGGACTGTAGTATGGTTAGTTAGCAGCACGTCAGTGTTAACAGTTTGACATTGAAGGGCAGTAAGGGACGTTAATTGCGGTTGAACGTGCACAAGATAAAGTTGGCGGTTGGAAACATAATATGGAACACAAGGCATTAATAAGGTTAAAAAATGGCCAATAGGGAACATAATAAATGATGTCACTTCTTACCCATCTCCTTGATATTCTCCATGATGCAAATGATCAAGATCATGTACATCGGCTTGCTGTTGACCTTCTGGAACACCCCATTCTCCAGTTCCACACCGGTGCACTGCAGCTGTATGCCTGTCTCCTCAATCACGTTGTTACTGTGAAGGAAAAGGAAATATTGTAAGGAACTTTATAGTAGAGTGGTTACTGGTTGTTTATGTGATCGCTTTCGCTTTTAGCGATAAGAGAATATTTTATTGATAGGTCGGTAATGGTTGTCGAGGGACCGATGGCCGGTGGTTCAGGCGAGTCCTGGAGTGAAGACCGCGTGTCGGCAAGCGTAGTGTGAGACGTCCCGCCGGCTAGATGGACCGACGACCTCAAAAAGGTGGTTGGGACAGACTGGATGCGGAAGGCGGAGGACAGGGTGTTGTGGTGCAGCATGGGACTGTGTGGATTGTGATAGGGTGGGTTGATTGAATGGCTGTATGGTAGCTTGGACACTAGTGACATCGGTGAAGGAAAACATCATGAGGAAACCTGGACTTAAAGTTAATATGAGGGCCCTTTCCCACGGCAAGATCCCGTTTTTTACAGGTACGGTTTTTGCAGGATCCCGTTTAGGGACGTGTTTAAATATATATATATTCACAAAGGCATCCTGCTTTCCGGATACTGTAAACAGGATGCTTGTGTGAATATGTATATTTAAACACGTACACTACTAAACGGGATCCTGCCAAAAACGGGATCTTGCCGTGGGAAAGGGCCCTAAGTCTGATATCGCCGTACCCATCTTGAGCAAGTGTGATGGTTAATCCCATTCCTGGTGCTCATGCCTTCTGTATGAGAAGAGACCTTTGCACTGCAGTAGGGCAGTAATAGTCTGGTATTTTTATTATTAGGTAAAGGGGGATGGTGCTGGGTCCCCGGGGCTGCGGGCGCTAAGAGTGGAGACTCCATCCACCGAGTGAGTGACCTCGAGAGAAGACGGTAAAACAAATGGTCATTTGTGGCCGCGCACAGTGAGTATCAGAGGACGAGACCTTTATTCAGCCTCCAAACTCTCCCCGAGAATACCTGAGAAACGTGTATATCTATAGTTTCTCGCCATCTCCTTGTCATTTTGTCTTCTCACGAGACTCCTCGCCATAAGCCTGGGGAGCGCATTAGGTACTCTCCCAAGAGATGTGCCCAACAGGCGTTCCACTGAAAATGTTCTGTGGTAGTCATTTATGAGGACACTGCCCCGGGCTTCCCAAGCGCTGGTGTTGACCATCTGAGTAGTTTGGTAAGGTCAGCATTCCAAACGCCCCGGCCTTATTCTCGAAGGCCGGGATAACTATTAAAGGTTATGTTCCGAAAACAAAAGAATAAAGGTATCCGGGCCTTATTTTGATATTTATCTATTCCTAAACCTTGTTTACAAACTCACCCTTTTTACTGTGTCACATAAGTAGATGTATATAGGTACCTATGTATCCATCGAAAAATATTTTGTTGGCATGAAAATTACAGAAATGATAGAAAGAAAAACTACCTATTAGGTACATATTTACCGAGATGACGACTAATAGAGAAGTGTGGAAGAAAAAGACATCGAAGAAAATACCACAAAAAAATTGTTATTTGGGCAGGAGAATAATTACTAAGCAAAGGCAGTCTCACTTACAGCTTATCAACCATGGTCTGCCTGAAGGCAGGAGTTTTCCAGTAATTCATAGGTTCGTAGTACGGCGTATCCGCCCCCGTTGACGACTTCACCTTCTCAATCGCCATTGCTTGCTCTCACAAACACCAACACAGACACAAGACGCTAGGAAAAGCTCAAGAATCAATCAATGTACTGGGTATTTTAATAGGGAACGAAATATTCTCGTTTGGCAAATTTTCCTCTGCGTCACTTGACTATGAGGTCGGGACTGGAAGGACCATTAATCAATAAATGTGTTCGCGCCTGCGCGTGACGGGTGGGGCCGGTGCACGGTATTACCAAAGTGCAGTGCAGCGCTGTTTTATTAAAACAAAAGAATATAGCACCAATAAAATCTTGGAAATAATTCGAAAAACATAATAAAGTTAATAACCACGTGATTTGACTTGATTCACTTTGTTGCTTTGGAGGACTCTGGCTAAGTTTTGACTTTGTTTCCACTTGTTGAATATTTTTTTAAGGTGATAAACTGCAGCACTGCACTTCTTCGGCGTGTGCTCCCCCTTCCACCGCCGTGCCCCGCCCGGGTCTCTAAAATGGGAGACTCGCATTTTTTTTTGCAATTAACGTAGCCTACATACGTAACATTACGGCTCATTTCTCCGAAGGGTTAGGCAGTCGTGTACCTACAGTACCTACATCCTCATCTTACTAGTTATGTCCCACGTAATAGGGGGCGACCCTAGGACACAACGCATTCGGGGCGCAATTTATGCGCCAATAATGGTGTATCTACTACTATATTTATTTGTATATTGAACAGACGCCAGCACATCAAGCTACCCGAAACTATCAGATCTTCCCAATCAACTTTGAACCTTATACTTTAGCGATAAAGTTGAAAATATATTAAAGAAATCTGACAGATTGTAGTAGCTTGATGTGCTGGCGTCTGTACACCACAAAAATGCATAATATGAAAAAAAAAAAAAAGTCATACACTACAAAATATACAACGGGCGGCCTTATCGCTTTCTGCGACCTCTTCCAGACAAATCACAAATCTGGTAGGACAGTGCTTTTTCTTGTTTTACTGTGAGGTATGTACCATTTTGAACAGTGCCCTCTACTTTGTCTACGTATAATCTCATAAGTAGTTCTTATATAAACTCATAGATGGCGCTAGCAGATATATCTTAAGGGTTCGACTCATTTGGTCACGAATGCGTAGAGGGCGGTGTTGTAGCATGATTCATTATTTTTTCGATCTTTGAAGTCTTCACATAACATTATGCCTGTATATCCTGAAGGGGTAACCAAAGGTGTATAGCACCTACTTCTGTAATTCCGTCTTCACTCGACAAAAGTACTAAGCCCGCATACCTAAGGACTAGTAAGAACATATTAATAATATACAAAATTATTAACTGTAATCAATTAACTATAATCAAGTTACTAATTTCATAAACGATCAGTTCAAATAATTAAGTAAATTTTCGATAATTGGATCATTCCCAACTCTAAAACTGTCAAATGTCATGCTTGAATTTTCTGAATCTGAAGCATATCTGAAGTGAAGCAAAAAAATGTCTTTAAGATTTTTATTATTATGTTATACGTGGCAAAGATCCGTGGTACTCTACAGCCTACTTTTGAAGTAGAATAAAAAAAAAATCTCAAAAATTAATGACTGCTTGGAAAACCAAAATATTGAAATTGCTTAAAATAACTAAATCTATAAATTAAAAATTAAAAAAATAAATACCTGAATAAAACTTTACATTCCGATTTCGCCTGTGGTTTTAAGTCCCATCTAATATGAGAGAGAACCCATTGACATTAACGGGGTGCAAATCCTGTCTCCGGATTGCTGGACGACCTAATAGCGCTATGGCCGGCCTGGGAATTGAACCCAGAACTATGCGTTTAGCAGTCTTACAACCAAAAGACTAAAGAAGCATTCAAGTTCGCTCTCTGTGATCGGGGGATTGGTACGTTATGTACAGACGCCAGCACATCATGCTACCCGAAACTGTCAAATTTTCCCATTCAACTTTGGACAAAATTGAAATTTGACAGATTGTAGTAGCTTGATGTGCTGGCGTCTGTACATGTGTGACCAGTATATTTCTATTTTGTTGGATAACTTTGAGAAGTATTTATTGCTTTTTCGTTAACCATTAACCAATAAAAATAAAATGAGCAAATAATATGTCTATTTTAGAGGAGGTTCTGTTAAAATAGCTAAGGGTTTCATAATGGCCTGGTATATCCAGGTAAATTTTTCCATGAGTGTGTTTATAGGGTAAATAAAAAATAATAAATAATATGTGATAAATAATTTATTGTCTGGCGGTATTTTTACAATATCATTGTATGCCTACATCAGTTTACTTTTCATTAATTGTTATTATCACTTTAATTCAACGTCTTATTATAATAATGTTGCATTTTAAACATTGGTAGGTACAGAATGGATGTCTTAAATTATTTTTATAAGCAGTTGCATTTATTTTTGCTGGCTATAGAGAAATATAGGTGTGGTGTTTTACATAGCGTAGCTTTAAAGTGACTACCATGTCAAGAAAAGCAAGATATTTTCTTTTTTGTTATTATTATTTATGGAATTCGAGTTGAGATAACGTCGGATAGGCAGAAAAACAAAAATAATTTTATCTTTTACAAGCAGTTTTCACACTGCGGCTTGGTTTATTTAATTAATAGATTTAATGGTAATAAAATAATTTAAGACATCCACTAAAATACGAAACAAATAAGGATTTTATTCGAGATGACGCCCCTACATTAAAAACTATGTTTTTACTGAGAACACAGTTATGGCACATAACATCAGATGCTGTGTTTCGTTATTTACTTTTTACATAAAATGTCATGATTTTGTTTACGTTTATCCTACTGATTGAAATTTCGTTTGCAGAAGTGACTTTGTTAGTGAATAAAAATATAGGGTTTGAAAACACCTTTTTATAATGGTGATTTTTTTTTCAAATGAATAACTATATTAGCATCGCATTTTTGGATTATGTTATTCGAGTAGTATTATTACCAACAACATACCTAATGTTAATTGCATATAATATTGATAGAATTGTAAATTAAATTTCGGATTGTAAAATATATATTTCAAAGTCACTTCTGCCAACGACTGTCCACTAAATACGTCATAATGGAAGATCGACAACATTTTTTGTTTTGTACCTATATTTTTAATCGCAACACTGATTCGAGACTCATTCCTTTACAGACAGACAAAACATAAAAGTTACACAAATTACAATAATTATACGTAGGGAACAAGTCTTGTAGTCACTTAATCTACAACTATATTTAATGAGATAACTATAAATGCAAATTACGATTAATCTAGCGATGCTTTGGCATTGGCAAAACATGGTATTTTACTGGGTGCCCAGTAAATCTTGACATAACACGGTGGCAACGGCATGTGTCAATGATCGGTCAAATACAGAACATTTTTTATGTTTAGTTCCTTTTTTCGCCACGAACCAAAATATACTGGGCACACAGTATTTTTTTAACACTTACGTTTTGATACTTTAGTTCGGGAATGATAAATACTGTGGTTAGACAGTTTGACACTGTTTAAGAAAAAGAAAAAATATCATTCTAAATTGTGAAATGTTTGCATTGTTGTAAATGTTTTAATGAAGACTGATAAAAAACTTTTAAAATGAAAACTGAAAGTAGTTCTGTGTTCGAGTTCAGTTAATGGAAAAGATTTTCGAGAAAAATATTAATTCGATTTTATTGTAATATCACGCTATTGATTCATAATATGTAGACAGCAAATTATTTAATTTTCAGACAGAAAACCTTCTCCATTTCTTAGCGAATTAATTATTAATATTATTATGTCATAAAAGTAACATTTTTTTCGAGTGACGAGCACGCTAAAGATAATCGAATATTACAGAAATTTTAGTAAAAAATGTTTGTTAAAATGACACTGGTAAGTTAAACCGCATAATATGGAATCAGCACCTGCTTTAGGGAGTAGATAAATTCGCCTAATAATTAATTAATATTAAACAAAAATTAACAACAAAATCGAACAATCACTTAGAACGAATGGTAATAATATTTAGTAATATCTTTACATATATTTACAATTTTGGTAATATTTTTTAACCGTATACTAATACAAAGACGAAGTTTAACTTTTAACTAGGAAATTTACAATAACAGAGTAACAAAAATCTTATAGTACCTATTTAGGGCTTGTATGTACATGAGCCAATATATTAAGAATTTTTAACTTTTTGTAAGTACTCAAATGAGTCCGTACTCGCAGGCTCGAACTCATTTGAGTACACAAACGTTTTGAAGGGTTAAGATAAAACACATGATTAGAGTCAGTTACACCAATGTTGCATGTTTATTAATATACAACTTGACATACAAAGTCCTATTAATTTTCATGATATAACGTGACGTAACGCAAGCTAACATTATATTTTTGCTTTTTATAGTTTTTTATAATTATAACATTGAATCGAAAATTTCAAACATCGATTTGGCATTGATATGCAGTACAAGTTTAATTTAATAATCATTAATTTATTGCACATTTAATTTTATTTTATTACAAAACGAGAGGATACATTCTTATTCTAGAATAATTACAATAAATTCAGGTGAAGCAACTTAAGCATTTATATTTTTGCGAGCAATATTTTCAAAGTATATTTTGATTTCAGCAGGATTTTCAGTTAATAGCCATGACGTGAGATTTCATCAAAACACCACTGGTACCGATTCTGTTTTTCACAAAGTAAACTAAATTTAAGTTCAGTGCATCTTTATCTTTCTATTTAATTAAGAAAAGGACAGAAGACAAAATATATTAGTTTAGTCCTATCAAATTAAGATACTCCGTAGACAAGTTTAGACGTTATTAAAAAATTGGTTACTAAAAATACGTCAATTTACGTCAGGCGCTGACTAATTTGACAGGACTAAACTAATATTTATCTTCTGTCCTTTTCATAATGAAATAAACAGAAAAAGATGCATTGACCTTAAATTTAGTTTAGTTTGTGAACAAGAGAATCGGCGCCAGTGTGTAATGAATTATTTGTTTTATTAAACCTTTAAAATAAAAAGGGGAACCATTTCAAAAGGCTGAACTTTATCAAGTAAGCTCTCTTTTCATTCCTGAATAACAGATGGCGCTACTAGTAGTCACATCTAAAATTCGGATCAATATTCTTGATGAAATATCAGCGGCCATGGGTTGTGTTCATAGCCTGCAACTCTCGCGTGTAACAGATCAGTACGCCAAAGACCTAAGAATCAGATTCATAGCACAGGCGTGTCAGTAACCCTCGCAGGAGTAGGCACGTTGTTATTAGCCGTTGCGTCCTGATTGTTAGCAGTACAGTAGAACTGCTTGTGAGCCTTATAGGTGTTCACGTACTTGAACGAAATGTCACAAGACTTGCAATAGTTTGGGGTTTCTTCGAGTTCCGTGTCTGGTTCCTTTTTGATGTCGACTGTGGCTGCTGGAGGGACAGGAGAGGTCTGTTCCTCTTCAGGCTCGTCGGTCGCGTGGACGAGGCGAGCGTGTCGTACTACGTTGCCTCGGTATGTGGAGGTGTAAGCGCAGCTGCCGCAGCGGTGGACCCGCTCGCCACCCACTGCTGGACTTGGGGAAGTCGCCTCACGACTGTCCTCTTCTAGAACGCATGCGATGTAGCTCTCCTCCTGGAAAATGATGAATTGTTGGTTAGTGTTTGGATGCTTGAAGAGAGAAAAAAAGGTGACTTTTATTTCTGAAAACATACTTGCAAGTCATATCAGATACTAGGTTTTGTATTTTATTTAACAAATATCTATTTCTTTTTTAGTGATGCAGCAATTATTTTCTTGTTATTTAAAATGATAAGACTTTTATAAAGAAAGTTGTTAAATGATATAAACTTACCTGTAAATCGGCAGGCTTCTTGTTGTTGAAGTGCATGCGTATGTGTGTTCGCATGCCTCGCAGCGTGTTGCCCCTGTACCGGCAGATGGTGCAGCGAAACGCCTTTACTCCGGCGTGCGCGTCCATATGACGCTGCGCAGCCGCCGCCGTTGGCGACACCACGTCACAGCACGGACACTTCCACCCGCCCTCCGACCCCGATGTAGGCCGCGGAGCTTCAGGCACGCTTCGAGGAGACCGGGTCTCCCGCTTAGTGCAGTAGAACGATTGATGAGTCGTCAGGTTGTCCAGCGAACTGAAGTGGATCCCACACGCCAGGCAGATCAGCTGACGGTACTGTGGTGGTGGACCAGGCTCGGGAGGCGCGGGGCTCGCCCGCTCCTCCCCACCCCCCGCCGAGCAGTAGTGCCGCTTGTGGATCCGGTAGTTTTCGTACTTACAAAACACGATATTACATTCTTTGCACTTAGACACTCCCTGCTTCACAAGCACTTGGGGAGATGCCGCGGTAACTGGCAGTTCTGATGCGAGACGCAATGCTAGAGCAGGAGGCAGAATCGCAGGAGGAACTATTGGCGTGTATTTCTCTTCAGGAGGCGACGGCACACTCGGAGGTTTTGGAGTTGGCCCTCTAGAGTTCAATCTCCGTCGCTTTGGAGAACTTTCTGCGCTTGGTGATGAAGACCGACGAGAGGGAGATGGCGTTCCTGGAGATCCTGGTAGTGAAGGAGCGCATACGATTTGCTCGGGAGTCGTAGACCGAAGTCTATTCTCTTTTTCATGCTCATCAGTCACCACAGATTCGGGCGACCGTCGTACACTGAGATCCAGAGGGGTCGCACCATCTCTTGATGGCTCTCGGGGCCGATTGGCTGACTTTAAAACCTCATTTTCCTTTCCTTCCGCGTTCATATTTGACAAAGCCCGACTGATTGGTTGGAATGTTCCATTTGGTAAAAGAAAGCATGGCGTATCTGGGTCAGGTAGTGTCGTGCCTGGTAGAGTACTGGCGCCCCGTAATAACGAGTAGGGCACTATGAGAATCGGGTTCGTGGGTAACGCGAGTGCGTACTGATTCTGGTTTTGTGCTGGAGGCGTGGCTCCAGGCGAGGGTGGCGCGGACCCTGACGTTGCAGAGCCGCCTCGGGCCGCAGCTAAAGCCTGTTTTACAACTTGCCTTGTGCTGCAGTAGTGTTGTTTATGTGCTCGGTATGTTTTGATAGAGCTAAAGCGAATATCGCAATCGGCACAATAGCGGTCCTGTACCGGTGGCCCCTCTGTGACTTCACCGTTAGATGTCGGCGTCGGCGCTGGGGTTCCACTGCTGACCGGGGAAGAGGAGTGCATCCTCATGTGTCGGTTCAAGCTAACTTTCTTGTCGGCACTATACGAGCAATAAGTGCAAGCATATTGCTTGCCTGCAGGACGAGGAGTCTTTGCTTCACTGCTGGACTCATCTACAGCTGGATCAGACGTGGCATTCGGCTCTACTGGTTTCGGCAGTCTGTTTGAACAGTAATGTTCTTGATGGGCTTGCAAAGTACTGAGAGATGAGTAGCGAATCCCGCACGGCTTGCATATGTAGCCGGGAGGACCAGTTGCAGGAAATAGCCCTGGGAAGGCAGCCGCCGTTAGGGCGAGGTAGTCTCTTGCTTGCGGCGCAGGTGGTGGCGGCGGAGACGGTGAGGGTGGTTCACGCTTGAGCGTTGTTGCCTGCGGGGCCAGCGCGGGGTCTGTGGCAAGGCTGGTGTTGAGGCGCAGGCGAGGTGGCGAGGCGGCAGGCGAGCCCCCCGAGGCGGGCGAGGCACCCTCGCTGGACGCGGGCCGCTCGCCCTCTGAGCTTGGCGTGCGAGGTTCTCCCGGCATCGCCTCGCTCTCGTTTCCCCATTCCTCGTCCTCACCTGAAAACAAAAATAATACAAGTTAGAATCTATTGACTGCGCGCATCTTGTTAATAGCTGCGCGATGGTGAGTTGGCAGCGACGTCCCGCGATAGTCGTCACTCGTCACGTTTCGTCCCGTATCTGTCGACGTCAGTCAGATGGAGCCTCGCGAGTCGAGGCATACATTAGCGCTCCTAATTGAGACGTGGCCGCGCTATGTAAATGTCGCCGCGTGGGTGGGGCGCGCGCACCGGCCAATGCGAGAAATGTGGACGAGATTAAGTTCGCGCAACCGGGACGGTTGATCCGTCATTACGGCCGATGCTCGTCCATCAATATCGTGAGCGGGCCCGCGGCCAAACAGAACAAAAACTTAACGGACCCCGTTGTAATTGGATCTGATTTCCAGAAAACGCTCGCTCACCTTCCTTTTTGAGCGACAACGATCTCTACCGAGCGAGGAATTAACCTATCTTTCGCGCAGCGATCTCGACTCAAAACGCCAATTAATGAGAGGCTCAACTTCATTCTCCTGGCCCTGTGAAGATCATTATATGGGCACGACAGCGAGATGGACGCGACGATTGGTGCGGCCGCGCACCGACCGCCATCTCGCGGTAACGAACACTGCTCGGATCGGATTGCGTTCGGGTCACGCTATCCTAGTGTGCGCGCGTTCCGATTGGTCATTACGATTGCTCGGTGACGCGCGATTGGCCGACTAATGCTGCCTTTATCTGGCAGCTTAATGTTAGCGTCATACCGAACGCGAGCTTATCGTGGTTCGTTAGTCGCGCTCCAGCTTCTGTTTTTCGCTAAATAAGTTATAAGCTTGTGATTGTTGGCTTGGCGAAAGGTTGTCCGGACAATCAGATAGATGGCGTGACTCGGTGTCGTTTATGCAGCGCTCGCGAACTGAACGTCGATTCGTTAAATGATATGCATCTGTGCCCTTTGTCTTTATAAACATGTCATTGCGTTCGTACAAGAGAGAAACATGCGACTCATGTATTCGTTGAAAGCTAGCCCGCATAGTTTTGACTAGAACTTCACAATGAGCTGGTGAGATTAGGTGTACCCTTTGACTGCGAAGTTGGCTCACAAATGCAAGAGAACAATGAATGTTGCGTTTTCTTGTATGAAAATTCATAGAATTAAATTCATTAAATGTTAAATGTTTGTTTGTAACAAGGCCGACAGGCGTCATACACGTGCCTACACACGTTAGGAAAAAAACAAAGCGGCCATCTTGTTGAGGTATTATCTGGTTTGAGATCAGGGTCCAATTAAAATAGTCGTGCATCAGTGGCGTCACAATCGCGGTGATACAAATCTGTGATTCTGACGCCCGTGAGCGATCACCTAGGTCCCCGCTACCACGGGCCACATCTCGATTGATAACTCACCGTTATCACTGTGCACTCAAGACTATCTTCAGATAGTAAAATAAATAAATATGGACGTTTATTAAATATTTGTTTAGGTAGGCACTTGTAGATATAGGTATAGCGTAAGTGAACGGTAGAATTTGTGTTCTGACTTTGTCGAGTCCTTCACATGTTTCGGTTAATCTTCACATTGAAAAGTTCATCAAGTTACTTCGCGTAACTTATTAGGTACCTACATTTGTTAACTCCCTCATTCGTCTAGTGGACAAGTGGTACTGCTGCGTCCTGGGATCGATTACCGGGCAGTGTTATAAGACTTATCCATCTGGAATTTGGACAGCCCGGAGTCTGGATTTGTGCCCGGTTGATAGCAATAGGATTGCCCCTATTATACAGGGTGTAACGGAAGGGGGGTATCAACCCTGAAGGAGGTGAATGTGCTCATGAAACTCAACAACTTTCCCCAAAGAACATAGGTCGAAATATGAAAAAAAAATTTGGCCCTCCCTTACAAAACTGACTACCAGCTGATTGATTTACTATGGGAGGGCCAAATTTTTTTTTCATATTTCGACCTATGTTCTTTGGGGAAAGTTGTTGAGTTTCATGAGCACATTCACCTCCTTCAGGGTTGATACCCCCTTTCCGTTACACGTTGTATAGGACTTGTATATACTCGTAACTGGCAAAATATGGTGTACTATAGGTACCTACACTTCTGCCATGCGTGATGTTAAGTTATTTTTTGAATAAAGACTCGTAATTTTGTATACGGAATATTATTTAACAGATCATCTTCACGGACCAATGCAATATCGTACCGGTCAGTGCGACAATTCTAGAAGCAGTTAGAAGCTAATAAAGATCAAATTCGCAAAACATGTTTACGTTTGTATTAAATTAACAATTGTCAAGAACGCATTCTCCCGTCGACCGCACTGTACCTAATCTTTTCTATTCCTTAGTACCATTTATTGCCTCCACGAGCTTAAACTAGAGCCTACTGTGCATAAACTCTAATCTTTTAGGTATCCTGTAAGATAAGAACTCTCTCAATTCACCATCAAAACTCGCTCGTCAACCAATGGTAGTCGTCACTTGCCTAGCAACCGACATACACCTTGAAATGAGCCGATTGTCCGATAACACGAGATAAAAACTGATTCATTGAATATTAATGTACGTCTAAGTATTAGTATTATCTCGTTCTGCATCGACGAACTGTCCTTTTCCTTAGAATTATTAATGAGACGTTAACTTTATTTTGTGTCGCTAGATAGCGGTAGTGGTAGCATTTGTGGAACTTATGAAAAGTTGGATTTTCGGAAGCTGAAAATGCACACAACTTTTTCGATACTGCTGTTCATTTCAGCTTCTCCAGTAAATGGTCATATTACAAATTACAAAAACGTAGTTGTGAAAAGAGTTTTGAATTTCAGATTACAGTAAAGCTTCATGAAAAGTAGTAAAAGATGTTTTAAGAGAAATCGAATAGATCATAATCCGCAGCCTACAAAAAGTAAAAAGTTATGAGTACATAAATTAGTTCTTCATTTTAAACCCGACATAAGTAGGTAAGTGATGTTCTTCCTCTACGCTGTCCTACGGAACAACGATTACTGCTCATGCACTTCAGTAACAAAGCTTCGAATAAAACTACATACATGATTAAAATGTCAATCAACTTAGACAAAAATCTTAACAAAAGCAATCTTTTCATCTAACCCAAAAACATTTACTTATCTACAAAATTTTCTTTTTTTTTTTAAACATGTCGTCTTAACGTCACTACACAGCATTATGGCCGCCATTACCAGTGTTGCCAGATTGAGAATAAAAAGCTACTAAAAAAGTTACTAACAAAGAGGTGAGTGACAAAGTCGGACGAGATTATCGTTCCACACATCTTGATTTATTCGTGTTTGTTGTGCTAGGGAGTGTGTACATCTATCATGCGTGTGGACTGCACGATAATATCATAGGTGTTTAATACTAACAGTCGGAATGAATTGAATGGAGCTGATGTTCTGTAAGTAACTCGTTTCGCGATACTTAAAGATAAGTTTCCAAACTGTTTATTGTTGTCAAGTTTTTTGTTCTTATAAGCTAGACAGAATAACGCACTGCTAGATTGTAGACTGAAACCTGAGATTGGTAAAACTAATCTAGTTTGCCTAAAGTTTCATTAAATTAAATTTCGGATAGGTACTTGTCTTCATCTTGATTGCGTTATATTGGCTAGAGGTGCATTGTCAGGTGCAAACAGTTTTACAGATTGAAAGTTTTTTATAGAGGAAGCCGGTTCATAAAAGTTTTTAAAATTAATTAAATCAGTGCTTTACTTAAAAAAGTAAAGCTGAAAAGACCATGACATCATCATCACGCCTATATTCCCCGAAGAGTTAAGCAGAGGTGCACCTAGTACACACACATTTCGCTAGTTATATTTAACAGGTAACGAGCCTGTTCCCATCAACCGAGCACAAAATCACACTCCGTACTGAGAAAATTCCAGATGGAAAAACTCAATACTAACACTGCCCGACCTGGGAATCGAATCCAGGGCCTCGTGCTCGACCGACGAGGTAGTTCAAAAGAATCGTGTTAAAAATCTCTTCGCCACTAGTAAGTTAGTCCCATAATAAGAGGCACATAATAAGCAATAAGCCCTATACTAGCAGAAGTAGCATCTAACCCGATTCCAGCTTTACAAAATCATAACAAACCCATTAAATACAATTTCCGACGATTCACAGCCACGCTATTTAAACATAAAAAATATTCTCAAGTACATATCAAGGTGGTGATCTTCTGCAAGTGTCCGGCAGGACGAACGTCGTGCGTCACGATCGGACGCGCATTAACATATCTCCGGTTCGATTCCGCTATCGTTACGCCCTATGCTGTGCTGAGTCTGACTGTGGGACAAGTGTCCGTTTCGTTGACGATACGATATTTATGCTTCGTTTGCTGGTTCATTTGTTGAGTAGGAATGGCTGGATGTTTGTAAAGATAGATATTGTGCTGCTGATCGAAGATCTGATCAGCTGGTGTGTATGTTTTGAGACTCAAGAAGATAATGAGCATTAAAATAATGATAGTCAGCTGACACGTGATAACCCTGAAACTAAGGGTTCAGGGTTCAGACTTTGATACAGAGGGATTTCTTTAAGAATTACCAACAATATGAATGCGGGATGATAACTGGATCAACAGAGGATGTAAAAACGTAAAGTCATTAAAGTAAGTATTTAATGAATCATTATCGCTGCCATCAATTAATTACAATCCAAGCGGAGCATCCAACAAAAAATTACTGTGCATTGCAATGGAGACGTGTCCAGCAAAAACGTTGGTAAGTAAGCGTAGTACGTAGTAGATAAACATTTCCTTGTGGTGTCCACGTCCTGCCTCATGACGAATAAATCTAGATGTCCACGCGGCCGGCGATAACAGTAACGTACAGCCGCGATGTTGGTATGAGACCGCGATAAATGTTGCCACGCTTAGTTCGTTATCTTCGGTGTTGCTTGAGGAAAAAATATCAAGTTCTACCGTAGAAATTTGTTTATGGTTTCTTGGAGACTTTTGTGCAAGTCGCTTCAGATTGTAAAATTATTTAAGAAGCTGTTGTGTTTAACTTTGCACTGAGTTAAATTGAATTAGCATTCTCATAACTTTTCTAATCCTTTAAAACGTTGAAGACATTCATCAAACAGTGTATTGATGGCTTCCAAAGAGGTCAAAGTCCTATTAAAAATCCTACTGGCTGTAACATACAATTCTTCCGTTAAAAAAAAGATTATAAACACTCGGAACTCAAGTACGTAAAGTACACGTTTATACAATATTAATTACACACTTTAATTAACCCAGTTTTACGTGCTAACTAAATATCGTCAAAGCAACCCCTTGCCGGCAAACGAGTGCTTGTAATCGTATAGCGAAATCTCAACCTCCGTGTATGATTGATGTAGGATTTAATATTCATGAGGTGTTGCCACATGTGTGAGGAGGTAGTTTGGTAGATTTGATGTGGTATTTTGGCAACACTGGACAGTATGCAAGAGCTTGCATCTCTAGATACAGTGTTCAGCCTGTACCTAAAGGTGACTCCTAAGCGTGGTTTTAGGAAGGCTAGATTGCCAAATTACCTACATTTCGCTCGCTTATACATGATTCACATTATTAACAGCACTTATACGGGTTTTCATAACTTCATATTTACCGATGATATATAGTAGATAAAATTAACTAATAACAGCCTATCTGGCAGATCAACATTGTTTCGACACGTATCCGAGTCATTAAAGTTTAACATATTAACAATCTTGTGTAGGTACAAGATTTGGAGCTAACCATGTTATCGCCCGAACGATCACTTCATCTCACTTTCACATCTCAAGTCTTTGGGATGCGTAAACTTAAAATGTTGCATTCATTGCTGTTTTATCGCGTTAACACTAAATCAGTGAGCATTGGTCGTGGCAATCACCACTGCTCTAAAACAGCGAAGGAAAACCTCTTGATGAAACCGCCACGTCCTTGAACCAAAAACTCCAAGACATGATACCTACTAACTAATACATACGTGGAGCAGATTGGCCGTAGCCAACTGCTCCCTGTCACAGAATAAGCAAGCTGAAGAGGTATAATTATTAGCTGTAGAACTGATGACCGATGGAGTAGACGTGTTCTTGAGTGGAGACCGCAAATCGGCTAACGTAGCTACTAGACGTAGCTAAACTCAGGCTAGCTGGAGCGATCTTCGCAGGTTGGCTGATAGCAGCTGGTAAATGGCGTGCAATTGCAGAAGCCTATGTCCAGCAGGTGACTGCTGTAGGCTGATGATGATAACTCCCTCTCACAGAGAGGCGGCTATAGTCCCAGCAAACGCAAGATTGAATACCGATTTTGGAGGCTAAGTAATACTAAATATACACTTGGAAACCTCATTATTTAATTTGAAAAAAAGTTCCACCTTAGGCGTTTTAATATGAGACCTAATTGGCAGTCAGTTTAAAAGTCGGTAGCGGTAACTTTACATACAAAATTATAGCTGACCGACTTTAAGTGCCTCGCATTTAGAGCTCATACGCCCTTAGGGCTCCTTGAAACACTGTCAGAAATGAGTTACGGTATCGTTGTTCACTGACGTACAGTTTGACTTCCCTAATATTAAATTAAAGGACCTTAATGAACTATTATGGCGAACATTAAAGAGATTAGAAACACCAAATGTAGTGGCAGAAATCTTTATTTGTAAAGACAGACTCTAGTCTACTGTTTGGGCTATGTTAATGGCAATACCATAACAAGCCCCCTCTTGGTGAGAGGGAGTGGGCTGTAATCTACCACGTGGGTCTAGTACGGCCCTTATTATATGAGTAGAGTAAATCTAGGAGAGCTATACACTTCTACTTACCTCTCTGGAGAATACAGGCGTGATATCATCATGCCACTATTCTCTTAGTGACCAATATCAAAAACTTGTAGTAGGAGTAAAATGACAAAAAAACCACATCCATTGTTTCCTACTTCCCGAGGTGTGCGTATTTAAAAACACAAGTAAGTACCCTCGATCGAATGTAGATATGACTGAGGAAATTAAACATTTCACAAGTAATTGCTTCTTTTGCTTTCTTTGTTATATTTATCATGAGTTCTTTTGACATTTAGATTGTAATAAAATGTGTTAAGTACGTTTTTTTTTGTAATGTTGCAGAATGGTCCTTGCTCAAGTGGGTTATTATGATGCATTGGGTGCGGACAGATTTTGGATGGGTGATCATTTGAGGACATTCACGTGCCTTGAAGAGACAGCAAGAGGCATGCATATTTTGAAAATTATAAGTATTTAGTTTTCTAGACCAAAATACCACATACCCTGGATTCTTCAAACAGGTAGATAGAGGTGCTCTGTCGTACACCCACAGTTGTCGATTACGGTTTTAGATCCCATTACGATAAGAAGTGAGCTTATCGCTACAAATCAAGCTCATTGGCAGTTCATCCTGGGCTCTAACTGTGATTTTAACAAACAGTGTAACGTAGTTTTCTTTGGCCATCATTTTTACCAATTTTTAGTAACTTTGTTTGAACTTTGGACCTAAACACAAAAGCAACCGACTTGCTTATTATGGTAGTATACCTATGAATCAGTATTAAAAAAAATGCAACGTGCTGGTCGTTCTGCAGTAAGAAATGTTAGTTGTTTTTTTAAATATTACGTACGAATGACATTTATAATTCGCATGACATTTCTTTAACGTAATAGTGATTGCCAGCGCAAAAATAAAAATAACAAAATAATATTAGGGCACTGCTATGATTACTTGATTATTATGCAGTAACGGGTACTAGGTAGTTGACATTCCGAACCATACGCGTCATTATAGTTTTATTACTTTTTGATATTAGCGAAAGTGGATGTAATGTCGGTGCAACTCTGCCTACCTTTGTGGAATATAGGCGTGATGATAAGTTATGTTACTTTTAATATCAAGATGAAACTTATCCTAAACTACCCTTAACTTACCCAGTAACTGGGTTGTCGCTCCATGTAAAATACTGGTAGGTACTTAGGTCCGGTTAGACTTGAAGCCGACCCCAACATAGTTGGGAAAAGGCTAGGCAGATGATATTGAATATCAAGATGAAGATTAGAACCATTTACCTACTTATGTTTATAAAGTCAATTAGGTAAGCACTTAAAAGTAGTTATAACTTGTGTAGAGAGTAATGAGTGACCTTTTGGTGACTATAACACTCTTCCTTCAAACTCAAACTCAAAGCCTTTATTTCAATTAAACCAATTGCAGGCACTTGTAAATTTTCAAGGAGTCAGTCAGTCAGGATGATGAAGCTAATTGTCCATTTGTACCTATGGAGAAGAACGGAGAAGAAACTCCACGGACACCCAAATTCGGAAGCTTAAAATTTACCTCCGGTCAGGAAGTAAATGCACGATAACTCTTTGCTCCAAGATTCTTGCAAAGCTTTCAACATCGTGCATGTAAACAATTTCAATTTCCTAATATACCACTCGTATGTCCTCTCGACATGCAATCAGCAGTCGCAGAAACATTAAAAAACTCTTTAACACACAAAAAAAGTCTAATTCTGATAGGCTTGGGTCTATTACCGTGGCACGCCGTAACTCAGAAACAAGTAAACACGGCAGTCTCGACATTTGCATAACTATCGAGTTTTTAAATCTATGCAAAACGCGACGATACGTTGCACGGGCTCACGAGTCGACCCCCCCACCGCGCCTTCAGTAAAAACACATGCGATTTCATAATACGTCCCCCCATAACTCCACGTGTGCCACGTTTTGATTAATAACCCAGGATTACGGCGGACCAGATTATAATATAATTTGAATACACACTTTTTAATAACAATGCTGGTAATACATCGCGAAATTGATGATAAAGTGATAATACACATAAATAAACAGCTTAAAAGTTGCGTCCACGCATCGCTGGAGGCGTCAAAAGTAGGCGGTACTTATGATGAATAACGTGACGGAATCCGACGTCCAATCGGATCGATCTCGATTTTAATTATACGAATCGAGAACATCGAGACGCCTATAGATTGAATATTAATATGTCGATTGCGCACGCGGCGATATCAACAGCCTGGCCTTTGATTCCGCCGTTCGAATTTCGAATGCGTAATTTGATTTGAGTCCGCGACATTCCGCGAAACAGATGCACACGATAACGGTCTTCCGCAAAAGATTCAAGATAGTTATTGCCAACTGAGAAAAATAAAAGCACAATTTATAACTGCTAGCATCGAGTGATCTTGATTTTAGTTTATTTGTATTCCGTGGACGTACTGTCTGTATTTTATTAATGTGAACATGACAGTGCGACGGGCCTACCTACCTACACGTAATATAAGAAAACGAATTAAATATAAACTAACAAAGCATTGTTACACTGAAACGGTCACGTCAAACCGATCCATTTCCTTTTTGTATTACAGCACAATCTCGATGTCGATAGGATCTAGCAGTCGCAGCACGCCTACGACACGAAAATAATTAACTCGGTCCACCGTCAAACATCATGTTTAACATCGGCTACTCCCATACCAATTACTACCGACAATCGATCCACTCACAAAAACAGGCGCCCAACACTAGCCCCGACTGGTTTGGAAAAAAAAAAAATCAACTCGGCCGAGGCTCGTCGCCCGAGTACGTGTTAACGAGCGTTTGATGGATCGCGCCACAATCTAATACCGATGTTCTTAGCACTACTACAATTTTCATGAACCTATACACGGTTTTTATGACACTTTATTATTACCTGACACCCTTCATAACATACGACAGTGTATCCAAGCGCAACCGGACAATAACAGATCCCAGATAAATCGAAAGAAATCAATTGAATTCATGAATAAATCGTATAAACTTGTCCCGCACTGTTATCAACGCGACATAATATTTTTTACAGCTGTTTCATAAATGCGAGAAAGCGACGCACGAGGACGCGGCGGTATTTATTTTTTTAATAAATTCACGTTTAATCGGTATCCGGTATCTTTGAAATTGCTAGCGAGGCCCGAGAGATGGAATCGATAGGGGCCCCACAATGTAAATTATATAATTAAAGAAAACTCGCGATTGCGATCGAATACTTATACGATGTTAATCGAATAACGTGACTTTTATCGTCGATTGCGTCAAATTACTGCTCAAATTGCCGTTTAAAAAAAAAATAAAGAGTAGTGTTGTAAGCGCAAAGGGGTAAAGGGATAAAAATCGGTTTGTTTCTTAAAATAAAAAGTGTGCGGTGTCGTTTGGATCGCGGGCGGGCGAACGCGTTGGAGATTTGAAAATTAGCATTTTTGTCCAATAACTCTGTGGCGGTGTCTCGCTGAGCACAGTGAGCACCCGATACCGACGAGCTGGCCGAATCTCAGCTTTTTTACACTTTTTAACAGGATTGGACTTTAAAATATTTCTCTATTCTTTGGCAATCACTTGTTATGCGAGCTAGGAAAGGAACTGTGCACAACTTTGCAGTTTTTTTGGTTAATCGAACCTATAGGCCGACCGCTTAACTGAGACGTTGTCTGAGGTAGCAGCGCGGTGCGGGAGGGGTGTGGTGACGTGATGTGAGAGCTCAGTGATTCGTCAACTGGTGACAACTATCACCCCTCTCGCACCGCGCAGCTACCGCAGGCAACGTCTCAGTTAAGCGGTCGGCCAATAGTAAGAATTTGTTGTGCTATCCGGCTTGGATTTATTTATGAATGAACAACTAGTAAGTATTAAATAATGCTGCAACTGATTGGTAATTGTAAGTAAAGTATCCTATGTCCTAACCTAGGTCATGTTCTATCCATGTCCAAATTTTATCCAAATCCGTCAACCGCTTTAGCGTGAAAGCGTAACAAACAAACATATGAGAATCAAATCTTTTCTCTTTATAATATTAGTTTATATAGATAAACTTATTTCACTTTACTTAGAAATGAAATCCAGATGAAATTGCTGAAAAATACCTATGTTATGAGGAAGCAGAACTAAGACGATACAAGTATTGTCTACTTTAAATAAGCTGATAGAATTTACTTGTTTGTATGTTGGTTACCATTGTAGGATTCTCTCCTAGAAGTCAAACTGGAAACTCAACTCGTGTCTATGCCACATCCAGCTTCACACCTAATAGAGAATCACCAATAACCAACCGACTTAAAAATGAAGCAAAAACACAGCTCTAAAAATCGTTGACCCTTTATCTTTTGTAGCAGCTCTCATTGGGCGAGTAGAAATTTATGTCGCCAAGTAATCCGGGCCCATTTGTATAGATAATTTTTATTATTGCCATCTCCCCGAGCCGGCCGCGGCCGATAAATGCCGAACGAAAGAGTTCGTAATGACAATTTAAATAAGGAAGACGTATTCGTTTCGAACGATAACCGGGATTTGAATTTAGGAAATTTGTAAGTGGTAACTTTGGAATAGGGCTGTGCATAGTTTGGTATAATTGGTATAAAATACGATATTATCTGGACTTGTTCTTGTTTTAATTTTTCCATAGTAAAATGAATCCAATTAAGCACTTTATTTAGTAATGTCATTCAATTTTGGTCTAACCTTTACGAATCAACAGGTGCTCATTAAATTAATTTATAGCATTTGATATTTGACAGATGTCACTTTTATTTCACTTGCATATAAAATTGATGATTCTTTACTGCATATTTTCGCTCATAAAAAAATATTGTTTCAACAACACGAGAATCCATTACAATACCAAACCAATAACCCTACCAGACAACAAACTAAGCGTGTAAACTATTTTTAACATGGCCACACCGAGTTTATCGGCTCCCGCTCTTATGTCCGCGTTATCTCGGCCAGTGCATTAGTCTTCGATAATACAACGATAAAAACAGATCGGCCGGCGCCATGCTCGATACAGATTGTATTTAGACGATTTAAAAGAAAAAAGAATCGATTCAACCCCGATAAAGATGTTATGGCGTGTTTTCGTAGTCGAGTGACTTAATTGTGGATTCCTTTGCTATGTTTACGTGGGATAATAAATTTTGTGATTAAAAATGTTTTAAGCAGATGCTCTGTTTTATGTTTGGGTTTACTATATTTAGATAATGCAGGCTAAGTGGCTGCCGAAGGAAATCGGTATTCTGTATCTAAGTATTAAAATAGGTACATGTTTTTACAAATTTTTATAAGTATGATATCGGCTCTTTATGGATGTATGTTGTAAATACTGACAGCTTAAAGCGTTTTAAATAAAGCTTTTGGCTTTTAAATGAACTAAGCATTATTTGATTGAATAACTGCAATAAAAATTTAAATCGTTTTATGTGTCACTGTTATTTCAAACTTTATTAAAAGCATATTTGTATAGTTTTCTATGAATGAGGCAGTTTAACAATTTCAAAGCGGAATGCTAAGGACTGTAAAACTGTTAAAATCTAGAATAAATTAACTGCACCTACGACAAGGTGGACGCTCTGTGCTCTTAGCGTATTAAAGATAACACGAATCCAGCGAGACAAAAAATAATTACGTAAATGGTGTTATCCTTTATATCTGTTTCTATATCGGTCGACTTAACATTATCCTATTAGGCATCATCACAACACTGCCCTTACAAAATGGCGGTCTAATTTCCCTCCAAAATTAATAACCCGCATCGCTCGTGTCGTTTTTCATCAACCTCATTTTAGTGGGCTTATTATTTATCGTGTTTTCCTCAAAACATCATTTACATCGCTTTCATAACGCCGACGCACGTTGAAAGACTGAAAATTTTGTCTATTCGACAAAATAGTGCGATAACTGTGCTAATGACGCCATCACGGTTGCCATTTTCCCGCAGCCATTTTGAATTTGTAACGTTTTGTTTGTTAAGTTGCGTTGTGTGTACCTAATAGTATGAAAAGGTTTAGGGTCCTAGATAATGGTGTGCACATCAGTTTTTGTTGAAAGGTCCAACTATTTTATATCCCATGCCCATTTTACAAAAACGTATAAAACAATATTAGTTGGCGTTTTTCTTTCACGTTCAAATAAATCCAAAGCAAAACGATCGAAACATCGATACAGTTTATGATTTACAAGACAGTGGACATTAAAAAAACAAAGCTTATTCGACATTCGAAAAAATAAAACAACAACGAGATCGCACCGACTGAGTTTGAGCGCCGAAAGTTGAATACAATCCCTTGCACAGTGGGCCGAAAGCGATCCAGATCTGGCTATCGGGATCTCAGTTTGTTCTCACATCATTACCCGCGCCGACGGCTACAAATTTACATCCAACACAATGGCTATCCACCATCGAGACATCATTAAGGTGATGCCGATAGCGCCAGCATAACCGCGGAACAAATGCCTTATAGACCCTCAATCTTCCAGCCAAATAAGAACCTTATGAAAAAGGCACATAAAATCCGGTTTAGAGCTGGTCAAACTGGCGGTTACGCGGGAAAAGCCGCTCGGCCGTAATGACGGAACGTCATATAAGTTAGGATGGAGCGAGCGATTATGAGCGCAAGTATGAACGCTTGTAGAGTCGAATTTAAATTGTTAGCATGGGATTACAAGGCTGGAGGGACGGTTTAGGAAAGGATCAGTTTGAGCCGAAGCCTGGGGCTATCGCGGCCGCACAATGGAACTTATAATATGGGTGATTGCGGAAAAATTGATAATAAGAATTTTGTACGCAAATCGTGGATTTTGCACAACTTTTTTCTTTCCTCCAGTATTGTTTTTTGACGATGCTGCCGATGATTTATCATTTATAGCAATAAAATCCTTTTGAATCAACAAGTGGTAGGTATCCATTTATTTAAAAAATAAACTCAAAATTCGACAAGGAAAAACGCAAGCAATGCTAAGTAAATAAACGTTACATTATTATCGTATGTAAAAGATTCTATATCTGAGTTAGGACATATCAACGCCGGCGTTTGCATACAATACTCGCTTCGTTACGCGACACGATTGACGCGCGATCACCGCGCGATTTGTGTCGCCGCTGTGACGCGCGACCGACGCCTTATCGCGTCATCTCGCCGCCCTAATTTGCTTCGTGCTTTATTCAGCACCTGTTTAGTTATTGTCTGTATTTTAAAATTTACTGTTTTATTATAACTGTGTTTTTGCGTGGATGGAATATATTTATTGAGTGTGTCAATTAAGGTACGGGGTAGTGAAGGGTGTACAAATAATTTTAATGATTTTTAGCTAACAGCAGAACGGACGGACTGACATTTTGTATAATTACCGACCTTATTATCTAAACGTATAATAAAATAGTTTGGAATATGTTTTGTCTCATTATCTGGATATGTTCCGCACCCTAATTACGTAAAACACTATTAATCACAACCTGAATCATATTGAAGGATATTGCTAATCCATTGCGTAGCACGTTGGAAAAAATTGTCTGTCCAACAACTTAAATAACGCAATGAATATCGTTGAACTGTCAAAATGAAAGCCCTTCCTACTGACAGTGTGTTACGCAACTATCCCGCAGGATTGGCGAATAACGGCTAAACGGATTTGGATGAAACTTGGCACTCATATAGTTTATAGCCTAGATTATCACACACATTTTTAATCCCGGTTGTACGTGTCCGTGTGCTGTTTTCCGACATCCACACAAGCGAAACCGCTGGCACAAGCTAGTGTAACAATAAATCACATAAGTATATGAAAGTTTTAATTATGTTAGTTCAACGCTATTGTAAAAGTAGACGTCCCGTCACGCCATATTTATTATGCTAACGATCATTTGTTCATAATCTCATATCGCGATCATAAGTATTAAAACAATCCAAATAATTACACAGCCCTCCAAATCCTACATTGATTAATATCAAAGAATCGCGAAACAATAACGAGATCGCGCTGACGAAAAACAAGGGAACAATCGACGAACATCGTATACAAATGTATAGAGATAAGTAAAACATGGCTACCGTACAAAAATAGCTGAGATAACACCGCGATCGCATCTGTAAACAATGGTACTGGTATCCACGCTCTCATTAGCCAGCCTTGTCGACTCGACGCGGGAAATTGTGCAATTCCGCGGGAATCCGCCGTATCGAGTATCGATAGGCGATTTGTAATCGATCGAGTCTTGTGCGATCGCCCATCACTAGCGGTTGCTTTTTTAATGGTCTGTTTTGAATCCATGTTGTTTGCTCGTTGTTTCTATTATGTAGTTATTTCTATATTTTTTCCGTTCTAGTTGATAATTGAATTATACTATCGTCATCTGCCTAGCCTTTTCCGAACTATATTAGGAAAAAGGTGTGTAAAGGCATGTAAGGTGTGTGGTAAAGGTATGTTAGGAAGGCATGGCAGTGTAACCGGATGCAGCTGAATACCAGTATTTTACATAGAGCGACTGTCTATTTGGCGTCTACAACCCAGTTACTGGATAACACGATTGCCCCTGGTCAGACTGGTTGTCAGACTTTTGGGCTCCTGACTACCCGTAACGACTGTGAAAGGTCAACGAATGACAGCCGGGACAAATGTTTTAAAGTCCTCTCCGAGGCACGGAAAGTGTTGCTTAATCTGGAATATTATTTAGCTGCGAGATTGAATTATTACGTAGTCTTAATAAATGTTCGAAGCTAGATTAAATGGGTCATATACTGGCTGTCCGAAAAGTCATGGATCACCTTTAACCTGCTGATAGGCCACATTGGGATATACCAATAAAAAAAAAATTACCATGGTAAAAGTCTTGTGGTTTCCGAGCTTTTTGATGTTTAATGAAATTTTGGAAAATCTCTACCTTTGATCAGTTTTTTCCATGCCATTTCTACGAATGAAAACTTTTTCGAGTACAGGTTTATTTTTTTATTTTCTTCTTGAATCATCCTACAAGAAAGTTACAGATATCATCTTTGAAATACCTAAAATTTAGGTTCAAACTTAAAACTTTCACCAAAAAAAAATTTACCTTATTTTTGATCGGCCCTGATGAAAAAAAAAAATATTTGTAGGTTATTTTTGTTTTATTGGTAGATCCCAATGTGGCCCATCAGCAGGTAAAAGGTAATCCATGACTTTTTGGAAACCCAGTATAATAAAACCATTTCCAATATCTTTATCTCACTGGCTCATTTAAAATAAGTAATTCAGTTAAATAATTAAATAGAGCCCCGGATTAATATGAAAAACGTCGACACCTGATATAATAAACAAATAATGAATATAAATGTCCGAAGTTACGTTTAAAAATACAGATTTTATTATGTTCACGACATTTGATACGTTAATAATTCTATTCGATGTCTTGCAAATAAGTTTGTGGACTTGTGCCGTTTCACACTTATCTCGTTAGATTAATATTTAGATAAGATAATTTATGTTTAATTAAATAATTGTTGTTAATGTCACTTTTAATTCTTTACTGTTAGAACTTGAAATATATTAACATAGCCGTCTTGGATTCTTTCAACAGGTCGGCGCGGCGCTAAAATGAGGGATGGCATTGGTTTTCAAATTTATTCGCTTTATCTATTATTTTTGTAATATGACATTGGAAATAATTTATAAACCAAGGCTTGGCACGAGTAGGCGCGTCTATACAGCTTTATATATATATATAAAAAAATAAAAAAAAAACTCATGCATGACGTCCACAGTGTATTAGAATTTATTTATTTCGATAGTAAAAAATGTCAGTCTATTTTAGACTATAAAAAAATTAAAACAAATATTCAATTACTGATTTAAATCAGACTTTAGAAATAACTATATGAACTTCAATTGAAATAACCCAGACTATTAGTTCTAGAAAGTCCACACTTGACCGTTTCTAAAGCGTCAGTTACATGATGCAAGTTTCTCGCCTGTGGCATGCTTACAGTAAAATTATGGATTGTCTAAACACTGTTTAGACGGTGCAATTTTAATTGTTGTTTCAACTTAGTCTGCATACACACGAGCGGCACGCGTCAGTGGCAGAGCAACTGCAGCCGTCCACAACGCGGTGCTCGTGTATTTGAGTACGGTGCGTTGACAGTGGGTGTTGTCTCTGCCATTCGTCGTGTGCACGCACGCTTATGCTATGCCACAGGCAATTATACCGCATGTAAATCTTGACATCTAACAACCCGCACTGGGTCCACTCATGCTCACAGAGAGGAGGCCTGTCTCGCAATAGTGGGAAAATTATAGGCTCTAGAAAAAAAACTGTGGTTTTGAAACCGCTGCATCTGATTAACTTTCATTTTCTGCATGCTCGCATAATTTTTGACAAAAAATGAAAATGTTTATCTATCAGAAGATTACTAGGAATTTCGCATTTCAAAATGATCGTCTTTATGTCAGATATCTACGAAATACGAGTATCTACAAGAGATAAGATGCATAATCAGCCTAAGCCACTTTGATTTATATCGGAATACGCAACGAAATTCGAATAACTGTTTAGAAACGTATTTTTAAATAATTTTAACAATTAATAAATTAGGAATTCAAGAAACTTTTATCGGGCAACATAACGAATAGGCTTATAAAATTAAGATTATTCTTCAAGCAGCAAAAAGAAGGTCATGCATCGCATGGTAGACAAAAATAACACGTTTGGTAGAAAAATAGTCCAAATATCAGTGATAACTTACAGCAAGTTCAAACATTCGTAGCCAACATTTAAATAAACCACCAACATACAAACACGTTAAAACCCGCAACATCAAATAAATCCGCAACGAATGGCGTTTAAAAACGCACAAACCTAGCAAATCGACTACAAATGCCACCTCACTATAAATATCTTAGGCCATACAGCGGATAAATCTCCAGAAAGACACTTTGAAGTTTTCATACCGTCGATAAAAACTCTATCTCGAGTGTATAAGGTTTAAAATCCTTTGGCTTGGTTTGGGTTTGGAGTAGGGATGTCAACGATATTTCGCGAGGGCAATTAGGGACGTCCATGCTGAGTTGTGGCGAAGAGATTGTTGGCAAATGTATTGCGCGATGTGCGTGCGAGTTGATGTGTTAAAAATGCTTGGCACAACAAAGGGTTCACCCCTTTGTTTTAATAGTTAAGTTTTCAGAATAGTGTTGTTACCGTTTTCGAGAACTTGGAAAAGTCAGTACTCGTAGAATTGTGATAGAATGAGGAATAAAGGTTTGGACACACTTTGCTTTAAAGAGCTTCTGCCCGGAACTGCATCGGCGTAAAATTTCTTGTCTTATCATAAAATTGTATCCTATGACACTTGGCAATACTGTAGTTTTCCATTACTAAAAGAATTTTCGGAATCGGATCTGCAGTTTTGAAGATTACCTCCTACATACAAACTCACAATTTTACCTCTTTTTAATATCTTGCAAAAAAAAAAATAATACTTTGGTTTGATGTATTGGTAATTCTATTATTCTATTTGATTATTAGTGCCTAATAGTTAGAATATATTTATTACTGCAAAAAAATATTTTCTTCATTATGTCAAGTAATTCGACAATGCCTAAAAAACTCAAGAAAACTGGTTCAAATCCTCACGTTACTCCTTAAAAAGCGGCAAAAACCTTAACAAAAATAATACGCATTTCATTGTCACTAAAGCATTTAATTACGTATTTATTTACTTGTATAAATATTAATACAAACCGCTATTTATTATCTAGATGGTATCTTACATAGGAGACGATTTAATTTAAATCATATGTACATAATTTAAACATAAGGAATTAAGGTTATACTCACGGAACGACTTGAGTTTTTATAGCATTGTTATTATGGACGAAACGATGGTTCCTTCGATTGGATTTGAAGTAATTGATTGGTGATGAATGTATAATATATTGATTTGGTGGAACGTGGCGGTATAATCATGTTAACGCGTTTGACTCTAATTGATTGATGTTCAAAACATTATTACACCTATAAAGTTATAGCCAATCTATTAACGAATTAATAGAATATGCTAAGTGGTTTTTTACCTGTTGAAATAGGAAAAGTACAGTCATTTCTATTTCTTTAAAAATATACATTTTTATTGAAAAGTTTATTGTGAGATCAAAGAAACGTATTGGTAAATACGGCACACACATATATGTTTAAAGGGCAATATAAAACATTGATTTGCCTTGATGTCGGTGGTTCCTCAACGAGGTAGATGCAACAGAAAAAAATATACTATGTAGCGTTAATTTGCTTCGTTGCAAAAGTGACGTAACCCCGTATTTGGTCCCTCGAAAATAATATTGTTCACGAAAATTTCGACTCGTGAACGACCACTTCTCTTTAATTTAATGGCATTTAGAATAAGCCTCGACTATATCGAGGCTTATTCTGTAAAATTTCACGGTCAACTGAGTTTTTTTATTTTTAGTAATTGGTATCCCGCAGTTCAACCTATGAGGTTGTCGTCTGCTTAACCGGGCTTGCCTGTGGATGCCTCAATAAATTAAGGCCTCCAGCCAGGGCTTAAAAAACTAAACGACTACACGCTAAGGGCACCCCCTGTGGGGTACGGACCTCAGCTTAGGGCGTCGCTAGAAGAGGGCAGCAAGGGACAGGCTGGATCGAAATTCTTTTGGGAAAAATTATGACCTGCCGGTTTATTATTTACAAATCTCACTGTGAAAACTTAGGTGAAGTGAGCTGTCATTCCACCTGATTGGATTCACTCTATTGACAGCTCACTCATAGCTCACTTCACCTATGTTTTCAAGGTGAGATTTATATTACAGAATTACAGATTGGCTGTCAATCCCTAGCGTCAGGTGAAATGACAGTTCACTTCTAGCTAACTTAATCTATGTTTTCACGGTCAGATTTTTACAGAATAGACCGACCTAGTTCAATTTTAATGCACTATGACACTTACTACATTCAACGACGGACTTAATTCCTCATTCCATCTATTGTAAAGCCAAGTTTTGACTGATGGTATCATTACACTGCGTTGAACTGTCTTCGCTTACGAATCGAAATTCGCGATCGTCACCGCGATATCGCGAATGACAATAAACGGACAGTCGCGCGATATTCCGCCGCGATACACGATGTGTGGTCACCCTTACTTTTTACTTGATTCCAGATTGTATTGTGTTATGGATAGGGTTTACGATTATTTTTTTATTGATTTATTAGATTTTGATGTTTTTGATCACGGAGTGGCAAAAACCTACGAAAAATGAAGCTAATCTTTTATGTGAAGTTAGCATAATCAGCCTACAATGTTCCCACTGCTGGGACACAGGCCTCCTCTATTCGAGAGGGAGTGGGCCATAATCCACCACGCGGGCCCAGTGCGGGTTGGTAGAGTCACATGTCTTCGAATTTATGATTCTAGGACATACCGGTTTCCTTCACAGTTTTGAGAGCAGTGATGATGAAATAATTTACACAAAGTAAAGCGCCTGTCAGGGTTCGAACCTACGACCTACAGCTCGTAAGTCGCGCCCGTTACCAGTGAGCCAACACTGCTCAAATTCTACTTTGTCAAAACAATGATACTCGTACGATATACAACGTGTAACGTTAAATGCGCAAAACCTCAGACACCCCAACTGATCTTTAATTCAATTGACCTATTTCAGAGAGAAAATAAGTCATTAAAAAAAATTGTAAAGGTTTAATGTGCTGTTTTAGTTTTACTGGCCATTCTGATCGTTTCTTGCGTCTGCGACGACGCTTTGCCGAGGGAGGAGTCGTCATCGGGCCGCTGCGCCGCGCTGACATTGGCTTGCTTGACCTATTAATAAATAGACACGGCAACGTTTTTAATGAAGATTTTTTGAAAACTGTGACCTATATTAAAAAGTGGTTCAGTTAATTCTGCTCGTTATTCTGATCAAACTATTTTCAGGTTTTGCGCATTTAACGTTACACGTTGTATATAACTCGTAAGCCGCGGCTGTTATCACTGAGTCACCGCTGCTCTCGTATGAAGTTATTTAGGTGATTTTAATTTAATTATATTTTATTACACCTACTTTGATATAGAACCATAAACGTATGTTTTTATAAAAAAAGAAAAAGTAATAAGCATTTCAGATTAAAACTCTACATAATTTAGAACTTATTAAAATTGCCATTTAAAAAATCTTAAGAACATTTCTTGATCTGGTAACCCTAGTTATGAATCGATATTTATTTCGGCTTTCCACCCCGTGTTTTTATGCGTCGGTTATACTGTTAAAATTGAATGGACTTTAAGGATTAATGTTACATTATGTTGTAAGGAGCCCGACTATTGGCCGAAGTGAATTTAAAACGCATTTTGTAGTCGTTAGGCACTTGTCCAGTTTGGCTGCATTATGCAGAATGGCCGGTTAATATGCACGTTACCTTACATGGCGTTGTTTATCTCGTCCGTTTGTTGGTGTACTTACCTGAAAACAAAATGGATGGTCAGTTTGATGGTGGTAACATTTGGATTTAAAGGCTCTGTAGTGTTTTAGCAACATTACCAGCTCTCAGACATGTATTGAAAAATGTAGGTACAGCTTTTCATCCATACTCTTTTAACAGTAAAAGTAAAAAAATACTTCTACCCTGAAATCGTCACTTGGAAATAGCGTTGATATATTGATATATACCTATGTGAACATGATTTTCATTAGGTAGGTAAAGACGTCAACACAGCAAGCTACTGCAACCTGTCAAATTGATTTAATAGATTTTCAACTTTATCGCTAAAGCATAAGGGTCAGAGTTGACTGGAAACAGTTTCGGGTAGCTTGATGTGCTGGCGTCTGTACTATCACTTGTGAATAACCTACTCAAGCCACTTTAAGCACACTCTAATTTTAAGCTTACGGACGCCTACTGCTGTGTATTTTAATATCATTAGTAGTTAAACCCCAATGGTTTTAGCAATTAATGATATTAAAAATACCACTAACAACTAGGTAGGACATACTGCAATAACTATCCAAAGTCATGACCCACTTCCAAACTTTCAGCTACCCTCAAAATACCACCAACACGACACACAAATACGCCAAAGTTTGCACCCTGTCACATAATGTCACCTTTACACTAGCCGTATACTATAAGGCCTCGACCAGAGAGAACGCGCGGTAAATAGAGCGGTGGTGGGCGTGACTGCCCACTGCTCACTGCTCTCTAGAGCAGTGGCCAGTGGTGGCCCAGTGGCAACTACCTTGAATTACGAGTAGGTACGTCGTAGCTTCGAACCCAGAAAGGCGCTTTCCTTTGTGTAAATTATTTCATCACCTCTCAAAACTGTGAAGGAAACCGGCATGTCAAATTCGAAGACATGTGACATCTACCAATCCGCACTGGGCCCGCGTGGTGGATTACGGCTCATTCCCTCTCACTGAGAGGAGGCCTGGGTCCCAGCAATGGGAACATAGGCTTATTATGATCCGCGCGACTAGGAGATCACAATGTAGTAATAAGGTATCAAGCGCTGTTCTCCGCAACTATCTTCATGCAAATCCGTGAGATCTGACCAAAATCCAAACTTCATGTGGCTGATATGTTCTCAAAATCAACGCGTATTCGCTTCAAAAAACTCCCTTCTCTTTAGAGAGAATTGCTTTAACACCCGCGTCACTCCTCACTCTGTCCACCTCCCATGGCATGGGGAAGTGGAAATAGATCTTTATCGACACGCACTGCGTCCTCTGTGTGTCAATAAAAGTACATGCGTTTGTCAACGCACACTATTCGTGACATTTTATTGGTTATTATGTGAAATATTCAGTCAGGGTGGGGAAAGTATGAGAATTTAGGCTATTTGAATATGAAGTGTGTTTGGTTGCATTCTGGGGAAGTTGTTTGTCAGTTTAGAGAGTTTTGTTGAAAATATTCTATGAAGGCATTGGCGGGTATTCAAATATTAATTTATGCCTGTTCAAGTTTTATATTTTTAAGCTGGAGCTGCTGGTAGCTATGTGTAGGTACTTTATTGCCAGCTGGATGAAAGTTGCCACCCATAGTATCAAACCTCGAGCCATACTCGACCACAGATCAGAGACAAATCCACACACACAGACAAACAGGAACGCATCTCAAATTATTTATTTGAATGATCATCAGGGGGTCTACATTAAAAAATAATAAGGTGTCAAGTATCAAAGAAGCTAGCAGCTTATAAATCAAGATTTAAACTAATTCACTACACTCTGACCTCCATAAAAAGAACTCCAACCTAATATTAAATATGAATAAAACTATTAAATTAATCTTATTATCAAATCAAGCTGTCGTCGGAATACATAAGATATTGAGTAATAATATATTGCTGTTGATGCCGTTTCTAAACTAATCTTATAGCGTGATGAAACTAAAAACTATTCGTATTTACATCTGAAACTCGTTAGATTTCTTTGATGACAGAGAAATATGAGCGGTTTTCCGAATGGTCCAAGTTAAAAGAAAAAGCGTGTGAAATGGAATCGTTCGACATATAATCATTTGCAAGCCATGAGTTTGTTTTCGGTTAGCCGGCACTTGCCCAGTGTTGAGCAAAGACTTCCCCCAAATCCTTCCATTCGTCCTTTTCTAGAGGCACAATGATCCAACCTTGCGGTACGCGTCTAGGTCGTTTAGCCACTCTTCCTAGGCCATGAGTTTAAACTTTTTATGTTTTATTACGTCAGTGCCTATAACTATTTTATATTGATATTTACTTTTACAAACTTGAGTAAACAATGAACAAGTTTGTGCAACATGTAAACATCGTAGCTACAGAAGTTAGTGGGATAAGAAGAAAATCTCAGAGAAGTTCGTCACCAAAGTTGATTTTCTTCTCTTGCTAAGGAGTTTTTGGGTGGAATGATTCTAAAATATTTTTGTGTTTTCTGGTTTAATGGCATTTCCGAATTTTGATTTTGTTACTTCTTTTTATCTCATGCCTTCCACCACTGTCAAAAGGGCGCACTATCACTTTCTCAGCAAGGTTGTACGCATTGCGTGCTCACTATCACGGTTATCACACCATCGAAGCACGCAACTGACACGCATTGTCATGCGTGACACGTGACGTGACTGGCGTGTCAACGCACCTTATTTTCAGGCTTTTTACATACTTGATGCGTATGTGTGACGATCAATCAGACGGGAGTTGAGTTGTCAGAAACTGTGTTGCATGTTTATTTTGTTTTGGGTCGCCTCGAAATCGAGGATAGTTCCTTGGTGTTTCGGTCTTTGTGACCGAGAAAGATCTGTTCTGATATAATGCAATAAGGTTATGAGTGTTTCGAAATCATTTTTCTGCTTCGATGCTTTGACCAATTGGTGTTGATAAGGAGAGGACACCTCGAAAGAGAGATAATTTTGCTTGAAAGTTACCAATTTCACAAAAAAAAAGCATACTAGTATTATAAAGATGAAGTATAAAGTAGATTTCAGCTGTAAATTGAAATATACAGAAATCAAAGATTTTACAGTTATATGTAGATCTATTGAGGGGCCCGTGGCTAAATAATAACAGCCGCACAGGTCGATCGATCAGGTCAAGCTACGCTTGCCACGGTTGGTCTGTGGATGGGTGACCATCTTTATATACCGAGACCCCTCCATGCCTCGAAAAGCACGTTAAGCCGTTGGTCCCGGCTGTCAATCGTGGATCTTTGACAGTCTTTACGGGTAGTCAGGAGCAAGAAAGTCTGACAACCAGTCTTACCAAGGGGTATCGTATTACCCAGCAACTGGGTTGTGGAGGTCAGATAGGCAGTCGCTCCATGTAAAATACTGGTATTATTTATTGGTGGTGCTGGTAGTATTGGTGTAATATGTATGTATTTAGAAATATATATGTATGTTTATCAGTTGTCTAGTACCCATAGCACAAGCCCTGCTTAGTTTGGGACTAGATGGCGTTGTGTGAAAGTTGTGGAATATTATTATTTATTCAGCTGCATCGGGTTAGACTGGACGCCGACCCCAAACTAGTTGGGAAAAGGCAGGCAGACGATGATGATGATGATGTAGATCTATTGAACATCACCTGACATCCATCTGCATTTAGACAGACAAGGCCCTATTTTTAACCGAGGAAGGTACACCAAAGTATATTTGAAAATAGAAATTCTCGAGTTGTAGTTTTTTTCCCGTAGAGCTACTGTCATTTTCTTCTGCAAGGCATACTGAATATCAGCACCAACATTCGTAGCAAATACCTACAGCCACAACTATCACTGATGGTATGCTAAGGCATCGTATACGCTAACGGAATCCTTTGACATACCCACATATGCGCACAGCGACCTCCACAATATTTAGTATCTGGAAGCGTATTTAAGCTCGCAGAGGTTACAAAGCAAGGCGTGGGTGATAGATACACATCTAAGCATTGTCCACGTCTGCGCCCCTGGTCTCAGCTAATAGATTTGCGTATCAAGTCGCCCTGGCTGGCCAATTTATATGTACGTACAGGATTTAGCCGAATTAAATGATATTTTGGATGTTTGTTAAATACGTACCAGGAATATATTGAGACGGGGAATCAACTAAATTAAAATAATCAACATAAATATTTTTCTTGAAAAGAAAAAATAATAAAAGCGAAGGTATTATAGTGGTCACATTTAAGTCTATTGTATTTTCTGCCTTCAGAGTGGCTTGTGGCTAAGTAATAACAGCCGCACGGAACGATCGATCAGGTTAAGCTACACTTGCCGCGGTTGGTCCGTGGATGGGTGACCATCTTCACATACCAAGACCCCTCCGTGCCTCGGAAAGTACGTTAAACCGTTGGTCCCGGTTGTCATTCGTGCATCTTTGACAGTCGTTGCGGGTTGTCAGTAGTCCGAAAGTCTGACAACCAGTCTTACCAAGGGGTATAACATTACCCAGTAACTGGGTTGTGGAGGTCAGATAGGCAGTCATTCCATGTAAAATACTTGTATTCAGCTGCATCCGGTTAGACTGGAAGCCGACCCCAACATAGTTGGGAAAAAGCTATGCAGATGATGATGTATTTTCTGCCTTCAAATAACGATTTTCTTCTTAAATGATGATATTTTAATAAATAATAATTAGCACTAACTCATTCTTGATATTATTGAAAGATGTTTACCCCTGTTCTCAACGTAGTTAAAAAAAAATTCCTCGAGTCGAGGAGATTTTTGACAAACCTCAATGCAGTATCATACTTATCATTTATAGATCTCATACAATAATACACAATAATCCCCTTTTTAACCCACCGCAGTTCACAAACATAATTAGAACGAAAACAAAGTAGGCCTGTGTATATTCATTAGGCATGCATCCATAACGCGACACGATATAAACGGGCTTGCCAGGCACACGGCACACCCAATACTTATCTATTTTGATAATAAACTATGGTAACTGAATTACCATATTATACTGTCACATTTTCAGCTGAGTAACTCGTTGACAAAATGAGGTTTTAAATAATGTTTTGTAAGCCTTTTGTTCCCGTTGTTGTTGTAGAGGGAAGGAACAACCTGTACATGATTTTTTGGGTGCGTTAATTAATGTTTTGTTAACTTTATCGAGAATCGAATTTAATATGTGTATTGCTCATGGTAATTAAGTAAAGTTAGGTTAAGCTACGCTTGCTGCGGTTGGTCTGTGGATGGGTGACCATCTTTACATACCGAGACCCCTCCGTGCCTCGAAAAGCACGTTAAGCCGTTGGTCCCGGCTGTCATTCGTAGATCTTTGACAGTCGTTACGGGTAGTCAGAAGCCCGAAAGTCTGACAACCAGTCTTACCTAGGGGTATCGTATTACCCAGTAGCTGGGTTGAGGAGGTCAGATAGGCAGTTGCTCCATGTAAAATACTGGTATTCAGCTGCATCCGGTTAGACTGGAAGCGGACCCCAACATAGTTGGGAAAAGGCTAGGCATATGATGAGAAAGATAAGTGCAAAGAGATTACGCTTAATAAACTTGAAGTTTTTTCAAAGCTAGTAAGATTTCTCTGTACGGTATCTATTTGATTAAGAGGTTGGGTTAGGGTTTTGAATAATAACTGCGTCGACTGCCGGGAGGACACGGCGCGGCATACGCTGGCAGAGTGTGCCGCTTGGGAGGAGCCGCGCCGTGCCCTCATCTCAGGAGTAGGCAGTGACCTGTCGCTGCCGGCCGTGGTGGAGTCTATGGTCGGCAGCGAGGAGTCCTGGGACGCGGTGGTTTCCTTCTGCGAAACAGTCGTCTCGCAGAAGGAGGCTGCGGAAAGGGAGAGGGAGATCTCGTCCCCTCACCCGGCCCGCAGCAGGCGCACCGGGCGTCGGCGGAGGGCGGATAACGCCCTCTTCCAGCCCCCCTAAATGGGTCCAGGGGCGACGGACTTGGGGACGTCCGTCGCCCCCCACACATCAGGACCCGAGGCGGCGGCGCGTAGTGTTCCACGCGCGCCCCTCTTAGACGTCGCGGGGGGAGTTTAACACCTCACTCCCCCCCCTGACACGAGGAGAGGCCCGCAGGAGCGGGCCAGCACCAGCCGGGGGTTGCGGAAGTATCGTTCGTTCCCGCGACCCCCGGCGTAGGTGAGAGAGGGAACACCGGGGTGGTTTTTAGTCAGTAAGAGTCTGACAGACCCCGCCGCCCGCCCCAGGGCGGCGGACATCCATGAGGATTTTCCACCCCGAAACAAAAAAAAAAAAAAAAAAACGGGTTTGGAATAATAATAGCAACCTATTATTATTTTACTGCTGGGAAAAGTCCTCTTCTCATACAGAGGATGCTTGAACACAGATTACAATGCTGGCTAAACTCAGAAAGTACATATTAGACTGATATTTTTGGCACATTTAATGCTTCAGCATAAAAAAAAAATATTAGTGGTAAATCCTATCACTTTTCAATAGAGTACATAGACGAAGTACTGTATCTACAACGTGTAACGTTAAATGCGCAAAACCTCTTAAGGGGTCATTGTACTCATCATTATGAACAACTTTTACTATGGGACCAAACCGGAAATCGCGAAAAAAAAATCAGCTGTTCCCTACATTTTGACGAGTTATGCGAACATAAATGTAGGGAACAGCTGATTTTTTTTTCGCGATTTCAGGTTTGGTCCCATAGTAAAAGTTGTTCATAATGATGAGTACAATGACCCCTTAAGAGGTTTTGCGCATTTAACGTTACACGTTGTATAATCGTATCAATAAACCATCGGGAAAATGTTCTTGATTCAGCCAGTTCCTTTTTTACTGAGATATTATGAAATATGTATCAAGCTTATCGATAAAATATGGACTTAAAAGAGAGTAGATAGATTGCAATAACTTATCAAGTTTAAATGTAGCGATAGTGCATAATAGGTAAGCGTTATCATGAAAGATCGGAAGCCACACCCCCCCCCCCCTTATTAGTAAAGCCTTACAAATAACAAGGAGGGTTGAGCAATAGATTTAATTTTAGTTTTCTTTTAGGTCTTAATTCTTTAAAATCCGGCTGGAGTCGGATTCGCGCACGAAGTGTTCCGTATCTATTGTCAATTGGATATCGGGAAGTGGGTCATATTTTATTTAATTTCCATGAAGCGTGTTAAAAATCACGTTTGTTGTATGGTAGTCCCCTTAAATATTTTTTTTATTATGTTTTTTTTTTTTTTTAGTATTTGTAGTTATAGCGGCAATAGAAATACATCATCTGTGAAAATTTCAACTGTCTAACTATCAAGGTTCATGAGATACAGCCTGGTGACAGACGGACGGACGGACATCGGAGTCTTAGTAATAGGGTCCCGTTTTACTCTTTGGGTACGGAACCCTAAAAATGATAATTTTGAAACAGTTTCCCAAGAGCGGGGATTTGAGTTGCACTTCATTGATCAAAAGAAAAAATGGCTTGAAAGTTTGTCGAAAGCTTACTTTTTTTTTTAAACATATGTGTAGTGAATATTCACAAGTGTTTATAAAAAAAATAAAAGTATACTCGCGGGCTGCAGCTGAAAATCAGCATCAGGTGATAGTAGGTACCTATTGCTGCCATCAGACAATTTCTGAGCTGAGGCCCATTTGGCATAACTAAAAAAAAAAACTTTTTAAGGCGGTTTATTTGCAATGTTCAAGTTAACGCTTTTTTTTTCAAGTACTCACATAAAAAAACATTCCAGAAGATTCTGTGTTGTCAAATGATACCTGTTATATAACAGATATCATCATCGTCTACCTAGCCTTTCCCCAACTAAGTTGGGGTCGGCTTTCAGTCTAACTGGATGCAGCTGAATACCAGTATTTTACATGGAGCGACTGCCTGTCTGATCTCCACAACCCAGTTACTGGGTAATACGAAACCCCTTGGTAAGAGTGGTTGTCAGACTTTCGGGCTACTGACGACCGGTAACGACTGTCAAAGATCCACGAATGACAGCCGGCACCAACGGCTTAACGTGTTTTCCGAGGCACGGAGAAGTCTTGGTATGTGAAGATAGTCACCCATCCACGGACCAACCGCGGCAAGCATAGCTTAACCTGATCGATCGACCCGTGCGGCTGTTATTACTTAGCCACAAGCCCCTCAATTAACTAACATATAACAGACATTAACTATTATGTAACAGACATTAACTAATTAATTTTTGAAGTTTGAACGTCACTTAACTTTAATCATCGTTTATAAATAAACCCTCTTTTGGCGATCAATAAACATTTTCACCAATCACCGATCCCCACATCGAGCTCACACAGCCAATCACCTCGGAAACTCGCTCATACAGCTTGCAAATAGCCTCATATCGGCCACTCGCGTTTATTTTTAACGAGTTCAAGATAGAGTGTGATGTTTGCCGAGCGGCCTCTATCTCCGGCTAAAAGCCCCGTATCTAAGACATCTGGAATGGGCAACACGTGTTCAGATAAGACTGGTCTAGACTGCTCCGATGTCTAGGTTATGTTTGATTTATTTGTCGAGAGCAGGATGGTATGAGAAAATCGATTTGATGGTACTTGCCATGGATATCATACACTATGAGGGATGGATTTTGAGATTCTCTGGGGTTTATTCAATGATTCCCGGCATTCGTGGACCTTTGACAGTCGTTACGGGTCGTCAGTAGCCCGAAAGTCTGACAACCAGTCTTACCAAGGGGTATCGTATTACCCCGTAACTGGGTTGTGGAGGGTAGATATGTAGTCGCTCCATGTGAAATACTGGTATTCTCCTGCATCCGGTTAGACTGGAAGCCGACTTCAATAAAGTTGGGAAAAGGTTTAGGTAGTGATAAATGTTATTCCTTTTTTTAGTTTTTAAGTTAGAAATTATTTCTTGGCCTGTCTGGAATTGGAAATGTGACGTTATTGGCATGGAATGTTATACAACGTGTAACGTTAAATGCGCAAAACCTGAAAATAGTTTGATCAGAATAACGAACAGAATTAATTGAAACACTTTTTAATATAGGTCACATTTTTCAAAATATCTTCATTAAAAACGTTGCCGTGTCTATTTATTAATAGGTCAAGCAAGCCAATGTTAGCGCGGCGCAGCGGCCCAGTGACGACTCCTCCCTCGGTAAAGCGTCGTCGCAGACGCAAGAAACGATCAGAATGGCCAGTAAAACTAAAACAACACATGAACGCTTTTACAATTTTTTTAATGACTTATTTTCTCTTTGAAATAGGTCAATTGAATTAAAAATCAGTTGGGGTGTCTGAGGTTTTGCGCATTTGATGTTACATGTTGTATATAACGACACGTGTAAATGTAACGTTTTTGCAGTGTTTTCCGGGATTAGTGCTCCTAATGGTTATAATGGCAGAAATAACTCGAGACTACCTTTTTTACCCCAACAGTGGGATAAAGCAGTTCAGGCTGACAGTAACCAGCAGGCAACCTACTAAACTCTTATATAAAAAGTAAAAATCTCATTAAATAAAATTGTGGGATGTTTACGTAAGGTCTTGTATCACAATATCCAAAGAAACCTATAATGAATTTATTAAAAGTAAGTATTATTCACAATAAAAAAAATAAAAATTAAAGTTTGTGTTAATTATTTCATCGCCACTGCTCTTCAAACGGTGAAAGAAAACATCGTGAGGAAACCGGCATGTCCTAGAACCAAAAAAATCGAAAACGTGTGACAGCCGCCAACCCGTACTGGACCCGCGTGGTGGATTATGGCCCACTCCCTCTTAAAGAGGAGGCCTGTGTCCCATCAGTGGGAGCATTATAGTCTGATTAGGTATTCTTTTACATGAAACTAAACCAAAATCCTAGCAAACTTTTTTCCATAAGTTATGATCCAGGCACAAGCTAGCCGTAAATTAAGACGGTGCAGATAGACCGCATAAATCTGGTGTATCGGCCAATAGGCGATCGCTATCACCCCCTTACACCCCTATTCCACCCCCAACGGGGGTGCACTTTCGTTATCCTGCACACGTAGTGCAGCTGAGAATTAATATCTAGATATTTTGGACATTGATAATGTTCTTGTGAACGGAGGAGATAAATGGAATCGTGTTGCAGGTATTGCATGTTAAAGTGGGGTATTCAGGTTATAATTTTACTAGCGACCCGCCCCGGCTTCGCACGGGTGCAATGGAGAAACTGATAATTTTAGAGCCACTATTTCTCGTAAAAAGTATAGGATAAAAAATGTTTATTGTGGGTTATCCCTAAGAGATAGACATATACCATCGCGGACTTTTTGGTAGAACTTTTTAAGGTGTACAATACTGTAGTACATTATTTTGATCTGTCTCGACGGGTTCAGCCAGCGTTTACAATGTAAGCGCAAAAAAATGTGTTTATTTACGACATCACATTAGAAACCTCTAAAATTATCAGTGTTTCTCTACTATATTATGCATGTATTATAGATAAAAACCTTCCTCTTGAATCACTCTATCTATTAAAAAAAAACCGCATCAAAATCCGTTGCGTACTTTTATAGATCTAAGCATATACAGGGTTATTTGTAAAACACCAAAAACCTCTTAAGAGGTCATTGTACTCATCATTATGAACAACTTTTACTATGGGACCAAACCTGAAATCGCGAAAAAAAAATCAGCTGTTCCCTACATTTACGTTCGTACGAGTCGTCAAAATGTAGGGAACAGCTGATTTTTTTTTCGCGATTTCAGATTTGGTCCCATAGTAAAAGTTGTTCATAATGATGAGTACAATGACCTCTTAAGAGGTTTTTGGTGTTTTACAAATTACCCTGTATAGGGACAGACAGACGGAAGCGACTTTGTTTTAAACTATGTAGTGAAATACGAAAGTGTCACTATGTAAGCTTTTGACTTTGATGACCAGAGAAGCACCTAACTTGAAGTCTTGAAGGTTTTTATTCACCTGATAGCTTTTGCTAGCGAGTTCGTCCGCGTGGATGTCTAGTAAAGAGACACATTATTGTTATGTGTCTCTTTACCAACATTTTTTTTCTATAATAAACTATACTCCTTATAAAATCAGCTATCTGAAAGTCCCGCCAAAATCGGTCCAGCCGTTACGGAGATTAACCGGAAAAAACAGACACAAAGACAATTTTTTTTTTTTTTGTAATTAGCGTAACTAACTAACTAACTTTCATATGTATTTAATAAAATGCTGTTATTTTGGCATTACAAACAGAAACTTCAATCTTACGAGGGCGGGTCAATAAGTCCGTGACTTTTGGAATAAAACACAGATTTTTTGATAAATAAATAATTTTATTTTTCAACGTAGTCTCCCTTGAGCTCTATACACTTTGTCCAACGCTTCTCCAATTTTTTTATCCCTTCCAAAAAATATGATTTGTCGAGGTCCTCAAAATAGGCCTTTGTTTGCGAGATGAGTTCATCATTGGAGTCAAATCTTTTTCCACCAAGCCATTTCTTCAGGTTTGGGAACAAGAAGTAGTCACTCGGAGCCAAATCTGGAGAATAGGGTGGATGAGGGAGCAATTCATAGCCCAATTCATGGATTTTTGCCATGGCAACTGCACATGTGTGCACCCTTGCATTGTCTTGGTGGAAAAGAACTTTTTTCTTGGCCAAATGAGGTCGGTTTTTTTTCAAATCGTCATTGAAGCGGTCCAATAAGTTGGCATAATATTCCCCATTGATTGTTCTTCCCTTTTGAAGGTAGTCAATGTGGATTATCCCACGTGCATCCCAAAAAACAGTCGCCATAACTTTATTGGCTGACAAACCCACCTTGGCCTTCTTTGGCGCCGATTCACCCTTAGAAACCCACTGTTTTGACTGTTGTTTGGTCTCTGGTGTGTTGTGATGGATCCATGTTTCGTCCACGGTTACAAAACGGCGCAAAAACTCCTCCATATTGCGATTAAACAACGCCAAACCTTCCTGTGAAGTTGTTACACGATTGCGTTTGTGGTCGACTGTGAGCAAACGCGGCACCCATCTTGCGGAAAGCTTTCTCATGCCCAAGTGATCATTCAAAATTGAAACGACTGAGCCATGCGAGATCCCTACGGCTTCCACAATCTCTTGCACTTTCAATCTTCGGTCGGCCAACACCATATCGTGAATTTTTTCGATTGTTTCGGGTATAGAGACCTCAACTGGGCGTCCAGGACGTTCGGCATCTTCAGTGCTTGTACGGCCACAACGAAATTCAGTAAACCACTTTTTTACCATTGAAATCGATGGTGCAGAGTCCCCATAATATTTATCAAGCTTAGCCTTGGTCTCGGTAATGGTTTTTTTTCGCAAAAAATAATGCTTAATAAGCACACGAAATTCACTTTTTTCCATTTTTTCCTCAAATTACTGGGTAGTCTGATAAAGATAGCTGTCAAACACAAACTAACTGACGCAGTAAGTTCAAATTTTGATAGGAGTCAACTGACAGATGCCTGTTGACAGGAGTAGTGTTGCTTTTTCAGTAAAGAGGTCAGAAATTCAAAAAGTCACGGACTTATTGACCCGCCCTCGTATTTATTTGTTTGCATATAGAGTATAGATAAAAAGCTTTACAGCAGGTAGAGTCCCAGAGCAAGTCTAGTCCTTGTTCTAAAATCTGGGTGGACAGAATATCTCAGCAATTATATCTTATATTCGAGTACCTTTTATAGCCAAGTCGAAATCAATTTGTAGATGACTTATGTTACCGCACAGTCAGATAGGTTCCGCCGCAGGTCATTTCAAGAAACATTGTCTCTATTAATATTATCTCTAAAACAATATTCACAAACAATTCGCTATAACTTGTCCGTATCGAGTATCTAAATCTCTGAATATGACAAAGCAACAAATTTCCACACTTCAATCTGTGTGCGCGTGGGCATAATCGCAAACATCTACGAGCGGGACCGAAGCCGCCCGACGCGACCCGAGTGCGCCCGAACCTATCGCCGAGTGTGTCCTGTGCTATCTGACGAACGTGGGTGGCCGATCTATCTGAAATGCCAAGTTGAAGGGAATGTGAATTTGACGGTCAAATGGCCGGCTTGATAACTTGCGGCTATTTATTTAAGGCTAGCAACTCGCGGACGTAAAGGAAGGAAAACGCGTGGTGTGTCGCCAAAGTGTTGAGCTAATTGTGTGGAGCTTAAAAATCGCTTTAGCAGTCAAAAAGGCAAAAGTCTCAAATACCTCAAATGGAAATAACAATTTTCCGAAGAAAAACCTTGCGCGGGAATATTTTTGCACTTGACATTGACAGAACAATTTTTTAAAACCCTAGAGAAACAGTGGACAAGATATTTTTGGCAACATCCAGCCTTAGAACAGAACCTGAAAAGGTTTCTATTCAATACAAATGTAAAGAAAATATTCCACAAGATTATGATGCTGTTTATTTTTAACGCTAAGCGCATCCGCTTAGCGTTAAAAATAAACAGCATCATAATCTAACAAACTCTAACAAACGATGCCTATCTGTATGTCTGGTCATCACCAGACATACAGATAGGCATCGTTTGTTAGAGTGAGCTAATCGATTCGCAGGCAGGCCCTTATCTCACGGTAAATATAAAACTGAATGCGGTCTTATCGCGAGATTTTGGGATGGAATGTACATTGTGAGATACGATACGGTTTTTATAAGATTTTATGTAGTTGTTTGGGAATTTGGAGGAATATCAAAGTGAAGCTGCACTTCTCGTGTGTCGACAAGAGCTTTAAGAGAATCAAATAATGTCATAGGGAACAGATTAGCTAGTTCAAATGTTGGCAACGGGGTTGCAATGCTAATCATGCGACTGACGTACTTCAGTTTCGATAAAATTGTGTTAAATTAAGGAAAGATCATGGATTGAATGTAGAAAGTTATCAGAAGACAGTTAAGGGCTAAGTAATTGAGTAACTGAGCTGCTAGCTCAAACATCCACTCACGCCAAAATGTCTTTCTTACTAATATCGTTTCGCATCAAGAAACGGACACACACAGCACATAGTCAGGCACAAACAAATCAAACGTTGCCTTTTTCTTAATATCTCTCATATCTGCTTGAAGAATTTATTGCCTAATTACCAGCCGTTATTGTTCTGTATATTATTTATATATTGGACCGGTTCACGTTTTTATTGAGCGAGATAAGTTCAGATTTTAATGGTAATGGGAGACACGTACCTAAATGGGATAAGGATTGCCTTAAGAGCGCCGATTACAGAGATATGGCGAGTTCTCGTGAAAAACTTAGTCGTTTCTTTTTGTAGGATGTCTCGTCCTGGCTTTTGTCATGTGGATATATTGTTGGTATTGCAGTGCGATTCTGTAACCATCTCACTGTGAAAACATAGGTGAAGTGAGCGTGGAGTGAGCTGTCAGTGTCATCCCACCTGATACTAGGGATTGATCAAGCATACATTTACAATCATAATCGAGATTTTAATAATTTATATAAATATACAACGTGTCCCAGAAATCAACGTCAAGCCGAAAACGGGCAATAGGCCAAGTCGTGACAGCTATTAGAAAAATATAAAAAAAAATCTTGGTCATGTACTTTTCGAATTATAAGCATTCAAAAATAAATCTCAAAAAGTGACACCCTGTGATGGTTTTTCAAGTCCTGTGACTACATTATTAACATTTCGGTAGTTTTTTTCTCTGTGATGTAACCATGAATAACCCTTCTGTAAATTACAGTTAAAAGTAAAACGTAACTGCCTCAGTTCTAAATTAAATGTTAGATTTTTGCCCAATATTGAATTCAAAATAATGACATCACCCAACTTTAACCGACTGTACTGAAAAAAAAATCTACTACACTATTTTGGCAAGTAACTTTAAAAGATGGCGCGTTTAGTCAGGATTCCAAAATGGTATAACACATACTAATTGCTACTTCTTAATTGAGAAAAAACATTTTTTTTTTATGAAGCCGTATTTCATAAAAGTTCGATTGAGACGAAGAGTGACGTTATTTTGACTAGTGTGAGCGAGAAAGATTCATTTTAGCTAATGTGAGGTGACGCTACTTTGACAAGTGGGAGCGAGATAGATAGTGACGCTACTTTTATCTAACTAAGAGGGAGACGGATTGACACATCATTTCATATGTGTGAGTGAAACAGATAGAGACGCTACTCTGGCTAAACAGGGATGCGTCGGCAAATTGTGCAATACTGCAGTACGTTACGCTCTTTCGTTGACTGCACATCTTTTTGTATTCGTATTGACTTCGTACTTACAACTGTGGCTTTGTTTATTGGACTTGATTTGCATTGTAATTTGGATTTATCTGCACCGTTTCTGACAACCCCGGACTTGTTTTAATCGCAACCCCGTGTTTGTGTAGTGTTTTATCATGCCATCTCGACACACCGCACAGGAATACGCCAACATGCATCTCATTTATGGAGAATGCTTATGCAACGCCAATGCCGCAGCAAGAGTGTATCGTGAGAGATACCCGAATGCTGAGCGTCATCCCGATCATCGAGTATTTATTAATGTGCATCGGTCATTATCAGAGGGTCGATTTCCTAGCCAAATGGTTAGCGAGGGAAGACCCGTTATGCCCTACGAAGCCGAAGTCTTGCAAGCAATTGAAGAAGACAGAAGTATCTCAGTACGTGGAATTGAACAGAGCATAGGAGTCCCCAAAAGTACTGCACATCGTATTTTAAAAAAGAACGAGTTTCACCCATACCATGTACGAGTACAAAGTCTGCTACCCCGAGACTACCCAGAGAGAGTACGATTTTGTCGAACGATGTTGCAGAGGCACCGAGAGGACCCGCGATTCTTTGAAAAAATTCTATGGTCCGATGAATCAACATTTAAAAAGGACGGTTACATGAACCTCCACAATTTGCACGAATGGCACGTGGAAAATCCAAATTTGATGCGGGAAGATAGATCTCAGTACCAGTTTAAAGTAAATATGTGGACGGGAATTTTGAATGGTAAAGTTATTGGTCCAATCGAGCTGCCGGAGAATTTAAATGCCCAGGGTTATTTGAACTTCTTACAGAACCAATTACCAGAATTATTGGAAGAAGTGCCACTGAACATTTACGGCAGCATGTGGTATCAACAAGATGGCTGCCCAGCGCATTATGCTCTCACTGTACGAGAGTTTCTCAATCGAGAATACCCCGATAGGTGGATTGGGCGGGGTGGTACAATTTCGTGGCCTGCCCGTTCACCCGATTTAAACCCCATAGATTTTTTTTACTGGGGTACGATAAAGGATAAAGTGTACTCTAAACCAATTCAAGATTCAGACGAGCTGCGCCAAAGAATTGCAGAAGCCGCTGAATACATCAACTCAAGAAGATACGCCCGTCTTATTACGCGATCATTTTTAAAGAGATGTAGAACTTGCATTGCAGCTGAAGGAAAACAGTTTGAACATTTGTTATAAAACTTCGTAAATCTGATTTAATAAAAATTATAATAAAAGAAATCCAACGACTGAATTTTATTTCAAATGCACCTAAAACCAACAATGTACTTTTTTTCCTCAATTAAGAAGTAGCAATTAGTATGTGTTATACCATTTTGGAATCCTGACTAAACGCGCCATCTTTTAAAGTTACTTGCCAAAATAGTGTAGTAGATTTTTTTTTCAGTACAGTCGGTTAAAGTTGGGTGATGTCATTATTTTGAATTCAATATTGGGCAAAAATCTAACATTTAATTTAAAACTGAGGCAGTTACGTTTTAACTTTTAACTGTAATTTACAGAAGGGTTATTCATGGTTAGATCACAGAGAAAAAAACTACCGAAATGTTAATAATGTAGTCACAGGACTTGAAAAATCATCACAGGGTGTCACTTTTTGAGATTTATTTTTGAATGCTTATAATTCGAAAAGTACATGACCAAGATTTTTTTTTATATTTTTCTAATAGCTGTCACGACTTGGCCTATTGCCCGTTTTCGGCTTGACGTTGATTTCTGGGACACGTTGTATACAGCGTGTAACGGAAGGGGGTATCAACCCTGAAGGAGGTGAATGTGCTCATGAAACTCATCAACTTTCCCCAAAGAACATAGGTCGAAATATGAAAAAAAAATTGGCCCTCCCTTACAAAACTGACTACCAGCTGATAGATTTACTATGGGAGGGCCAAATTTATTTTTCATATTTCGACCTATGTTCTTTGGGGAAAGTTGTTGAGTTTCATGAGCACATTCACCTCCTTCAGGGTTGATACCCCCTTTCCGTTACACCCTGTATATATTTTTTTTTCATAGACTAGTCCTGACGAGTCGGGGTTATCACTTCACCCACAATCGGGTGAAGTGATCACAAAACTACGTGGCATTAAACGTGGGTTTTGACAACTAAAATATTAGCTTTGAAATTATATAAAATGAACAATAGAATTAGCATAAAAAATATTATTAAAATCTCGATTATGATTGTAAATGTTTGCTTGGTCAATCCCTAGCATCAGTGGGATGACACTGACAGCTCACTCCACGCAAGTTTTCACGGTGAGATTTTTACAGAATCGACCAGCTGTAATGTCTTTGTGATTGATCATTTTCGGGCATTGCTAAGATCAACCTGTACTGAGTGAGGAGCACATTGATTGGTCCTGGCAAACATTTATTTGTAGGAATATTCGCTAATAAGGACAAAATGACGATTTTTAAAATAATAAGTAATCACTGTTTTATTTAAAAGATATCTTAATTATTTTTATTGAGCTGCAAAACCTTAAAACAAAATAATAAAAAGCTATAGTAAACTTTATCTGATATAAAATATTGGAAAGGGTTCGCTAGATAAGCTAAATTAATAAGCTAATTACGACATACCACTGAAATATAGTCTATGATTATTTTACTTTAATGGGAGAGATGTGCACGCAGATTGTGTTGGTTTCTTTTTGTCATAACGATAGATAGTGCTAAGCGTCGTCTCGTCTTTCCAAGATAAGGCTACTTACTATTTAATTAGGGTCCATATTATGCCATAAGTGGCGTTTTATACAGCAATTTGCTGGCCAGTATTACATGACAGAATCCTATTTATAATCTGTGGTCGTATAAAAGGCGGGATTATTGTGGGATAACGTGTCTATGGTTGCATATAATCTGTGCGATCGCTGTGTTTTGATTTCAATATGAAACTTATGAAGCTTTTTAGATTAAATAAATGGGTCTACTTATGTTTGTCTGTAATAAGTTCTTGAAGCTACTTTAATTGTTATCCCGACTGACAGGCGTGTATATGATAGAAGAATTTACCGTTGTATTTGTCTATGATCTACATTCAATTTAAGTTTTTAATGTAGCTAACAAAGCTTGTAATTGTTTATCGTATTAAAAAAAAAAAGAATGAAAAAACCGTAAACAGTAATTTTATGTAAAATTTCAAAACTCATAACGTAATAAAATTTGAAATATTTATTTATTCTGTTAAATTTAAGTCTGTTCATGTCCAATACTCATGTAGTTGTATGTAATACTGTATTTAACTGTAGTATCACACTGTAGAATTGAGACAGGCACTTAGCAAATGTAACATTTCTACCTGCCTTATGATACCTTTATGTTTAGCGGCATTTAGTCCTTAACTTCAAAAGTAGTTTGTAGTCACTAAGTACCACTCTAGTTTTAAATATATGTGATCATGTAAAGTATGTACAATTTACTTACATAAAAGTAGGGTACTTATTAAGGCCTAGCTAGTGATAAGCAATAACATAGTAGGTATTCCAATTCCAAAAACCTATTTTTTCACCTTAATAACTACTGCGATTAGGGACTAACAACGGCACCAATAATAATTTGAATCAGTTTGAAGGACATTGCTAAACCATTGCTCCATAATGTTTGAAAAAAATTTCTGCTGAGCAGCGTAAATAACGCAATGAATGTTGTTGAACTGTCAAAATGCAAGCTATTGCTACTGTTAGTGTGTTACGCAATCACCCGGCAAGTTCATGATGAGCAAACAATCATCATTTGCATTACAATAAAAAAAACAAAACCCAAACCATCAATTAAAAAAAGTAGAACAGCACTAAGCCACCACAGGCCATAGATAACCCAAAAATCGCGCCATAAAACATGCGAAACGCGTCACTTTCCGAAAACATGTTACAAAGCATGTTGACTTGACCTCAAGCATTAAAAGGCTTGGGAGTGTGAAGTTTAAACAGGCTATAGGTAGTCTGAAATAAAACGCGACAAACGCCGGGTGGTGGGTGCTGATAACGGGAGGCGAGCGTCGAGCCGCGTCGCGCCACCGCCGCCGTGCCGCGTCGCGTAGTGTTGCCACATTCAACGTTTTTATGTTGCTCCATGGATTTTAGTTTGGGTTTAGAATGTTGTTGCTGTTTGTTTATTGGTGGAGTTTGTTTATTGAAGTACGAGGACTCGGTTATATGTTTGGCTTTAAAAGTGTTTTTGGGAAGTTTTCGCTGAAAATACAGCAATTTACTGAATTCTGTTGATTGGTATTTATAGATCTTAAAAGGAAAATTAATGAAGCAATTGTAGACCGATGTTTTGTTAAAACAATTGTAAACCTACCTACTATGGTGAGAAACTTTTTTACTAACGTGGTTTAAAATAAAATTAAGTAACAAAACCTACAATTTAAACTATATTTACAACGACTCAGTCACTCAAATCCAAACAAAATCAAATCCTAAAAACTCATCAAATAAATATAATTTTCTACACTGGCAACCCGTTCGTCGAGTGATGGATGCAGCACACCGATAACACCCTTTTGACTTAAACACGCGGCCAAAAGGTAAACACACCACGAAATAACTCCACATTGTTATAATCTCTCTTTTTTATAAATAATACCCAAGATTGTGAACGTTTTAAGTTATCTACATTCACTTTACACGGAGATATTAATGAAAGTTTTGTAATTATAAACTAAAATAGACTTACGTGTGCCATGCCCTTCCCGTCGCCTACTCATGTTGTGCCCTTGTCTATTATTATTAGGCTTTAAAAAAAAAAAACTAAAGTAGCTATAGAGATATAGGGTAAAGAAGTATGTTCTGTGTAGAGATGTAACTTTTAAGGTTTTGTAAGATTATACTCGTACTAAAGTAATATGTGAGTAGCTAACTGTTTTTCGACTCCATAATTTACGAAAATCTAACGTGTGACATGTCTTCCTCAACACATGCTATATACCCTTGTCTATTATATTAATTATTACTGGAGTCTTAAAAAGCCACTAAAGTATTTATAGGCATATAACTTTTAAAGACTTTTTGTACATACATAATAAAATAATGAAAGTATTTATTTTTGACTCCAAAAAATATGAAAAACAAAATACAGTGTCGCTTTTCATTTTGTATTAATTTTAAAACCGAAATAATTTCCGTTGACTTAAATTCAGTCCAAAAATCATGCCAAAATAATTTAGCAAACATTACCACCTAAAAACAAAACACACGCTTCAAATCTAACATACACACACTCCAAGAATACACACATAAAATTTTACACAACTTGATATTTGCACGAGTCCACGTGGTATAGTAAAATAACGAGTTGGGCGTGCGGCGCTGTGATAAGGGCGGGCGGCACCCGAGTGATGTATAGAGCGATAGACTGGTGCTGGGCGGCAAGATAACCTGCCATTGAGGCAGTGCGTGATTGACTACTGCCTCCAGAAATTATACTAGGATTTATGGGTGTCTGAGTAGATTGAGGGCTTGAAGGATGGGGTGGGAAGTTGTTGAGTTTTTTTTTTTTTATGGAAGTATATTCGTTTGTTTTTTGGTTTAAAACAAATTTAATGTAAGAAAACCGGCCAAGTGCGACTCGGAATTGCACACGAATGGCTCCGTAACACAAGTAGAAAAACGCCAAAAAAATCACGTTTTTATACAAGAAACGTGGGAGACCACCTTAAATGTTTAATAACTTTATTTTATTATTATTATTTGTTGTTATAGCGGAAATAGAAACATGTACCTACTCTGTGAATTTTTCTTTGAAGTTTCAACTGTCTACCTATTACGGTCCATGAGATACAGCCCACTGACAGACTGATGACTGACGGTCAGCGGAGGCTTAGCAATAGGGTCTCGTTGGCCCCCTTGGGTACGGGACCCTAAAAAAGGAGAGAAATATTAAAAATAACATGTTTCATTAGTAACATAGCAAAGTGAATGAAAGACAAGCTTTTGTTGTTGATACCAGAATATCAAATAAAATTTTGATGTAAGTAGACTGCAGTCATTTTCAAGACAGTCTTATTGCGTCACGAAGTCTCAATCCAGTACCTAATGGTTTTCTTTTGACAGTTCAAAATTGATATTTTTTCCAAAACCTCTGCAAAAAGTTTTCTCGACAACTTTAACTGCCAAATTCAAAATGAACCGTATTGTGATTGCAAGAGTTTACTACGGAATTAGGACATTTGACACCTACTACAGTGCGGCCGACGAGAGAATGCGTTCTTGACACCTGTCAGTTTCATACAATCGAATACGCGTTTTGCGAATTAGATCTTTACATTTAGAACTAGGTATGGTATATTTATTTTATTTCTTATTTTGGTTTGTTTTTATACCTCATCGTATGCTGCATCGGTTGAGGTCATCACGTCAACGCCGGCTGGCGCTGAGATCCAGCGCTGGGGCTGTCTCGCATAGGATTTTAGCATTGTGCTGAGCAATGACCCTTTTGCGTGGATGTGTCGCATATATTCTCCCAACTTGTTATTTTTTTGTGTTTGTGTTCTTTCTGTGTGTCATGTTTACCGCAAATAAACGTATTTTATTTCTTTCTATCTTTATTAGCTTCTAGAATTGTCGCTGTCACTGACAGGAACGCATTCTCTCGATGGTCAGACTGTAGGTTAAAAGTATAAGTTTTAAGCCAACATCCTTGTGTTTTCACGTGACAGATCTCGTCATCTACTTAGTTTTAAATTATACGGCCTTCACTTTTCAAAAGATATGATATCTGACTTTTAATTCTAGATCGTTTATATTAACATTAATTTGGCCATTATTCAGATTGGTTGATATCGCGATCGCTTTTACGGCGCGTATAAAAACAGCAAGCAGCTTTGGTGAATAGTAGCGATTGTTATCGTAAAATTATTAATTCATTTTTTGTGTCTAAAATATGGCCTAAAATAAGCCGTCTAGAGTTCTTCAGTATACAGCTATGCCTTTTGGGGATAGAACGTGTCATATTATCCTAGTTATCAACCATAACGCCTGTCTTATGTGTCACGGTAGGGAATTGAAATAATAATATGTTTCTTTTTAATCACCCGAAATATCTCCAGAACTTTTTTGTTTGTAGAGCGCAACCATTTTTGGTGTTATTTGCAATGCAAATTTATGTACAGCAGTGCGATTCTGTAACCATCTCACCGTGAAAACTTAGGTGAAGTGAGCGTGGAGTGAGCTGTCAGTGTCATCCCACCTGGTACTAGGGATTGACAAAGCAAACATTTACAATCATAATCGAGATTTTGATAATATTTTTTATGCTAATTCTATTGATCATTTTATATAATTTCAAAGCTAGTATTTTACTGTCAAAACATTACTATTTTGTGGGGGTTAGTCTAGGAAAAAAAGAAAAAGAAAAAAAATTAAATTCTGACTAAGTTTCTGTTTTGCTATTTTATTTTAAAACCCCACAAAATAGTAATGTTTTGACAACTAAAATACTAGCCTTGAAATTATTTAAAATGATCAATAGAATTAGCATAAAAATATTAATAAAATCTAGATTATGATTGTAAATGTTTGCTTGGTCAATCCCTAGCATCAGTGGGATGTCACTGACAGCTCACTCCACGCCAGTTTTCACGGTTGAGATTCTTACAGAATCGACATGCAGTTGGGTCTAGAAAATGACTTAGGTGCTTCCAAAGACGTAAAATTATGTTACAGAAAAAAAAAATATAAATACAAAAAAATCATGATAAAAATGAAAAATAAACAAGATTGTGCTAGCAAAAGACATCCCCGATCCCTCAAAAAATTGTGTTGGTCCTTCTACCAAACACTTGCTTTTGATTTATCGGGTATAGTAAAAATCATAAAAACTTTCCTATAAATCCCATAGCGGTAAGCAGATCTGTAGGTACCCATGTACAGTAAGTACACTCACAGCTCTCTAGTTATGCTTGTTTGTAGGATTGTTGTCATTTGAGCCAGCTAATATTATAACAAAATCGGTTTTTACTAAAGTCTTTAGACATACTTGTACATGATTCCAAAACATGCTCAGTAGAACATCTTGAGCTTTGACCCCAGATAGTACTGCAGGATTTTACGAACACCATATCCAGCTTGATCAGCGAAGATCACAGCTTCTTTTTGCGAATGAGTTTGTGAGATAATGGTCGACTGCTGGTTTTCAATAGGAGTACATTCAATATTAGACTCTGTCTTCGATGTGGGAATAGACTCATCAACATATTGCGAATCATGGATTGCGTTGACAGGGAGTGTGAATGAGTTACAGATAACATCTTCCGGCGACTTTGCCTCCAAGTTTCCCTCAGTAATACGTCCAGAAAAGGCTGAATTAAATGAATTGTCGCAGCTATCACTAGCATTCTGTGCCAGTTCAACAGTGTTAGGTGGATAATTAGTCACCTTAGGAGAGGGATTTATCTTTGAAGGCGTCGAAAAACAGCATGTCCTTATTACATTTAATTGGCGTGAAGACTTTGGTGTCATGCTTTTTCTGTCCAATAAGTTTACTTTTCTATATGTTTCAATACGTTTTTGAACCTGATCAATATCAATTTTCAAACGGCTATTTAAATTATCAATCACCTGGTGTGCGCTTTCTAATTCTATGGTTATTTTTGTTATTGTATCTTTTAGATCCAAGGTAGTGTCGCTTTCATTCAACGATGTGCTTGGCAAACTCGTCATATTAGTACCTAGTAACGTGGAATTATCATTTAAAATATTGTTTAATGAGGTCAATTTCTGTGGTCTACGAATAGTGATGGAATCCATTTCCATTGTCAATATGAAGAGTAAGAAAAGTAAAAGATAAAAAAAAAAACTGATAAAATGAACCATTTAACCCATATGTAGCTTAGCAGCTAACTTTGGGGTCAAAAAACTCATAATACTTTTATTAAATTATACAGATTCACAGGAAATGTAATAGTTTAATCTATGAACTCATCTTGGAGATATCCTCCGGAAATGGACCGGCCCTATCAAAATCAAAAGTGATCTCGAGGAGTTAAAAATATAGATTTAGATTGGCACACTTTCACTTACCAGATGTAATTGCTTAATTATTTTAATATTTTATACAGTTATTTTTTATGTGGATTAAGTTATTTATTTCACTTTCGATCGGATATTATATAAGTAGATGACGCAAATTAACGTTTTTTTTGCGGTCTGTCCGTCCCTCCGCAGCTTAGTTTAGATAATCTTAGTACTAGAAAGCTATAATTTGGCATGGATATAAATATTAATCACGCCAACAGAGCGGTATAATAAATTCATGAAAAAAAAAAAAAAACATGTTTAGGGTACCACCACCTCTACACGTAAAGTGGGGAGGTTTTTTTTTTCTCGTCTATTCTATGGTGTCGGGTGTAGTTGGTGTAGTAGTCTTTCCGGAATATTCCGAGTTTATGAAAACCATTTTTCGATTCAGGGATCCGTTTGTGAAATATTAAGCTTTAAAGTGTTAATTTTTGTTAGAGTAAGTGTCCCGTCCCTCATCTGCCAGCTAAATGGTTGCTTTTGGACGTGTGAAAAAATTCAAGGCAATAGTAAATATAACGTGATTAAAAGGAAAATTATCACAGGCTTTACAAGTTTACGAGTAATAGTCGACCAACTTAAATTTGGAGTTGCAATGTATGAGAGTACATTATTTTCAACTACAATGTTAAGTTTGTTCTTGGGATAAATTCATTCCAACAACAGAACCCTTCATTGCGCGTGGTCCGACACGCATTTGGCCGGTTTTTACTCGTATTGTCACGACTTACCTTATATCTCATAACATAAGTATAGCATAATCAGCATATAATATTCCCACTGCTGGGACACAGGCCTCCTCTCTTCCAGAGGGAGTGGGCTGTAATCTACCACGCGGGCCCAGTGCGGGTTGGTGATGTTGGAGGTGTCGGAAGATGTCACGTGTCTTGGAATTTTTGGTTCTAGGAAATGCCGGTTTCCTCACGATGTTTTCCTTCACCGTTTTGAGAGCAGTGCTGATGAAAGAAATTACACAAAGTAAACTGCCTGTCTGCGTTCGAAACCACGACCTACAAAACGTAAGTTAGGGCCGTTACCACTGGGCTACCGTAACTCCCCAATATCTCATATACTGCGGTAAAAATATTAGTATGAATGTAGCAGAGCTGACTGCCGAAGGAGCGTAGAACCTGTAAACAGCACCCTAATTGCGTAACACATTTTTAACTTAATTAGCTGATTAACCTTCAAAATCTCAATCTGATTGATTTTGAAGGTTAATCAGCTAATCCATTGCTTCATATATTCGAAAAAATTGTCTGCTCAGCAACGTAAATAACGCAATGAATGTTGTCGAGCTGTCAAAATGAAAGCCATCGCTACCGATAATGTTACGCAATAACCCAACAGCTTAACTATAGAATATTAATTAGTAATACACAACCCACATTGCTAGCAATAAAAGCGATCCCTCACAAAGAGCACGAACACTCCCCAATGAGTCATTGGCCGTCAATTAGCCACAATATGTTAATACCATTTAGTACACGCGCCTAACATTATCTCATAATAAAGCATTGACATTTTGCGCCAGATAAACGCTAAGGAGTCATCACAGATATGTATTTAAATCATACTTGGATTTCGTCTCTCACGAAGGGCTGTTATCTTAAAAAGCACTCTCTGTTATCTGGGCAGGCGCAATCTCACATATTATGTGCCTATATCCTTTGTAAAGGCAGGGCCATACAAGCTGTGGAGACTTGTTAAGGCTTTAGGAGGCTGTTTTTGTACATGAATGCATGTTTTTGGTTTATTTAAGTTCATCATCTAGATAAAACTGGCACAGGAGCATGGTGATTGCCACAAGAAGAAGAGGACTATGCCGAGCAGTGGATGAAGTCGGGCTGTGGGTGATGATGATGAACTTCATCATCTTATTATACAACGTGTAACGTTAAATGGGCAAAACCTCAGACACCCCAATTGTTTTTTAATTCAATTGACCTATTACAGACAGAATATAAGTCCTTAAAAAATTGTAAAGGTTTTATGTGCTGTTTTAGATTTACTGGCCATTCTGATGGTTTCTTGCGTCTGCGTCGGCGCTTTATCAAGGGAGGAGTCGTCACCGGGCCGCTGCGCCGCGCTGTCATTGGCTTGCTTGACTTATTAATAAATAGACAGGGCAACGTTTTTAATGAAGATTTTTTGAAAAATGTAACCTATATTAAAAAGTGGTTCAATCAATTCTGCTCGTTATTCTGATCAAACTATTTTCAGGTTTTGCGCATTTAACGTTACACGTTGTATATATTTCGGGCCGGCGCAACAAATCTTTTTCTTCCACACTTTTCTGTTAGTCGTCTCGGTAGACACCTTCTTTCTATCCATATCATCGCACACAGACCATCCATCGTTTTCGTCATTCTAATTATAAGGGTAAAAATGAGCTATAAACTTTTGGCTTCTTCAAAATTTGTAAAACAGTAGTTAAAGACTAATAGCTATATATTTATCTGTCATAACATTTTGTATTTTTTGTATGGTTTTGTATGGCAAATAAGCCTACGGCCCACTTGATGGTAAATCCAGTTCGGCTTGTATGGACATTTGTAATATACAAGACAAGAGGAGACAATACAAGAGGCATAAGCAGAGGCAGAAGCGTTTCTATCCCAGAGAAAAAGCTGAAAAAAACCGGTCAAGAGCGAGTCTGACTCACGCATTGATGGTTCCATTCCGTACCATTACATATTACATTTTCATTTTTTTTGTTCTGAAAAAGTGTGCTGTTTACAGACATCGTTTTATTTTTCCTGTAATCTTGACATAATCTTCTATCACATAGAATAATTTCAGATTTTTCTCTTTGCAAACTTCGGAGATAAGGTATTATTTTTAACGGTATTTTTTTACATTTTTCATCAAAAGTCGAAAACTATGCAGCCTAAAAAAAAAGACAAAATGTTTGAGAATGTGCAAATAGCACTCTTTCATATGATACCCGACATGCCCTAGTAGCCCCAATTCGATTTTTTAAGAAGACGCCCCTTTCAGTCCATGTTGAAAAAAAAAAAAATCTTTCTTATTTACAAAATAGTTGAGCAAACGTCATCTAAAACTATTCCAAATTTCAAGTTGATAGCATTAGCAGTTCTTGAGATATCCAGCTGTGACAGACGAACAGACAGACAGACTGAGTCGCACCATAAGGGTTCCTTTTTACCATTTTGGTACGGAACCCTAATACCTAAAATGTCATGTACCTAAAATGACACCCAACCAAACCACCAACTCCATTTCAACCCGTCACTTTCCATGAACACACATTTAAAACCAACTTCGAACGTTCACAGCCACAAAGGTCCCTGCCCACTGTACACTCGGCTCTAAAATCGTAGAGTGATTCATTTGTCTCACAGCTATCCGAATGTTTTAAGTTTTCACAGATAACTGTGGATGGGGGCACTAAATTAATGCTTCGGCGTTTGCTGACTATCAAATAGATAAAGTATGTGTCGCTTAGGCGCTGAGGAATGTGAGTAATTAAGTTACGAGTATGTTTAATAGGATTTTGTTTGGTTTAAGATGATTTTTCTTAGGTAGAGCTACATAGGTGCAAGGTATCGGAAGTCTTTGGTGTCTCTTTGGGTGGTATGTCGATATTATAACTGACAACTCGTGAAGATAGGTAGATAGACACTATCAAAATGACAGATATAAATTAAGTTTTTGTTCGTGAATTTCCCGTTTGTTTAGTAGATTTTCAGTGGCTATCTTCTGTTGCATTTGACTTTTTAAACAAAAAAAAAAAAAAAATTCATAGGTAATTCTGTTGATGGACAGCGGCCTCATTGTCTCTATTGCGTCTTCGTCTTAAAATCGTCATAGAACAGCAGGCTAATTGCGTAACAGACTATCACTAGCAATGGGTTTCATTTTGACAGTTCAGCAACATTCATTGCGTTATGTACGTTGTTGAGCAGACACATTTTTCGAACATATGGAGCAATGGATTAGCAATATGTTTCAAAATTATTCAAATTGAGAGCAATAGTGGCAATTAGGGTACCGGCCGAAGTGGCGGTGCTCGGGGGAGGTCAATGTCCTGCATCATTTCGGCTGAAATGATGATGACGAAGATCGTCTTTTTCAATGTCAAAATGAAGGCTATTGCGATTGTGAATGCGTTACGTAATTAGGATGCAAGATGATAAATACAGCACGTGACTAGGTCCCGGATATAGTGCTATCCTATACTGCCATTTCCCAAAAGAGATTATTTAAAAGGATTTTAAGAAATATCGCCTACGTATAGCCATCAGGATATGTTAATATCAAAATCAGCTGCTCAAGATGTTGTGACCAAAATTCGAAAGAAAACGAGAGTGGAGCCATTAATTTCTTATCGTAACTAAAACATCGCGATGTGAGACACATTTATTTTGACATAACCGTACATTAACATAGGCTTCTCTCAAAAAGTTATCTCGGAAAAGTCAACATAAAAATCTTAATTTATGTAAATTAATGAGACATTTAAGTATCAGATTGTTTTTAATTAAAGACTCAGAATGTTAAAACAAATGACAGATGTATTTTCAGAACGTAAAAACAACGAGTGACAGTCAAGAAATGAAATGAATTAAATCGTTACGGGGAAGCGAAATATTTTATTTTTTACTCGAATCTAGAAGCTATATGCTTTTTTTACCGGTTCCAAATTTTTACAGGTTGTTCCACCCATGAATATGAATAACTTTCACTATGGAACCAACTCTGAGATCACAAAAAAAAATCAGCTGTTTCATACATTTGGTCAAGTAGGTATTAAAATTTTGTATTAAACAGCTGATTTTGTTTTCGTGATTACAGAGTTGGTCCCATAGTGAAAGTTGTTCATATTCATGAATAGAACACACTGACACACTAAAAATTTGGAGCCTGAAAAAAATATCCAGTATAATTCATTCTAAAACACAATAGTACAAACTATAAATTAAAATTCAAATCGGAATCTCATCTCAGTAATAACCAATGACAAAATTATTGTTAAAATACGTGTTTTGTAAATTAGATTTTTTTTGATAGATCGACACTAAGATTTGAATGCGAATGTTCATAACAATACGGTAATCAATCTGCCTGCCTTTTCCCAACTATGTTGGGTTCAGTTTCCAGTCTAACTGGATGCAGCTGAAAACAAGTATTCTGCATGGAGCGACTGCCTATCTAGCCCCCACAACTCTGTTACTGGGGAATACGATACCCCTTGGCAAGACTGGTTGTCACGTCAGACTTTCAGGTTCGGTCACGTAACGACTGTCAAAGACATACGAATGACGGCTGGTTCACGTTCACGTTTAGTAACGTCGGTACGGTCACCTAATCAAGGACTAACCGCGGCAAGCGTATAGCTTAACATGTCAAGTCTATTCTATAAAAATCTCACCATGAAAACTTAGGTGAAGTGAGTCGTCATTCCACGTTGTTGGATGACACTATTGACAGCTCACTTCCAGCTCACTCCACCAAAGTTTCCACGGTGAGATTTTTCAGAATAGACCCGCAGATCGTTCGGCCCGTGCGGCTCTATTCACCTACCCTATCATCATCATCTGCCTAGCCTTTTCCCAACTATGTTGGGGTCGGTTTTTAGTCTTACCGGATGTAGCTGAATACCAGCATTTTACTTGGAGCGATTTACTTGAAGCAAAAAGGAGGTTTATGATTTTGGCCGGTATGTATGTATATATTATGTATGTTCATCTGTTCCTTCATAACTTCTAAACTGTATTATCATATTTTGACAAGTGAGGTATCGTTGGGAGCGTCCTGATCGTCCGCTGGTTATAGGCTATGCGAAGTCACATTAAATTGTATTGTGCTGCCCTCTAGAGGGCATAAGCTCATGAACTAAAGTATTATTAAATAAGCGCTTAGATGACTTATTGAACAAATTTGCTACATTCTCAAAGATTGGACATTTTGGGAGTTGGACATTTTGACCATTGGACATTTTGAGAATTGGACATTTTGACCATTGGACATTTTGAGAATTGGACATTTTGACAATTTTACATTTTGGGTATTTGGACATTTTGACACCGTTGGACATTTTGAGAATTGGATATTTTGCCCCTGAACGGCCTATCTGACCTCCACAACCACCACCACCCATTCAGCTACATACAGGAGCCAAGTCACATCATCTAAGATATGATAAGCATCCCACGCCATCGACACCCGACCACGTTTGCAAATAGCCCAGTAACCTCAGTAAAACAATGTTATCTCACGTTCGTAGCGTTAGCGGAACATTGGCGCGACGTCCCCGCCACATTAGACACAAACTATCATAACTGTTTAATTACAAGTGCATCTAAACCGTATTAGTTGCAATGTAGGCGGGGTCGGGTGTAAGACATAAGCGAGGAGAGTTTAAATGAGAGAATGATCTGACCACAGCAAGGGTCAGATTGTTCTCTCATTCAAGGAGCAAGCAAGCAATGCGTTTCATTTTCACAGTTCAGCAACATTCATTGCGTTATTTACGTTGCTGAGCTGCCACATTTTTCGAACATATGGAGCAATGGATTAGCAATATGCTTCAAAAGGATTCAAATTGAGTGTAATAGTGTGTTACGCAATTAGGGTGCAGGATGACGAAGCTGTGTGAAGATAGGAGAATTGCACAGCACTCGCGCCACTGATTTCGACAAAAATACTGTAAATTCTTCAAAGCTGCCTTTTCCAAAATATTTGGCAATTAGTTATTTCAGAATTAAAAGAGTCGAGTTTATTGACGACATTTGAGGGTTACTGCAAAAATATTGTAAGTTTTCGAATGATCCGCGTATTATGAGACTTTACAGGAAGTATAATGTTGCTTGGTTTTATACGACCTTACAGAGTTAAAACTAACGATTTTATTATTATTTTTATTATTCTAAACATTTTCATGACTTATAAAAAACATTAACATACCTCACAAACCATTGCGGATTTAACAGAGGTAAACACGGCAACTCGGTGCCACAATAATATTTATTCTACATTTAACAAACTTATCGCAATAGTACAGTGAATATTGTGAATATTGGTACTAAAAAGACACTTCCTGGATTGTATCACAGTTCAGAAAGTATCTCTTTTCTCTTTTCCAATTGTTATGAGAATATTTGCTTCATCCAGCATCGTTTTGCGATAGGATGGTTATACCTTGCAATCGCTAAAAAAACATAAACCGTTCCATGGTACCCGCTACCGCTCCTCACTTGCACCAAACCAAGTTAGAACAACTTTTGGTGTTTCGTATTGGCTCTTGCGAAGTTGGTCGTATCGGCAAACGTATCGTTGTCGATGTCTTGAGCACTGTAAGCGGTTGCAAATACAATGTACCACGTTATGGTTGTTAGTGCTTTTGTGAATATAACTAGATAATCATAATAGTCTATGGTCTACAGGAAGTAAAATCTTGATTGCATAGAAATCTTTGATTATCAAAAGAATGAGAGATTAAAAAACTGACCATGCTTATTTTTTTAAATACTAGTTTCTGCTCGCGACTTCGTCTGCGTAAATTTTCTTGTTTTCTGTTTGTTTTTTTGTTTGTTGTTGTTGTTCGTTGTTTTATTTTTCGTCGCATTGAGTTTATATTATTAGTATAAATATAAATTATTCTTATAACTATGTTAAACAAATAAATAAATGACTTAAGTCTTATGACCAAAACGAAAATAACAAACATTCAAAAAAGACACTACAAAGTAAAAAATAACTTTAAATTTCGGAAGTCGGTGTCGTTGGGTTCCCATTTTTGTTGTTTGTCTTTTTTGGAAGTCGGTTGTTATTTTTTGTAAAAAGGTTTTTATTTTTCACTTTTAAGTTGTACTTACCCCACACAAATTCGCATAACACTACTTGCTATGTAAATATCAGTGACAGGAAGATAATATAACATTATCAATATACAACGTGTAACGTTAAATGCGCAAAACCTGAAAATAGTTTGATCAGAATAACGAGCAGAATTAATTGAACCACTTTTTAATATAGGTCACATTTTTCATAAAATCTTCATTAAAAACGTTGCCGTGTCTATTTATTAATAGGTCAAGCAAGCCAATGTCAGCGCGGCGCAGCGACCCGGTGACGACTCCTTCCTCGGTAAAGCGTCGTCGCAGACGCAAGAAACGATCAGAATGGCCAGTAAAACTAAAACAGCACATAAAACCTTTACAGTTTTTTTAATGACTTATTTTCTCTCTGAAATAGGTCAATTGAATTAAAATCAGTTGGGGTGTGTGAGGTTTTGCGCATTTAACGTTACATGTTGTATAAACTAAGTGGCAAAAATACGTATTATTGAAGCTAGCTCAAAAAATACCCAAGCAATGTTAGTAAAATTTATATGGTACCACTCCTGAGGCATACCCAACACATTAAAAAAAGAATTTTGAAATCTATTTACAATTGCCGGAGATATTGCGTAACGAACATACAAAAAAAAAACAGTCGAATTGAGAACCCCCTCCTTTTTTAAACTCGGTTAAAAATATTTAAAATGTAGTTAAACGCATTTTTCTTTCTATCTGTGGTTAAATAATTTTATTAAGACCATTGTAAATACTCCATAAACGGTGTGAAAAAATTATAAACCATTTAATCATAGGACTGAAATACCCCATTATAAAAAAAGAGTTTCCTAACACTACCGTTCATCATAGAAATAAAAACTTCAAACCGCCATTCCCGTTACGGAAAGAGCAAAAAGCTAAAATTACTGATCAGAATCTTTGCACAGCCCAATGTATCATGGCTGGTTTTATCTCCTCGGCTTATCCGGGTACATTGTGGATGAAAAATGTTGAGCAGCTTAGAGTGCAGTTTGAAATTTTATACGTCCAAGATCTGGGCTGTATCTCGAAGTACTGCACTTCCCTCCAAAACTTTTACTTTGCCAGACAGTGTTGCTATAGTGTGCGAGGTTCGAGATGTCCCGGAAAAAATGGAGATAATTTTTTTTGGAAATATTTTATCGATAGTAAACTTGATTTGTCAAGTTTTTAGTACAGGTTTTTTCTATATAGTTAAAACAATACACGAGTACAGATTGAACTCATCCTAAAATAACCACAAGGCTTACATTTTTTATCAAGTTTGTAATCATGCTGGTGCAAATGAAACTTGTTTCACTTCTGATTTTCCCAGTTCCAATATTATTTTAACATGGTAATCCCGGTAAACTACCTTACAACTGGCAACACTAGCCAAGATACAGCGCCCTGATATATTCGAGCGCGATACCAACTTTAGAACGCGGATGCTTCAGATTTCGCCGAATTGTTCTGAATTTTAAAGTAAATAAGCTAGTTTGATAGATAACGCTGCGAGATACTAGATTGTTGGTTTAGATTATCTATAGTTTTACAAAGTTTCGAAATTGTTGTAGCATTTTTGTTTTAGGTTAGTTTTAGCATAGATAGGAAACCTGAACTGCACTTTATTATTCGTAGAATATTTAAGTTCGTTTTGGTTAGAAGGTAGTTCAGTGAGAGCATTGTTAACGGCCCCGACTTACGAGTTGTAGGTCGTGGGTTCGAACCCAGAGAGGCGCTTGGTTTTGTGTAAACAATTTCATAACCACTGCTCTCAAAACGGTGAATAGAAAACATCGTGAGGAAACCGGCATGTCCTAGGACCAAAAAAGACATGTGAAATCTATCAACCCGCACTGGGCCCGCGTCAGATTACAGCTCACTCCCTCTCGAAAACAGAAGGCCTGTGTCCCAGCAGGGGAAACGTTTTAGAAGAAAAGAAAAGGAATTAATGAAGAAGGTATTTAATGTTTTACATCATCATCATCATCTGCCTAGCCTCCCAACTATGTTGGGGTCAGCTTCCAGTCTAACCGGATGCAGCTGAATACCAGTATTTTACATGGAGCGACTGCCTATCTGACCTCCACAACCCACTTACTGGGTAATACGATACTCCTTGGTACGACTGGTGTCAGACTTTCGGGCTTTTGACTACCCGTAACGACTGTCAAAGATCCACGAATGACAGCCGGGACCAACGGCTTAACGTGCTTTCCGAGGCACGGAGGGTCTCGGTATGTGAAGATGGTCACCCATCCACAGACCAACCGCGGCAAGCGTAGCTTAACCTGATCGATCGACCTGTGCGGCTGTTATTATTTAGCCACGGGCCCCTCGGTATTTAATGTTTACATAGGTACTAAAATGCACAGTTAGGACTTAAAAGGCTTTATGGCAAAAATATAAATAAAAATAATAATAATAATAATAATAATAATATTTATTCATAAGTTCACATAAGTATAAATTAGATAGAAGTTACATCATTACAAAGTTACATATTAATATAAGGAAAATATTAACTATGCCTAAAATAAATCTAGTTTATCACTTATATATTATATTGGTTAAAGGCCTACTGAATTGAATAGCGACCTGCCTGATGTAGGTTTATTCAAACCTGTGTTTCAGGCCATCACTAAACAAAATAATCAAAATAACTTTCCTATCCCAGTTATTTAGCATAAGTGACATTAAAATAACAACTGCATCTATTTTATACTTTAGGTATTAAGTACACACTAGTCAATACAATCTACCCTCAAGTCGTAAAAGTTATGTGTATCAAAGAACAATTTATAGTCGGTGTCAAACAAGTTTTTAATACACACAATAGTTGTAAATGGTATGAGGCTATAAGGCTAATAACTTTAGTTTTATCTGCTCGTAAAACCGGGATACGAGAGCATCTCTATTAAGGTGATCATGGTTATAGAAACATTAATTTTCTTTAAAGATTTGAGTGTTAATGACACGGTAAACTTTTGTATTTAATTTGGATGATGTGACCAAATAAAGTCGTGAAAATAAAAATGAATCAATTTATTTGAACTGTGTATTATTCACATTACATACGAAATAATTCGTTCTTTGTTTTTCTTAACTATTTTGTTGGTTATATTTATTCTTCTTCCATTTAATAAAAAATCTTAAATTCGTTGACAACGAACAGTTTTAAAACCGCTGGTTCTAGACTTGAAATTTTGCATTGAGTTCCATATACATATATGACGTAGGTGAGCAATAAGGAAAGATTTTTGAAAATTTAGCCTCCATAGGGGTTAAATGGGGGATGGAAGTTTGTATGTAAGTTCGTGCTTAGGCATTGTCGACAGAAAATCCCATGAGCTCACGGCTTGTTAATAAGTAATTTTGAAACTCTGCGTTTTAGGTTTATGTGGGCATTTGAAGCGATTTTCTTAAAATTTACACTGAAATCACAATTGGTGAATTAATTTATTTTTTGAATAGGTACAATAATGTTCTGTCGATAATAGAATACATTAAAATAAATTAAGATCAGCTAAAGATATCGACAGAGAAACAGCAATAAAACGAAAATAACACAAATTGCCTGAAAATTCACCTTACATTGCCAGCTCATAAAAATAATTTAAGTTAGTCTTGCAAATAATAAAGACTCAAATAAATAACAAGTATAGTCAAACATACGGGCAAATCGTTGAAATGTATCATTTTAATAGACATTGTCTGGTATTAACATCTAGATACGATCTAAATCACAATATCTAGTCATTTTGAATGCCTGTAAAATTGTGTGTCTGACATTGAGTACTTTTTCCCAATTGAAGGACATTTTAATGTTGTGCATTATTATGTAATAACTCAGTTTTTGTAGGAGTTGAAATACAATATACCTAGAGTGAAAGATAACTGTGATATTTGCAAAATGTAAAAATCACAAGAAGTATGTAAGGATCGCAGCAGGTGACGTTGTGTAGTTTCTGTGTACTTCCATGAAAAGATGGCGTGAGTTTATGTACCTATGTATGTATTTATAAAAATCAATAACATTGCTACAAAATGTCATCGAAATCTGTTCAATAGGTACAGCCGGCGTAACGGCAGTACTATGTAGATGGACACAGTTTCATAGAGCTTAATTTGAACCTCCTGTAGTGAAGATACTGACTATGCATCGCCCACCCTGGGAATCCAACCCCGCTACCAAGCTTGTTGACCGGGTAATCTTTCAGCATGTCATAAGCTTTTTCTCTAACACTACATGTTGATAGAAGAAGTTGTATTGTTGACACGTACCTACCCGTATCATTTTGCTGTCAGAAAGACTGGGTGTCTTACCAAGGGGTATTATGTTACGCAATACTTAACTGGGTTGTGGAGGTCAGATAGGCAGTCGCTTTATGTAAAATACTGGTATTCAGTTGCACCCGGTTAGACCGGAAGCCGAACCCAACTTATTTGGAAAAAGGCTGGACAGATTGATTGACCTAGTAACTACGTGCCGTTCACCATCAGTATCTCAGCCTAGAGATAGATATCTGAATCTCAGGACATCTTAAGACTAAATAAAAGAGCAAGACCTTTAAAGATACCAAATTTAATATAGTCGCCGATCGCTGAGCAAATTTACGAGGACCACGGCGCGGCCATTTTAGAAAGTTCGACCACTCCATACAATAGCGGAGGAAGTAACCTCTACTAACGGCGTCGTTACGCCCGCTAACGCCCGTTAACAGCCGTTAACGTACGTTATCAGCGATACAGGGCGGGCGGAAGATCACCTGAGGCTAACGCCCCACCCGCCCTAATGCATCCGCACTTATTTATTCCCCTGTTAGGCGGCCGATATGTTTCCTGAGATTTTTATCTACGGAACCCAGGTAGGGTCAATAAGAGTTCCGTAATATTGTTTTTCTGGATTTTAAATGTTGTTGTAAATGTTTATTATGTGTACTTCCGCAGAGTTAAGCGTCTTCAATTAAATTTGATGCGCTGTGTCAGCCATTTTTGTTTGAGGATGGGAGAAAAAGTTAAGTGTCATTTTCAAAGGAGTTAATGGGATATTTGGGCTATTAGTCCTTTGGATTGCTGTGGTAAAAGCTGATGAATTTTAATTCGAGAAGCCAAGACTGCTGTCAAGGAATCAATCAATACTCAAACCAAGCAGTAGGCGTTACCACTTCGTCGTTTTAAACTTAAGATCCTAGTGCCACATGGGAAAGACCTCAAATCTACTCCTATTTTATCTCCTTCCTCTCAAATATTACTGAAAATATTTTATGAAAACACATATTATACAGTGAACGAATATCTAACTGACACATTATAATTACCTTTTTTTTATAATTTACTATTTACTAGTTGCGCCCCGCGGTTTCACCCGCATAAGTGTCGATCGCGTAAGAATATCGGAATAAAAAGTATCGTATGTGTTAATCCCGATTATAAACTATCTGTGTGCCAAATTTCATCCAAATCCGTTCAGCCGTTTGAGCGTGAAGAAGTAACAAACATACAAACACACACACTCACAAACTTTCGCCTTTATAATATTAGTGTGATTGATTTAACAATTTATACTAGAATTTATTATTATTATTGTTATATTTTATTGGATTTTTTTAAAATATTTTATTATTGTGTCGACAATTTGAATTAGAATTATTTAATAACTTGTGATAATTGTTTGATAATTTATTATAATCCGCATATTTGACCAAGATAATATTTGTACGCCGATGACGGTTAGACATAGCGTTCTTTAATATATTTTTTAAATAAGACATTTCGAAAATGTTCTTAACTAACTTTTTAGACATTTCTCCTGCTTATGCGTACGAACTTTCATTAAAATCGGTTCATTCATTTCGAAAAACAATTGCTTGAAAGTTTGTATGAAATGCCGTACGGCGTAAACGCTCTTAACGGCTGTCAAAGATTTACAAATGACAGCCAAGCAATGATTGCTTTTCTATAACATAACCAAAAAAGTCTACAACTAAAATCTGGAAAGCCTACGTTTCTCTCTCTGCAATTCAAAACCCATAAGAAAACTACAAAACTACCCTCCATAATTGAACTACAACTACTAGTACACACAAGATAAAGCGCGCACTATCAGACCATTAGCAAGCGTACCTGAGTCGATATATATTCAATTAGAGCTGGGCGGGCGGCGATACCATCAGGGCGGGCGGATACTAACACCTTTTAATTTCGTGGTAACTGGTTGCTGGAGGCTTTGTTTGTGTTTGAGTTATGGTTTTAAGGAAAGTTTTGTTACATTTTAGTTTGAGATTTTAACCGACTGCAAGAAAAGAAGGACGTCATGTTTTCGGCTGGATTCTAAGACTATGTATGCATTATATTTGGGATGAGATCGACTGACGTGCTAAAAAGTTGGAATAGGAACTTTTTGGGAATAAAATAAAGTAGTTTTATACCCAAAAGTTTATAATTCCGAAAAAAACAGACTACATATTTTATTAACTTTACGAAGATTTTAGAATGCGGCGTTTATTTCGCAAATTGCAAGTGAAGTAGACATCATCATCATCTGCCTAGCCTTTTCCCACCTTTGTTGGGGTCGGCTTCCAGTCTAACCGGATGCAGCTGAATACCAGTATTTTACATGGAGCGACTGCCTGTCTGACCTCCACAACCCAGTTATTGGGTAATACGATACCCCTTGGTAAGACTGGTTGTCTTGTCAGAAGTGAAGTAAACATGTAAGTACTGAATTTTACCTTAAAAAGCACGCCCCCCCCCCTGTCTCTCTTTGTACTTACCTGTAAACAAATTAAAATAGGTTAGTTTTATGAACACAATCATTATTATAATAAAAATATCATCACGACCTATTTGGGGTCGGCTTCCAGTCTAATCAGATGCAGCTGAATGCCTCTATTTTATGTGGATCGATTGCCTATCCGTCCTCCACAACCCAGTTACTGGGTAGTACGAGACCCCTTGGTAAGGCTTACGGGTTTCTGACGACCCATAAAGACTGTCAAAGATCCAAGAATGACAGCCGGGACTAACCGCTTAACGTGCTTTCCGCGGCACGGGGAGTTTATCTTTATGTAAAGATCGTCATCCATCCACGGACCAACAGCAGCAAACGTAGCTTAACCACCATATCATAATACAATGTCATAATCAACTAAAACGCGTGTCGGAAAAATCTAGACCCAATTTCAAAACAAAAAATAAAAAAAAAACCCTTAATTAAACAAATCAATCGTCCTCCCCTTAACAGCTGCGACTGCAAAAAGAAAGAAAGAAAGGAAAGAAAGTGCGTCTCAACAAATTGCGATGAGTCGGACACGACACTCACTCCAATTAACATTAAGTGTTGATTGCACTGGATTCTTATGTTAATACAGATAACGCGCCAACAGCTCAGCGAGCAGTCTGACAAACTGAGTGGGTGTACTGTTAGTTATTTGGTATGTGTTGTAGAGTTAAGAGAGAATTGATAGGAGAAGAATAAGTAAGTATGTAAGAACGAAAGATAAATAGGCTTATTTTTCACGGAAACACGTGCATACAATAAGATAATGATCAACTCGAATAATAAAGAAAGATAAAAACAAAATAGATCTACAACGTGTAACGTTAAATGCGCAAAACCTCAGACACCCCAATTGATTTTTAATTCAATTGACCTATTTCAGAGAGACAATAAGTCATTTAAAAAATTGTAAAGGTTTTATGTGCTGTTTTAGTTTTACTGGCCATTCTGATCGTTTCTTGCGTCTGCGACGACGCTTTATCGAGGGAGGAGTCGTCACCGGGCCGCTGCGCCGCGCTGACATTGGCTTGCTTGACCTATTAATAAATAGACACGGCAACGTTTTTAATGAAGATTTTTTGAAAAATGTGACCTATATTAAAAAGTGGTTCAATTAATTCTGCTCGTTATTCTGATCAAACTATTTTCAGGTTTTGCGCATTTAACGTTACACGTTGTATAATCATGAGCACAAAACAGAAATAGTGGTCAGCTGTACGTCATGACTGTGACAAGAAGGCTTTCACTCAGCATGAGGCTCTACTGTGATGTAATTGTTATGTAGCATTTTTTTTTACAGCTGCAAGCGATTTCGCAGTAAGTTTTTTTTTTTTTTTATTCATTGCTCCACACTACGAATTTGTCCTGTTTTGTGGGTGCGTTTAAACTCACATACACAAACAGCCAGACCCGGAACAACTACTTGTAGGTCATACAAATATTTGTTCCGTGCGGGAATCGAACCCGCGACACGCAGCGCAGCAGTCAATCGCTTAACCACTGCGCCAACCGTGCCGTCAAAAGGAGATGGTGGGACGCTTATCTTAAAACCTGTATCCGGACGGAAAATGGCAGAGCCAAGAGGAAAAAGGGAATTGAGAGGTTAGACTGTAGGTAAAATATAATCATAATAATACCAGCCAGTGTCCCTCTGCTGGGCAAAGGAGTCTTCTCATACAGAGAAGGCATGAGTATTGATCACCACGCTTGCTCAAGACAGGTTGGTGATTTCAGACTTACATAAACAACATTTAAGTCCAGGTTTCCTCACGATGTTTTTTCTTCACCCATGTCAGTAATGTCCAAGATACACTCAGAATGTATTTGAATAGTAAAGTAAGTACATGAATTGAAAAACACAACCTCCCGGGCCATCAAGTCAAGTTTTTTAACCGACTTCGAAAAGGTGGAGGTTATCAATTCGGATGTTTCTATTTGTATTTATTTTTTATGTATGTTCGGGCATAACTGTTATTTTTCACTTTGTAGTGTTTGTTGGAAGTCGGTTGTGTTTTTATACTAAAAAAGTTTTTTTAAAGAGGAGGCTCTGGGGTTTTTGAGAACGCATTGCTTAGAAATCACTAAGATATAGGTACAATAGTATATATCCTTCAATATGATAAGATTCCTTCGCTTTGCAATAATATTATCCAACAAATATTCCGTCAAAGCTCTCCGTGACCACGTTTAATTTATTTTCCGAAACGACTTTATTTAAAAGCCGCGTGTCTTAACTTCAAGTTTGTCTTTCCAAAGCCTTCAGAGTCGAAGCCGTGACTTCAAGCCAGACTTGAAGATTACAGGAACTCATTTATTTTTTAATACGCTTTAAAAAGATTTTACTTACTAATATTTTATAGAGGAAAGTGAGGAAGGAGGCTTTTATAGATGATGAACCAAACTGTAATTGGTCTTATGGCTTTATTTAAAAAAGCCAAAAAAAGCAAAAGCAGTTTTAAAATTACAGTTTGGTTTTGTAAAAGCTAGGTATATACAACGTGTAACGTTAAATGCGCAAAACCTGAAAATAGTTTGATCAGAATAACGAGCAGAATTAATTGAACCACTTTTTAATATAGGTCACATTTTTCAAAAAATCTTCATTATAAACGTTGCCGTGTCTATTTATTAATAGGTCAAGCCACCCACCCAATGTCAGCGGGGCGCAGCGCCCCGGTGACGACTCCTCCCTCGACAAAGCGTCGTCGCAGACGCAAGAAACGATCAGAATGGCCAGTAAAACTAAAACAGCACATAAAACCTTTACAATTTTTTTAATGACTTATTTTCTCTGTGAAATAGGTCAATTGAATTAAAAATCAGTTGGGGGGTCTGAGGTTTTGCGCATTTGACGTTACACGTTGTATAGAACGACAATATAATCTTTTGTTGTTATTTTCGTATTATTTTTAAATTCTGTGTGTGTGTAAAGATTATCTTGGTAGAGCACTTGAACCCAAAGGAGAATATAATTGATTTATGGAGTTTATAATGGCGCCGGTTATGTTGTTCACTAACTAAACTAAATTTAAGTTCAGCCGTGCGATTCTGTAACCATCTCACCGTGAAAACTTGGGTGAAGTGAGCGTCGAGTGAGTCGTCAATAGTGTCAATCCCTAACATCAGCATGACTCACAGCTCACTCTAAGCTCACTTCACCTTAGTTATCACGGTGAGATTTTTCCAGAATCGACTGGCAGTGCATTTTTTTCTTTCTATTTCATTAAGAAAAGGACTGAAGATAAATATTAGTTCGAATGATGTACCTCATCTGCCTAGCCTTTTCCCAACTATGTTGGGGTCGGCTTCCAGTCTAACCGGATGCAGCTGAATACCGCTATTTTACATGGAGCGACTGCTTATCTGACCTCCAGAACCTAGTTACTGGGTAATACGATACCCCTTGGTAAGAGTGGTTGTCAGACTTTCGGGCTTCTGACTACCCGTAACGACTGTCAAAGGTCTACGAATGACAGCCGGGACCGACGGCTTGACGTGCTTTCCGAGGCATGAAGGGGTCTCGGTATGTAAAGATGGTCACCCATCCACAGACCAACCGCGGCAAGCTTAGCTTAACCTGAGCGATCGAACTGTGCGGCTGTTAGTATTTAGCCACGGGCCCCTCTGCAATGATGTACCTATATTCTGGCAAATAAAGCATTCATTCATTCATTCGTACCTTAATTAAGTCTGCATTTCAGTATAATACACACGTTTTATTATTGTAGAAGATAATTGTAATGTATCTCGTTGGAAATCCTTAAATAAAATAAATAAATGGAGTCTCTACTCTGTAACTTACTACTCCAAAAGCTTTGTCGGGTTTATGTAGGAGACCATTTTTTTTTTTTTCAATTTCCCATTTTGCCATCCTTCATCTAAGACTTAGTCCACTCATAAAACTGCCTTATAGGCAAGCTTCAAGACCTTCAAAAAACCTGACATACTGTTCGTGTTATCTCGCGATAAAAACGGAACTACGCCATGATGTGTGGCGCTGGCAGAACAAACGTCGTTACTGCGTTACTAAATAAATCGTTAGCGGCGCGTGAGCCAGCCTCGAGATACGGCACGTAGCGGGAGGAGGTAGGGCGCTGGATGTGGCGGGGAAAGTTTGGTTGAAATGTATATTTGAGGGTTGGTGGTGGCATCTGAGTGGAATAAGTCGCAGACAGGAGACAGTTGCTTCTCTCTTTTGAATTCCCCAAAAGTGTTGTTCTTTTGGTCATTTACGTTTCGTGCAGAACAAAAGTTCTGTGAGGCTGCAGTTGTAATAACTTGGACGAGGAAACAAGTATTTTGTAAAAGTCTAGCAGTCGTCATAGTTTAATAAGCAGTGAAAAACAAGGCTGATAATCTCCAGTTAAGTTTCCGAATAACGGGTGGCGAAAAACACACAGAAAGTATTCAGTTGTGTATGTTTAGACATAACACCAACCGTAAAAAACTCTGAGAAAACGAATACATCGATGTATAACAGCCTATACTAATATATAAAGCGCATTTCTTTAATGAGCCTGCCACATCGAATATTATTGCAAGAATCCACAAGTTGAATTTATGAGCGTACCTACAAACACTGCTACATCCAGTCCTTCCCTAAGTCCGTGTACAACCTAAAACCGTGTCGGTTACCAAACAAACTAAAACTCGGAATTATTAGTGTTTTTCGTATTGTAGATTGTCTGACGTTGTGCTACTGTGTACTGTGTGCTGTGTACACTTGTTGAGTTACTGGCGTTCAATGTATCGTTGCCATTCATACTGGAGTCTGAAAGATATAGGTGTACTGTGCCTAGTGCTACGAAATTCAGTTAATTTTGGTGAAATGAGTAAATAAGAAGTCAGAATATTCTTAGGGCTTATTTATAAATGTTGCTTAATGTTTAAGAGACGTTTAAACGTCAAAAATTATGTTAATAAGTATTTGTTAGGGTCTCGAATCATATTTTGAACAACATACAGCCTCATACTGCCCTGCAGTGCGATTCTGTAACCACCTCACAGTGAAAACTTAGGTGAAGTTAGCGTGGAGTGAGCTGTCAGTGTCATCTCACCTGATATTAGGGATTCACCGAGAATATATTATTTACAATCATAATCGAGATTATAATAATTTTTGTGTATGCTAATTTTATATAATTTAAAAAGTAGTATTTTAAAATAATGTTTTGACAACTGAAATACTAGTTTTGAAATTATATAAAAATATCAATAGAGATCGAATCTCGATTATGATTGTAAATGTTCGCTTAGTCAATTATGAATGGTTTTCCTAGCGACATAATTATCGTGTTTGATTGTCACATAATGAATTAATATTTATCAATCAAAATCGATACTTAAGTTACGTTTTCTGTCTGCTTCTAGTCACGTAATGATAAGGGCTATCTCTCTGCTTATCCCACACAACAGCAAGCGTGATACACCTACAAGCGTTATCTTGCTAAAGAATACAGAACACAATATCGTATGCCCGCGGGTGCATTGCCGCGAAACTTAATTACAATTAACATAGAGATAACTGGAAGAAGCGATGTAGTTTGCGCTATCAAATTATATCATTTCTTATAACTTATATGGGTAGGGGAAGAGGGTATCTTAAGTGCTTTAAAGTGGCTGTAGTCCAGTGGTTAATGGCGAGGACTTTTAAGTGAGAGGTCGTGAGTTTGATCTCTACTAGTTAAGGCCCCCGTAGAAAGAGGCGACGCGACGTTGCGACGCGATTCTGGTAGGACAATTTCCATGAATTTGTCACATGAATGTGTCGCGACATACCTGTATGGAGCCTTTACAGTGTTGGTTGCCCCACTCTCTTAAACGTACCATCACCCCTTAAGTATCCGCAGAGATAGCCAGAGTACTAATAGTATCAACGCCCACATTTTGCCAGTTATAAGTCTCGCAAACTGAGACAAACTGAGACTTCGGTCTGACTTGGAAAACTTCCTAATGGGAAAATCCAATAAGTCTTCTCCACAGGAAACGACCAATTGGAACTGTGCACCTAACTTCCGACGTTTCACAAGTGCCCATGTAGTTTTATGTGTATTAAAATATTTTGAATTTGAAACTTGTTATGGAACCCGGGACTCCTAACTCAGCAATTTCAGTTTTAATTTCTAGACCAACCAACTTTAGCAAATGTAGATATATCTATTATCTATGTTTCTACGTTCTATATCTGCTATTTTGATGATATTATGGAAGCAATTCTAGCCCACACAGGAACGCGCCTGAAGGCAAGTTTTGCACGTATTTAGCTTAACCTTCAAGCGGGCGCGCGGCGTCGAATCGACCGCGATGCGATCGATTCTCGATACATTTATGATGCCAAATTGCTTACAAATCCAAAGAAAATTAGAATATTATTTTGATTTTATAATTTTGTTTATGTCCTAACATAATGATAATGTGATAAATACAAAAAATATTAAATAATTAGTGTTTTAAATCCCTGAAATATCCTATAGGTCTTTTAGGTTACGCGCGACCGCTGGCGTTACAAATGTCCGCGCGCCCGCTTGAAGGTTAATAAAGATAATTGTCTTGCATGCAAGCTCTCAAGCGTTGCGAGGGCGTACTTCCACCCTTTGTCTAACAAATATCTTGCGTATATCTCACAAACGACTTCAGACCTTATCTAGGAGCTATTTCAATTCAATTTCGATTGGGACGTTGTAGTTCATACGTCTTTTTGTATTGGTAGTAAGAATTGATATTTAAAACAATTGCAGTGGATTTTAGATTTTGTTACTTTTGTTTTTGGGTTGGTTTTTAGCTGTAGAGTTTAGTTGCAATAGATATCATTGTTTCACAATTGAGATGTGAGCAGAGATGTTGGTTTGCTATAAGTAGGTACCGACTATTCTTAGTTTGTTGATCAATTGTAATGATTCCGTTTATAGTTTATTACTACATGAAATTAACACATCTGGCAAAGGATAGAAAAGTAATTTAATTTGTGTAAATGTCTGGTTGATTTAAAATTATGTTACTGATACTGTTATTGTTTGCCTGTATCATTCCACTGCTGGACAAAGTGGTCATTTGTTTTCTCCAGCTCGTCCCCTTTTTGCTGTCTAGGAATAGAGATTTCTATTAACTGTGCTTTCTGTATATAGTCATATCGTACAAGCGTATTTCTGTATTGGGTTCCACGCTCCTATGTATTCATAAAAAAATTAAAACCCTAACATATTAAAAATGAAGTTAAACAAGTTATACAATATTTCAACACCACTTAAATATTCACCTCAACCCAAGATTAACATCCAAATTTTTAACAAAATAAACATGAAAACATTCACACATCGCGTTAGAAAAGTTAAAGCGGCTGGGGCGGGCTGATAGGCGGCGATACCGGCTGGGCGCGCGCGATAACTCCCGCCCGCCCTGCGACGCAAGACACTGCATCTGTTACAAGCAGCCGTCCGAGTTGTGACTACGATTTGAGATGTTTAACGGGATATTATCAACATTGAAGACATTTTTATAATTTAATGTGAAAAAATACTGTGGACTTTATTACGAGAGACATATTATATTGATATCCTGTCGCATTTCTTTAGCAAATACTAAATATAGGATGCTTTTTATTATAAGATGATAATTGCAAGTGGAGGCGGTGTGACGATCTGATAACGTTTTCATGGCCAACTTGGCCAGAGATCACAAAAGACATGGAGGGAGGTTTGGGAGGAAAAAGCGGAGAATTTTGCCCAGCTGTGGGACACAATATATGTTAAAAAAAAGAAAAACATATAGGTGGTGAAGATTTCCGATAAGAGTAATTATGAAAACATGTGCATATTTTTAACAAGTTGGGCTGACTGATGGGTTACGATAACTCCCGCCCGCCCTACGACGCAAGACACTGCATCTGTTAGCCGCAGCCATCCACGCTGTGACTACGTTTTGAGATGTTTAACGGGACATTATAGTATTCGAAATGTTAAGATATCGTGTGTTCAAAATTTTGTTTATTTTTGGGATATTTGACAACGTACTTTCAAGTGCAATATTTATATAGTAATAATAGAATATACTTCAAGTCATAAAAAATATTGAGGAAGCGTTAGTCTATAAGTTTAACCGATAAGATTACGTATGAAATTATGGACATAATGTATGAAATACTTGGGCGGATTAATATTAATAACTAACTCTCGCCCTACCATGCAAGATACTGCGTCTGTTAGACGCAACCGTCTGTTTGATAGTGACAACCAATTCAAATATTTAGAGGACATTACTGATGTTGCTTCGTATTGGTTAGAATTTCTTTCTACTATATTTTGCATATTTCTAGCTTGAAATAGCATAAAGTGTGGGTTGCAAACTTAAAATTCTAACTTTCACCCAAGGAATAAATTCATATTAAATTGCTGCTGAATTTGAGATCCATATTATAAAGACCAATGTCATGTTACACAAGAAAATATTAATAATTTGTTACTTTATACCCTTCACAGGTTGCAAAGCATGAGATCAGTGTTTCACAGCATATAAATATACTTTCTGTACATAAATTCAAGAACATCTTCTTGTCTAACCACAATCGCATGTCAATCTAAAATTATGCACATGTCCCCGTTTTCTTTACAGCATGGTGTCCGTACGCGGGGGGCGAGGTGTCCAAGCGGGGCAGGCGACCCGTTATCGCCTTCAAACACCCGCCGTATCGCAGGCAACATTGTATCTCCTGGGTTTTGTGATCCTCTGCACTACTCTATGAATTTTGATAAAGATTTGTGGCTACCTAAAATAGTGTGTGTTTTGTAGTGAAATTTGTAGAGGCGGAGTTGAAATGCAATATTTGATAATATCTGTTTTTATTAGGAGAAAGAGTTAATATATTACCGTTGATTTTTACCTTATTGCTGGTGAGACGGATCTATTTTGGTGTACTCTGGGTGAATTCACAAGGAATGCATTATTTGTAATTAGTTATAGATGTTAGTTTAAGGTAGGATAAGCGCATTTATCGCATTGGGTAGTTACCTGTTATGATAGATGTAAGTTAATATTTTGTTGATTTTTTTTAATGCGACAGATATGTGATTAGACAAGACTTAAAAATATGTTTAAAAAGCGTTTGAGAACGCCGACTAGAATCAATTCTACTTTATTTAAATTTGATCTTCAAGTACCTTTTATGTGCTTATTTTGAAATAAATTGTTTGACTTTAACTTTCCGATCTATTCTAATTAAATTTCATTGTGAAAACTTAGGTTAAGTGAGCCGTAACTAAAAACGTTCAAAATCTAGTCGTAAACGTGTGTGTCAAAAACTTGTCAAACATTTAGGAATTTTAGAGGTATTTTTGACAGATTAAGACTGATCAGACTGTGAACGTTCTTAAAATTACGAGAATTGCCGCTCTGTTAATAGTGTCAATCCGTAGCATCAGGTGCAATGACAACTCACTTCAAGCTGACTTGATCACTTTACTTGAAGTTACACGGTTTCACCGAGTAAACTTAGGTTTATACAGAATAGATTGGAAGATTTTCATTCAACCCTACATAACATTGAACATGAACAATTGAACATTTGAACCACATATCAATCTTAAATAATAAACACAGATAAATCTCTATTAACCTAACCCCACAAAAAGCGAATTTAGACCACCCCCAAAACCGCATAAACCTGCAACATTCACGAATCAAGAACATTTATTTTGTTTATTTTCGCCGCGGCAACCCTATTCGTGCGATATCGGGAGTGCAGCCGCGCGATAACGCGCGACACCGCGCTATATGTCGCGCCGCGCCGGTCCGATTCACGCAGATAATGTACGAGCCGTAAACGGATCGGAGCGTTTGAAAGAAATTGATATGAAGTGCATGTTTTAAAGTCTGGAGGAGTTTATAGCTGATTGCTGGTTTCGTGTTTTATCGATATTGGAGAGTCGGTGTTGTGAGATGAAAGTTATCGATGAAATGTAAATACTTTGATCTGCGGTGATGGAAATTGATAATGAAGTTATGCCATTTCTTAAGACAACAATGTCGCAGTTTATGCTCCTATGATTTTCAAAAACGTTCTGAGGTTTAGTATAAAGTTGCTATTTTATGTACTTTTATGGGAGCTTCACAAAATGTTTCTGACAATTAATAATAAGCTCACAAGCTTGATTCCCAAACGGTTTAGTTATCATACTTTACTCGACTCAGAGAGAAAGGGTATAACGTACCTAGTAATTTGATTAATGATGTTGGTACTTATCCAAAGAATGATCATACAACAAGAAAAATACGGCTGCTCTACTATTAGAGAAAGCTTTACTCCAGAAGGTAGACAAAAAAAAAACAATTTACATGTACCGATGCTACAGAACTTCACTGTTTAAAAAAATTAAACTACCAAACCTAAATTATACAAATTGACGCTCTTGCTCACTCTAAAAAGACACTCCCCCAAGACATCAATACTCCTTTCACTCTAAAAACCAACTCGATCATACAAACTCACATCACAAACACACCCGATCGAGAGCGGTTATTTAAATGTGGTTATTAATTTTATACCCTAAGTAGTGGACCGTTAGGTTTACGAGGCAGGGTGCACAGAGCGTTCGGAAGTGGATATTAAATCGTTTTATTAGTCGTCGCCGTCGCGTTGTGTGGCCCAAGTTGGGGAATAAGGCGGGGAGGTTCGCAATGATGTTGTGGCGGCAGAAATAGGAGCAAAGCTAGGAGAGACTTTGATATTTTGTTACGGTTTTCTAGAAGAGCAGAGATCCGTCATATTATAGAGGTCGTCGTGAAAATCTGTCATTGTCACAAGTATTTGACATTAAAGTGTTAAAAATCTCTTTATTTGGACGGCCGTTATTATGTGACCGTTCACCGACCGCTTTCTTAGAAAACCTAAGCTTTAGTGACGGATGATGTGCTATTCCAAACATATTAGAAGACAGAATTCTGGTCAAAATGTGGTTAGAAGGTTACATTATTGGTTGTAATCAAGCAAGGGAAGACTTTGGAAGTATTAAGTCAGATCCTCAAGCACTTCCCGCTCTATAAATGAATGTTAAGTATTTATGCAAATCAGTCTTCTTAAAAAATAATCATTATTGCCTTCCTTCCAGTCACCAATGTCTACTATCGATAAAGAAGAAAAAAAAAATAGTTTATTGTGCACGAATAAGACGCACATTACACGTTACAAAATAAACTAAATAGCCAAAGAATCGTATTCGACTCTTAGGGAAATTAAAAATATACGTAGTTATATAGTTATAGTATAGTTTAACAATATATAGTATAGAACTAAATAGATCTCATGTCAACAGTCTCCATTCCAAACTGATTTTAAAAAACTTTCTACTCCATATTCCACCCCACTTGGACCAGCCAACCAGTGTGGTGTGAAATATAGGCGAGTCGAGCGAGCCTTATCGTTCGAGCGCACGCCGCGCTATCGGCGCAGCCGCCGATAACTGCTCGATCTATGTGCGTGATGCATGCGGCTGTGCATTACTTACTACTGCTAGAACCCTGGTAGCAAGCACTACAAATTGCTAACATATATTGGAGCAAATTCTGCGTTGTAAGCTCTGTAAGAACGCCGAAGATTTGGTTTTCCAGTTTGTGTGAATCTGGAGATAGGAATGATGATAAGCTTGAATCTCGATTTAAAAAAGATAAAGTACAGATTACTAGAAAGTCAGATGGAGTTAGTCAGTAGGTCGTTAGAATGTTCCCCTATTATGACACACCATTTTTATCCGGGAGTCACTGGATGTAAAAGTATCGAAACCATTACGCGGTGAAATATGGGGAAGTCCAATGTCCAGCAGTAAACTGATAGGAAACTTGAGTTATTAATGCGATTTTCTTACCTGTCACAGATACCACACTTGTAGTCCCTCTAGGTTTAGACGACTTAGGGCCGATTTTACCAAAGTCATATATATATATCATATCTTTTATCCGCGGAATAAAATTGACATCTGACAGTTCTAGTATGGGAAAACTGTCAAAAATTCAAAATTTATTCTCAGCATAAGACTTATTCTTTGTATAAAAGTTTGGTGGAATGCGCCCTTAGTGTCGATTTAAGCAATAATACAGTTTCAAATGACGCTTAGCAACAAAGAATATCAACGATCACACACAAACAATAAATTGTTTCCGTTGCAACAGAGCGATCACGTGTACCCCATAGATTATGATGCACTTCCTAATTTAACCTGTCGAACGCGTGCTGAACCCTGGCTAATGAGACGGAGTATCTAACGTCGGTTGGCTGCGCGTACTATCGCTAAATTGCCTGCTAACAAGAGCTTTGTAAGGGTTAACCGACTCTGTGATCCGGCTTCCGATTTGAACATAGAGGTGACAATATCTGGAATGGGATGGTCTAAGGGTGATACAATTGTTTGGAGATAAATAAGAGTATGGGAGCTCACAAACTCTTATTGTGCATATCGTCGACCGTAGGTTCAATTGCTGTAAGGGACAAAATACCCAAAATGAGTTGAGTATACAGTTTTGTTCAGAATTTTTCGCTCTATCGAATGGTGAATATAAAAAAATTCTAGCTTAAAAAAAAATGTCCCTTACTCTAATGATTTTTGGATCCAAATTTAGAATCAGCCCCATAATAACAATGTATCTGAAAAACTATGCAATATAGGAACTTAAAATGGTGTAATTATCGCCGCCAATCCACTTCAAATAAAGTAAGGGTCTTCCCAATCAACGAATTACCATTACATGGTTTATTTTTAAGAAACAATAATAAAACTGGCCTTACACTAATGTCTTTGTTGTCTCAAAAAATAAATATCATCCATACTTTAAATGGATTGGACGAGTTTTGACATAGTTGTCCCTTACCCCAATTTGCATTGTCATACTTTAAGCAGTGTCAACGTTACACCTATTTGAATCGAATTATTGCACTATTACCATCCTTTTCTATCTCACAACGTCTTTCTGTGTGAAAAAGAGAGGATAGTACCAATGCGAAAGCAGCGCGCGGGCATGAAAAAGTGGTATCAGTGCGAGTTCATCTGTCGTTAAAAACAACAAAAATAATGGCTTTTTGGGAAAACGAAGTGCTCTGGCCCCTTGAAACTTTGTAGTAGGGTAGTAGGTTTCAAGGAGCCAGTGCACTTAATTTAGCTAAAAAACCATTATTTTTATAAATAAATGATAGAAGGGTTAATTTCCGGACGATAAATATTTTCGAAATTCATTCGGCACTTTTTAGTTGATTTATCAGAAATTTTTTACAAAGTTTCAAGGGGTCAGAGCACCAAAAAGCCATTACTTTTGTTATATTTTATAAATAAACAATAGAAGGGGTAGTTTCCGGATGATAAATGTTTTCGAAAATCATTCGGCACTCTGTAGTTGATTTTCCAGAAAATTTTTACAAAGTTTCAAGGGGCCAGAGAACTTAATTTTGCCAAAAAGCCATTATTTTTGTTGTTTTTTTTATGAATAAGCAATAGAAGGGGTAGTTTCCGGATGATAAATGTTTTCGAAAATCATTCGGCACTCTTTAGTTGATTTTCCAGAAATTTTTCAAAAAGTTTCAAGAGGCCAGACAACTTAAATTTGCAAAAAAGCCATTATTTTTGTTGTTTTTTATAAATGTAATCTGATTAAATTGTTCCCTTTTTATTATTTAGATAATCACTCTATATTTTTTTTTCTAATGCAATAATAACAATATGTTACAATGATATGTCTTATTAATCGTAATTTAGGTTTATTATTCAATATATCTTTCATTATTTCGATTTTTTGCATATAAGAAAGTAGTAGAGCAGCCTTTTCTACTTTTGGAATTCAAACGTTTGGAATTTCAGCTACATGTTTGGTCGGGATTGTGCGCGGTTTTTGCAGCTACTCTTTTATTTGAATAAGAATTCGAAGTAAGTATAGGTAAAATTGTTACCATTTTTTTAATAATTTGATTTTAATAAGATGTTTATTAAAATCAAATTATTTAAAAAAATGGTAACATAAATAAAACAATTATTAATAAAACAATTTTTATACAATAAAATAAAAATTGTTTTATTCAAACTAATACAAATTTGCTATTACAATGTACAAACATTGCATGTAAGCGACATACAAAAAAGCACACACACGGTTCTAATACATTTTCATGTCTTTTAAATGATTTCTTATTAGTGGAGCGCCGTAAGATTTATACCTCGGAATCCAGGGCCAGTCAATGAATCTTCATAAAAATTTTTGAAATGTGTTTTTAACAGCATATAGAAAAATGTTAAAAAAAATATTTTGGCCGATCTCAATTTTTTAATTATTAAAATAAATAATTATTAATTTTTCGGAGTTTTCTTTTAATTTTATTAGTTTAAAGTTATATTTTGAAAAGGAGAACTATTACAAACTTGTTATTGTGAGGGGCCCGTGGCTAAATAATAACAGCTGCACAGGTCGATTGATCAGGTTAAGCCATGCTGGCCGCGGTTGGTCTGTGGATGGGTGACCATCTTTACATATCGAGACCCCTCCGTGCTTTGGAAAGCACGTTAAGCTGTTGGTCCCGGCTGTCATTCGCGCATCTTTGACAGTCGTCACAGGTAGTCAGAAGGCCGAAAGTCTGACAACCAGTCTTACCAAGGGGTATCGTAATACCCCGTAACTGGGTTGTGGAGGTCAGATAGGCAGTCGCTCCATGTAAAATACTGGTATTCAGCTGCATCCAGTAAGACTGGAAGCCGACCCCGATATAGTTGCGAAAAGGCTAGGCAGATGATGATATATATTTATTATTGTGCAGTTAATAAGATAAGAGTTGATTACTGAACATAATTGTGTTTTACAAACTTTGAAAATAGTGGCATAGATAGTAAGTATTTTTTTTAATTTTTTTATTACTCGCTTATCAAAACAATTTCAAATGCTTAATCGTTTATTTTATAATAAATCGATGCTGAAAGTTAGAATGTTATAGTCCAATTCAATAATATTAATTATTAATCATGATATAAACGTTAGTTATTAATATTACTAATATTTGTTGTTACAGCCTCTTATCAAAATGAGTGAACCATAGAATAGTGATGACAATCAAAGTAATGATTGCCTCATTTGCGACAAAATCAGATCTAGTTCTCAATTAAGCTCCGAACTAGGAGAACTTGTAAAGCTAACTAGAGGAATATCAATGCTGGAAGCTGCTTCTGCAGAAAGAGCGGATGGATTGTCTCAGTATTTAAATACTCGCGAATTTGTCTACGTGCATTCAATATGCAGGCAAAAATATATCAATAAAGGATGCATAAGTGATCATTTAGAAAAAAGAAAACATCACAGCAGCATGTTCTCCACCTAAGAAAAAGCTTCGAAAGGCTACTTCAAGTGACTTTGATTGGAAAAGTAGGTGTTTTTTATGTGAAAAAGAAGCGGATGAAATGAGGGCAAAAAGGAAGTCCAAATCGTCAAGACAAAGGTGTCTTTGTCTTGACGATTTGGACTTCCTTCCTTGACAAGACAAATCAGCTATGTTTCACCTCTGATTTCAAGAAAACCATTTTAAATTTGATACGTGAAGAGAAAAGTGAATATTATTATTGTCGCAACATATAAAAGTGGAATAAATTGCAATGTGGCTTGCTTAGAATCCAATGGTAACCGTTGTACTAATCCTTCACCTACAATCCACATCAATGAGATCGATGACGATGACGACGACAATAATGAACAATAATGTAGAAATGTATAGTTGAAAATATATATATATTTTTTTTTGTAACTCGTTATTTTTTTGCTAAATATTAATAAATTAACATCAAAGTTAATATGCAAATATAATTTATTAGGTAAAAAATTGAAATCTTTACTTTAAACAGTTTTTTCCTCTTGTCCCTATCATTTTTCAGTAAATTGTTGTTATAATTTTTTTTAATCAAGATCGGCCAATTTTTTTTTTTTAACTTTTTTATTTGGACTTTCAACAATGCAGTCAAACAATTTTTATGAAGATTCATTGACTGGCCCTGGATTCCGAGATTTTACAACTTTTATGTCTTACGGCGCTCCACTATATAACGATTTCCAAATTTAAGATATCCGTACGTCAAAAGTGTGTACTTCATTTTCTGTCAAAAATCTCTTTACATTGTATTTTTTTCATAAATTTGTTCAACATGTCCTTTACACTATTTTTTCATTAATAGATTGGATCCAACGTAGAGGTCAATTAATGTAAGGGACGGGACTACAAGATACTTGGGCAGTAAGGGACATTACTAACAAAATACGTTGTTGTAAGGGACATCTATTTTCTTAAATAGCTAACTCATTTAAATAAATGTTACACATGTAGATAGAGCACTAAAATACAAGTTTATGTGTGAAATCAGACCCGAAAAAGGTTAATAACAAAAAAAGTTATGGGCGATTTAGTCCGAAAAAAAACTTTGTCGGCCTCTCCTGAAAAATCGTATTTTGTCCCTTACAGCAATTGAACCTACGGTCGACGATATACTGAATCCACGGTGACGGGTTGCACGTCGATGTCCTTGCGGATGGCAATTATATGTAAATGTATTATATAAATATATTGGAGATATATCGTCGACCGTAGGTTCAATTGCTGTAAGGGACAAAATACCCAAAATGAGTTGAGTATACAGTTTTGTTCAGAATTTTTCGCTCTATCGAATGGTGAATATAAAAAAATTCTAGCTTAAAAAAAATGTCCCTTACTCTAATGATTTTTGGATCCAAATTTAGAATCAGCCCCATAATAACAATGTATCTGAAAAACTATGCAATATAGGAACTTAAAATGGTGTAATTATCGCCGCCAATCCACTTCAAATAAAGTAAGGGTCTTCCCAATCAACGAATTACCATTACATGGTTTATTTTTTAAGAAAAAATAATAAAACTGGCCTTACACTAATGTCTTTGTTGTCTCAAAAAATAAATATCATCCATACTTTAAATGGATTGCACGAGTTTTGACATAGTTGTCCCTTACCCCAATTTGCATTGTCATACTTTAAGCAGTGTCGACGTTACACCTATTTGAATCGAATTATTGCACTATTACCATCCTTTTCTATCTCACAACGTCTTTCTGTGTGCAAAAGAGAGGATAGTACCAATGCGAAAGCAGCGCGCGGGCATGAAAAAGTGGTATCAGTGTGAGTTCATCTGTCGTTAAAAACAACAAAAATAATGGCTTTTTGGGAAAACGAAGTGCTCTGGCCCCTTGAAACTTTGTAGTAGGGTAGTAGGTTTCAAGGAGCCAGTGTACTTAATTTAGCTAAAAACCATTATTTTTATAAATAAATGATAGAAGGGTTAATTTCCGGACGATAAATATTTTCGAAATTCATTCGGCACTTTTTAGTTGATTTAACAGAAATTTTTTACAAAGTTTCAAGGGGCCAGAACACCAAAAAGCCATTACTTTTGTTATATTTTATAAATAAACAATAGAAGGGGTAGTTTCCGGATGATAAATGTTTTCGAAAATTATTTGGCATTCTGTAGTTGATTTTCCACAAAATTTTTACAAAGTTTCAAGGGGCCAGAGAACTTAATTTTGCCAAAAAGCCATTATTTTTGTTGTTTTTTTTTATAAATAAGCAATAGAAGGGGTAGTTTCCGGATGATAAATGTTTTCGAAAATCATTCGACACTCTTTAGGTGATTTATCAGAATTTTTTTACAAAGTTTCAAGGGACCAGAGCACTTAGTTTTGCCAAAAAGCCGTTATTTTTTATAAATAAACAATAGAAGGGGTGGTTTCCGCATGAAAAATTTTTTCGAAAATTGTTCGGCTCTATGTAGTTGATTTTCCAGAATTTTTTCACATGGTTTCAAGGGGCCAGAGCACTTAATTTTGCTAAAAACCATTATTTTTTGTTGTTTTTTATAAAATAAGTAATAGAAGTGGTAGTTTCCGGATGATAGATGTTTTCGAAAATCATTCGGCACTCTTTAGTTGATTTATCAGAAATTTTTTACAAAGTTTCAAGGGGCCAGAGAACTTAATTTTGCTAAAAAACCATTATTTTTGTTGTTTTTTATAAATAAACAATAGAAGGGGTAGTTGCCGGATGATAAATATTTTCGAAAATCATTCGGCACTCTTTAGTTGATTTTCCAGAAATTTTTCAAAAAGTTTCAAGGGGCCAGACCACTTAAATTTGCCAAAAAGCCATTATTTTTGTTGTTTTTTATAAATGTAATCTGATTAAATTGTTCCCTTTTTATTATTTAGATAATCGCTCTATATTTTTTTTTCTAATGCAATAATAACAATATGTTACAATGATATGTCTTATTAATCGTAATTAAGGTTTATTATTCAATATATCTTTCATTATTTCGATTTTTTGCATATAAGAAAGTAGTAGAGCAGCCTTTTCTACTTTTGGAATTCAAACGTTTGAAATTTCAGCTACATGTTTGGTCGGGATTGTGCGCGGTTTTTGCAGCTACTCTTTTATTTGAATAAGAATTCAAAGTAAGTATAGGTAAAATTGTTACCATTTTTTTAATAATTTGATTTTAATAAGATGTTTACTAAAATCAAATTATTAAAATAATGGTAACATAAATAAAACAATTATTAATAAAACAATTTTTATACTATAAAATAAAAATTGTTTTATTCAAACTAATACAAATTTGCTATTACAATGTACAAACATTGCATGTAAGCGACATACAAAAAAGCACACACACGGTTCTAATACATTTTCATGTCTTTTAAATGATTTCTTATAACGATTTCCAAATTTAAGATATCCGTACGTCAAAAGTGTGTACTTCATTTTCTGTCAAAAATCTCTTTACATTGTATTTTTTTCATAAATTTGTTCAACATGTCCTTTACACTATTTTTTCATTAATAGATTGGATCCAACGTAGAGGTCAATTTAATGTAAGGGACGGGACTACAAGATACTTGGGCAGTAAGGGACATTACTAACAAAATACGTTGTTGTAAGGGACATCTATTTTCTTAAATAGCTAACTCATTTAAATAAATGTTACACATGTAGATAGAGCACTAAAATACAAGTTTATGTGTGAAATCAGACCCGAAAAAGGTTAATAACAAAAAAAGTTATGGGCGATTTAGTCCGAAAAAAAACTTTGTCGGCCTCTCCTGAAAAATCGTATTTTGTCCCTTACTGCAATTGAACCTACGGTCGACGATATTATTTGAGAAATATCATCCTCTACTTAGCCTTTTCCCAACTATGTTGGGGTCGGCTTCCAGTCTAACCGGATGCAGCTGAATACCAATATTTTACATGGAGCGACTGCCTATCTGACCTCCACAACCCCGTTACTGGGTAATATGATACCCCTAGGTAAGACTGGTTGTCAGACTTTCGGGCTTCTGACTACCCGTAACGACTGTCAAAGATCTACGAATGACAGCCGGGACCAACGGCTTAACGTGCTTTCCGAGGCACGGAGGGGTCTCGGTATGTAAAGATGGTCACCCATCCACAGACCAACCTCGGCAAGCGTAGCTTAACCTGATCGATCGATCCGTGCGGCTGTTATTATTTAGCCACGGGCCCCATATTATTTGAGAAATATGTTATAATATAATATTGGAGAAATATGTTATAATATTAATATTGGAGAAATATGTTATATTGTTATATGGAGGTTTTAGACTGGTGCACTGGCGTATGTATTGTTGACGTTAAGTTAAAAAAGTGCTGATTTTCATCCTAGTTTGAACAAATTACTTTTGATTTTAACAATGAAGATATCTTGTCATATAATTAGAGACGCATCTTTGATATTAATTATTTCGGTTTAATTAATTAAGAAATAAGTCAGTGCTCCCTGTTCCGTAAATTACCTTTATCGAATAAAAATCGCCGAAACCATACGATTTAAGCCTACCTTATTTAACACAAATATTCCTCACATACGCCTACAAATCTTATGCTTTACTGGGTGATCAGTGTTGCCAGGGCCCGCCCATTCACACGCCTAAAAACATAAGAATATAAATATACATTTTATGTAAATTCGGCCTATGTATCTGTTACGATCTCCACATAGATTACCACTCTGATGACAATCGCAACGCATTTTGCTCAATAAAATATAGAGTTGCGTTCTAATTTAATAAATTTTGTTTAGAGTGGGTGTTAGAGACGGAAAAATAAAACGCATTTGAGAATATGATACGGTCATAGTTATATTTTGGCAGTCATCGTGTAATAGCTATTGCCAATATCAGTGTGTTAGTGGGCATATTATTTTATCACATGTAGTCGGCAGAAAATACGATATTCTTTTAGAAAAAATTAACACCTTTTGAATTTTAAAATGGTGAATATTAATTTGACTGCGGTACAGCGTAGTTTATTGTTTTGACTGATTTTTTATTCTGAGATAACATCTTAATTTTTGATCATTGGAGAATTGAATTGTGGATTGTAACTGATATTTTTTCGCAGTTTTAAGGTAATTAACGATTTTGTTTAAATATTGTTTGTTTTATTAAAAATGAATAATGAGCAAATCCGGATACAAATGACAATAAATGTATACTTTATTTAAAACAAAGTAACCCCGACCATAACATACATAATTTAATTTATGATATATTCAACACAAGCATACGATATAAGGCCGTCCATTCACGACACAATAAACAGCTACCCACGACGCGACATTGTCGTGTCATTCTGCTAAATATCGCGCGCGTACCGCGTGTAATCGCAGCGGAGGATCGCGCGACGCGCGGCCACCCCGCGCGGCGATATCGCGATAACGGATGCACGTTACACCGATGTGAATGTTCGTGTGTAAAGTCAACAAGTACCTAGGTGGTATTTGTATTGAAAAATCTGACAGTAATGCAGCTGGAGATGGCGAATGAAACAAAACATTAATATACAAAGAATAAAAAAGAGATCACACTGGCAAATTCATTAAAGTTTTTGACTTGTCACAATTCTAGTCAATCGATTCTTGGTCATGTTAGCAAAACAGATCTATTTGATATGGGGCCCAAAATAAAACGAATAGTAATGAGAGGAATAAATTAATATTAATAAAGCACTCTAGAAGCACACTCTACAGTCCTCAATTTGATAGTAAGAATGGAACACTACCTTTACAAATATAATAAAATATCAAACAATTCAACATATTATACAATGCTACTGTGTGACATATGGCCGTTGCACACAAACTTTGCCAAGAAGCCATCCAAATCCATTCTTAAAACGACTGCCTTATAGTTCATTTTCCACTACTTTCATCTTAGGGAGTCTGTAGGTTTGGGAGAGACTGATTTGTTCGTTCCTAGAACTGAGGCCTCACTGCACGACCTCTTGATAAGGCAAGCAGAATATTATATTTATATAGAATTTCACTAAACGTGTTTGAAATTGAGTAATAAGCATGAGAGAAAGGTGATGTTTGTTTATAAGAAAAGTTTTGTAGTCAAAATTTTCAGTAGAAACCTAGAGTATTGATTTGTACCTGGTTAAAGGCACAAGAATATGGGACTTATGTACTGGTATAATGTGACTGATCTATGGTCCTCCGCCAACCTCTTCTGGGATGCAGGTGTGAAATTACTTACTTTAGCGCTTTCTTTCGAAAAGCTCCCAAAAGTATATCATGGTTAATGGCCGGGGTCAAGTTGATTTGAATTTTATTACGATAGCTACGATCCAAGAAGGCTCTCAATTATGATACGATCAAATTGCGAAATCTAGTCTTCTTATCAGTAAACATCATCGATTTTTTAAATTATTTTATTAGTTCGACGACCTTCGATAGTAAATTGTTTTGAAATCAAAAGAATCCGCATCTGACTTCGGTATAACCATTGAGATGGGATATAACAGGAGATGCCCTGTTATTCTATACACGGTTGTAGGTAGGTGCCAGAGCAGCCATCTTTGTCGCCAAGTTTCGTGGTAGTTCAGCTGTCAAATGGTTGTTTATTTTTTGTATTATTGAGATTTGCGAGAAAATTACGAGGACTTTACCTTTAAAACTGCATGTAAATGTTGAAAAACAGCAATTCAACATGCCTGTGTGTTGTATTGTGAAGTGTGGTGCAAGGAAGAATGAAAATCAACCTCAACTTTCTTTGCACAGGTTAGTAGCCGGTTTTCATGCAATAACACATACAATAATAGACATTCGATGATATAATTGTAACGCGATCATGAATTTATGGCTAAAGTATTGATATTTGGGTGAATTTCCGTATAACAGACCTTTTTATTATTTTGTTAATTCATTCGTTTGTTTACAATAATATGTCATAATAGAATAGTGTTGTACCGTTGCCTAATAGTTTCCGGAACTAGTTCCTCCGCTGGAACGATATCGGTATATTCTGCTATGTTAACATAAATAGTCCTGCGTCTTATTAGCTCCGATTGACCTTGCTAGGTCCGGCCCGTGGTTCACAGCACCAAAATCAAAATATTTTCTTTCACATAAACCTACATGGGCACTTATGAAACGTCAGAAGCTAGATGCACGGTTCCAAATGGTGGTTTCCTATGCAGAAGAACCAGCGAGAAACTCCACGGTTACTCTTTTAAAAACAATTGGCTTTTATAATGTCTTCTATTTTTTTAAGAACCTGGTACTTGTTGACAGGCCTACACTGTCCTCCCCTACCTATTAACATTGTAAAAGCCAATTATTTTGAGTAACCGTGGAGTTTCATGCCGACTCTTCTCCATAGAAACCACCAATTGGAACCGTGCACATAGCTTCTGACGTTTCCTATTGATTTTAGTTTCATATGCTAATATAATATAGCTGTAACCAAAATTATTTATTGATAAAAATACTTGCACTTTTTATAGGTTTCCTAAAAAGGAAGGACTAAAGAAAAAGTGGTTAGAGGCTATTGGTGAAGAAAATATTAATCCCCGACATAAAGAATGGTACCTCTGTTCACTTCACTTTGAAGAAAGCTGTTTCAATAGAACACTTGATGTAATGAGATTACATGATAACTCTGTTCCCACAGCATTTTTGGTAAATGTGTATTAAAATGATTGATTAATAATAGCCTGGCCGTTTGGCCTGAAATAAATAAATAGATATATATTAATTACATATATAAAAATAATAATAAATAAATAAATCATATTCCACAACTTTCACACAACGCCATCTAGTCCCAAACTAAGCAGAGCTTGTGCTATGAGTACTAAGACAGCTGATAAACATACATATATATTTCTAAATACATACATATTATAAGGTATAATAGGTATAATAATAAAGGTATAATATGCGAAAGCACCTGTTTTTGGGCATATGGATACATATCTCTTCACGCTGTTTTCCTTCACTTTAATACGTAAACGTGATGCAATTAAAAAGTGTTTTTTAATTCTATGCCGAAAAAACACTTGGCATTAATTTTATTTTCAGGGAAGAATGTTGATTGCGATAATTTGACAGTTTCGGGTAGCTTGATGTGCTGGCGTCTGTACCTATCGATAAATAGTTCATATGAGTCTTTTACGCATAACAAAAGATTAGAAATAAATTATTTTCGCATACTGTATTTTTATGCAAAATTATAAAGTATGTTTATCGAAAATAAACTAGGATACGTTACTATAAAGTAGGCAACCTTAGTTAGAACGGACTATAAGTTAGTATACTATATTATGATCCAAACGTGATAACTAGTACGACTCGTATTTAGTATCGATACTCGTTATAGTAACACCAATGTTCCTTGATTGATACAACCCTAGCAATGGCAGCCATTTTTTGAGACAATATGAGTTGTAGGTAGGCACCCTTTTTTCGTAGGTATTTCCAGTCCATATATATATGTCTATGGGTATAACAAAGAAAGGTTTCGAATTTCCTTTTTCTACTTCTTCTGTTGCTTCTCAAATTACTGAAGGTTTCATATCATATTCGAATATCAATTTCATAGTTCTTAACTGCTTACCAAACTGATTACCATCTTAAATTGCCCGTATTTTAATATGTACATTTATATTCAAATCACAACTCTCATTCCTTGACAGTTGTGTGAAATGGCTATAACACGGTAAATTGAAACAGTGAATTTGATAAACAAAAAAATTCACTCACTGTACAATAAGTATGAGGTATGAGGGATTGTTTTTGGTACCTACTGCAGCACCGATTTCAAGACCTTTTTTATGGTCTTGCTTGACCCACAACATATTCAAGATTAGGATTCCTATACACGGAGAGAAAAATCTTAGAAAAATTACTGTGCGGTATCATAATCTGAGTGCATTTTAGTGGTAATAGAAAAATTATCATGCTAGCACAGTAAAAATTCTTATGCTATACAGTAAAGTTTATTGTTATTGACAAATAGGGAATTTTTCCCAATCTTACACAGAAAATTTTCTGTAGATGTCACTTGTACTCACTTTACAGTGACGAGCACAGTAATTTTTCTAAGAATTTTCTCTCCGTGTACAGGAAATACAATATGGTGGATACTCTCATGATGTGATTGATCGATCAGTAGGTTTCGCAGTAAGGCTGAAGAAGTTTTTAGTTTATAAAATGAAATACCTTGTTCAAAAACTTCTGTAACCTACATTTCAAAGGCTTTATTCCATTCCAATGTTGCAATGCCTATTCACTGTCCATTACTTGTTAGGAAGAGGTCGCGGCCGTAATGAGTTTAGATAGCGCGCAATGGACGCGAAACGCCATCTGATTGTGGCAACAGGTGTCGAATGTGCTAATGTCTACTGTTTACCTTTCTACAGTTTGTGGGGCATCATACTTTTGTTAATGTTTGAGGGTAGGCAGAGCAGAAATGTTGGAATTATTTCTGGGTTACGAAATAAATAGGAATCAATGAGTTTTAAGACATCGCGACAGGCCCAGACGGGGGTGGCGGGGTGAGCTGGACTCCCTTCAGAAATATTGGTCCTTAGCAGCTCTGGACAGAGAGAGCGGAGGCCTTTGCCCAGAACTGGGTCATTAATGGCTAGTAAAAAAGTTTTATGACCTCTAAGACTTTTGAGATTTTAGTTTGTAATATTGGGCTACTTATGATTTCTAAGTACTCTGACAGCCACTGTATGTATATACAACGTGTCCCAGATTTAACGCACAACATCTTAAGGGGTCATTGTACTCATCATTAAGAACAACTTTTACTATGGGACCAAACATGAAATCGCGAAAAAAAAACCGGTCAAGTGCGAGTCGGATTCGCGCACCAAGGGTTCCGTACCATTATCTATAAAAAATCACGTTTGTTGTATGGGGGCCCCCTTAAATATTTATTTTATCCTGTTTGTTAGTATTTGTTATTATAGCGGCAACAGAAATACATCATTTGAACATTTCAACTGTCTAACTGTCACGGTTCATGAGATACAGCCTGGTGACAGACGGACGGCGGCATGGATGGACGGACGGACGGATGGACAGCGGATTCTTAGTAATAGGTTCCCGTTTTACCCTTTGGGTCTCTCTTTAGTCGTTCACTCTTGACGGAGTGGTCGTGGTTGATGACTCTGCATTTTTTTTGGCCAAAGCAACCCTCGCGATGCTCCTCCACTTATTCCGGTCTTCATCGTCTCGGAAATTCTGAACTATGGAGGTTTGTGTTGACGCTTTGATAAGGTCTGTCCAGCGCGTAGGTGACCGACCGCGTGACCGCTTGCCCTCCACTCGTCCCTGGACAACGAGTCGTTCCATGAAATATTCGTTACGAACCACGTGGCGAATATTTGATAATTCGTATTTGCACAGTCGACGATAACCTCTGCTTGACTTTTAGTTCCTCCAGGATCGAAACATTGGTCCGAAACGCTGTCCAGGGAATCCGCAGCAGCCGCCGCCAGCACCACATCTCCAGTGCATCAATTTTGCGTCGGTCTTTGAGGCGAACCGTCCACGTTTCTGCGCCGTATAGGAAGATCAGGAAGACTAGACTACTCATTAAGCGGACTTTTGGTACCCTTTTGGGTACGGAACCCTAAAAATTAGCTATTCCCTACATTTATGTTCGCATAACTCGTCAAAATGTAGGGAACAGCTGTTTTTTTTTTGCGATTTCTGTTTTGGTCCCATAATAAAAGTTGTTCATAACTATGAGTACAATGATCCCTTATGAGGTTGTGCGTTATTTAAGTTACAACTTGTATATAGGGTGACTGGTAATTAGTGATCGATACTTAAACACATGATTCTACTCATCATTAAAAACAACTTTTACTATCGGACCAAATCCGAAATCGCGAAAAAAAGATCAGCTGTTCCCTACATTTTGACGACTCGTACGAACATAAATGTAGGGAACAGCTGATTTTTTCCGAGTGCCAGCAGTGGTACACATTATAGGCTGAATGTGCTAATAATCTGATGCGACAGTTTATACTAGATTGTAAAACTGTTGGAAAATACAGAAAACGTATAACGTGTACACCAGTAACTGTGTGTGTCAAACTACTGACACCCACGTGCACTGTGGCGCCCCTAATAGTGCATTTTCTATACGACTGCGAAATTCTGTGGTACGATCAAATGTATGGAGGTTGTCAATGCTTATTATTAATCAATGGTTCGGAGGACAGGTGCTGCCATCTATGTACATAAATCTTGAGACTCATAACTTCCACTTTTTCCATCAGATCTTATTGAACGATATCAATATAAAATATTTTTTGCTACAACAATAATACATTGTATTAAAATCATCGATAGCAAGTGACAAACAAAAGCTCATTTCGCTAGTCGCGCCACAGTGGGGCGACGATCGCGCGATACAGTATGACGGACGGGCGAGATTGCGCGGGCGCATGCAGGGTGGCCATAAACTGACCACATATCCTTGCGCAGTTAACTGAGGACTGAGGGATTTATTTTAAGGCTCATTTGTTTAGTAAAATAAAAGGTGAGTTTCTGGGTTTTTATTTTTTGATGTCTTTAATTTATTTCAATTTGTGTACCAATATTCAGCTATTTTAATTAAGTACTATTTTTGCTTGTCGTAAATATAAGCGATGTATATTGCATAAAATCCAGAACCTACTGATTGGGAGAAGACACTGGCTCCTGTAACACGGGTATTGTTACCTAGCGCGGGAGTCATAGCTTCACTTTGTTTGTACACATTTTTTATGCCAATAAATTATTGTTATTATTATTATAGGTAGATGTGTGACAGATTATATGGTTAGAATGTGTTGAAGAAATGTATATTTTGTGTTGACCCCAAACAAATTCGTATAAGGGCAAGAGCATGATGATGTATGTCAATTATAAAAGTAGTTAATTAATTGAAGCGTCGTTTATAAGTGTGAAAAGCATGCCTCCTACCAAGTACCAAACTTGGTAACAGGTATGTCTGAATGATTATAATTAATTTGATTCATAACATGGTGTAGGTATGTTGTGAATTCTTTGAGTGCCACAACTACTTAAGGAACCCATACGGGCTCCGTAAACCCAGCCCAATTAACAAGATTTAAAATATTATATTAATTTAATTTCCATTCAATAACGTAATTAAGTAGCAACACTAAAAAGTTTTGTTTTAAAACAGCGACAAGAATCCGAAGGGCGCACAAAGTCAACACATGCAAAGAATTTTTAATGCTGGCCACTTATTAACATTATACTGGCCACCCTATCGGAACAATGACGCGATAAACTCCCGGCAATATTTTAAAATCGATGTTTTTATGAATCGATAATTTGTTCGGTGCGTTTCGGCGCGACGTTTCGCGAGCCTATCGATTCTTATCTCGATGTCACAACGCTTTGTTTCGATTCGACCCCAACATCGTCCATGTTTCGCTTGAAATGTGTTTCTTGCTAACGTACGAAATGATACTATCTCAGGCAGTGCTGCAACTTTATTTGAATCGTTTCGAAATTGAAATCTTATTCGAATTTGACTCTTCTTGCTCTGTGATAGGAGTTTGGTCGTATTTTCGGGAGTGTTTGGGTATGTTTGTGGTCGTGTATCTGTCCTCTTCATATGCATGCCAGGCTGTCTGGCTTCAGGTGTGTCCGATGGTTAATATTTGATACTTTCTTGTTCGGGAGAGGTCCCGAGAATGCAGTGTGCCGTCATTATGCTGAATGGTGGTGGTTGTTCGTTACATTTCCAAGTTTCTTTCTTGTTGGAATGCGGGGTGTTAATTGATTTTTTGGCATTCGGACGACATGATAGTATTTAGAAGAAAGTGAGTGAATTTTTGGCTTAAGTTTGCATAATATTCCACTCTCTACACTGCATGGTCAAGCTTTTCGACTAACTTCGGCGTCAACTTTGATGTGGAAAAATATTTGCGAAGAATATAAATATGTTTCGATTAGTGCCATTGAACCTGATCGTATCCTAGATAATATCAAAGAAATCGGCAAAATACTTACAAAAAGAAATAATAAATTGAATATGCGAGAAATTCCTTCCTCGTATTTCAAAAACATTTCCATCACGTGGGCGTCTAGAGTCCGAATAAATAAACCACAATCTGCTCATCGAGATACGTAAGATAAAATAGATTTCGAATAATAATTTATGCGAGTTAGCTGGCGAATATTATAGGAACGAATAAATAAAAATCGAGACAGATATCTATCGGCAGGATGCCTAAATTGGTCGCGTTGTGCGGGCTTCCTTGGATGATAAGCATGTTCCTAAGATGGTATGTTTTAATGTCTCGAGAACAGCCGGTCGATTCTGCAAAAATCTCACCGGGTTAACTGAGGTGAAGTGAGCTTAGAGTGAGCTGTGAGTCATGCTGATGCTAGGAATTGACGACCCACTCCACGCTCACTTCACCCAAGTTTTCGCGGTGAGATGATTACAGAATCGCACGGCTGATGGCTGGAATCATTATTTTGGGTTCTTGGATTCTTTGTTACAGGTATTAGTAGAAGGCTGTGTACTTAGAAGAGCAGTTAATGGAGAAGCAGATATAGGAAACTCAAACTACATACGGTGAGATTGTGATTTGTAAGAGGTTCCCCTATCTGATTTTCCGAGAATGAAGAGTTATTTTTTTGGGTGTGCGAGGTTTGTCATATAATTGGAAATAATAGCTTAAAGCCCAATTAACAATGACTACATTATTTGATCTGAGACCAAAACAAGTGCCACTTCAAAACACATTTCGAAATAAAATCAAAAGTCACTTATTCAAATTAGGCTGAGAATCAGCACTTTTCGAACGTAAACGTAAACGCCCAAAGTTTGGCGTTTTCGGGGACTGTTTTATGTAATTTGGGAAGATCCTGGGAAGAAGTGGAGCAACCAACTCCCGAGCAGCACAGCTGTCTGTTCGGTTATTAATCACAAATTGACCGTTCTTCGGCAACAGATATTTAAATTTGTAGTTAATAGAAACTTCATCTCTTGACATGACTATAGGTTTTTCCGTTTAGCTACTCGCTATCCGACTTAACCCATATTATCCCAGCGCCCCATTTAAGGTGCACTAACATTTTAACGTCAAACACCTAATATTTAAATACTGGCGGGTAAATTCGAATAATGGTCGTTATCTCGATGAGTTGGTCTATGACATAGTATTCACTGATATTTAAAACGCGCGTTAGTTGTTTTAGTATAATTGGTGAAAGTGAGTGAATTTCAGCCAATATGAGTTCTAGAAAAAGGTAAATTATTACTAAATTATTAATAAATGTATTGTTTTGTGAAATTATATAAACATTGTTATTTTTATTGTTGTACAGACGCCAGCACATCAAGCTACCCGAAACTGTCAAATTTTCCCAATCTACTTTGGACCTTATGATTTAGTAGTAAAGTTGAAAATCTATTAAAGAAATTTAACAGATTGTAGTAGCTTGATGTGCTGGCGTCTGTACTTCACACTTTTATTTAGTATATTGATAATATGGATATTTTATTTCTTTTGAATACATTTTGTAAGTTTTACATGACACCCCATTTGAGGTGCATTGGGAACAACAGGCACCATAAACATTTTTTTTAGGGTTTAGATATATATATTATATATTTTCAACCTTTTAAATTTATGTAAGGTGATTTTACGTGATTTTTTAAATTAATTTAGTAATAAACCAAGTTTGTAAAAATAGCTCCGTTTGTTTTTTCTTCATACAAATCCCATTGGCATATCCTCCCAACGCCCCATTTAAGGTGCGGTCCTGAAATTCATTATAAATAATACATAAAAAAAATTAAAAAAATATTTTTGTCTGTTTTAGATGCCCATTTTTTGAAATTAGTAAAAATACTTCAAAATTTTATTGATTTTAATACCTTGGGATAATATGGGTTAAACTCATAGACACAAGTGGGTTCAATTCTTTTTTCCATCGATATAAACTCAATAAATAATGCCTATAGAGGGGGTTGATCATTCATACATGCTGATTTCCGAGATAAGCGGTATCCGTTAAAAGGTTACCTACATTGTGTGTGTCTGTGTGTTTATGTGTGTGCGTGTGTGTGTGGGCGTATCGGGACAGGATCTTAATTTACAATAGCGTTCTTTGTACCGTGTGTGCTGATGACAGATGTGGAGGATGATTGAAGTATGGGTTGTTGTTTTAGTGGCGATGTAGGTGCCTATCTGCTTAGGTACTTTATGCTGGTTAGGTTGGCCAAATATTGGGCAATCGTTTTGTACTTCAAACTTACTTATAATATTGCTCTGAAAGAAGGTTAGAAAGTCCAAAAATATATTATTTTCAGATGAGTGAGGACCCCTTAATGGCAAATGACATCGCGGCAGGCCCAGACGGAGATGGCGGGACGAGCTGGGCTCCTTTAATTAAGATTGGCCTTTGGCAACTCTGGAAAGAGAGTACGGAGAAGTTTGCCAGCAGTGGGACATTAATGGATACTAATAATACAGCCGGTCGATTCTGGAAAAATCTCACCGCGATAAATAAGGTAAAGTGAGCTTAGAGTGAGCTGTGAGTCATGCTGATGCTAGATTGACACTATTGACGACTCACTTCACGCTCACTTCACCTTTATTTTCACGGTGAGATGGTTACAGAATCGCACGGCAGGAGTACTTGTCTTCATTCGAAGCTGTAATTCTAATAATTCCAAGAAGAAAATCTACAAGTTACCTACTGTAAAATTAAAATTATTACTTACAAAGCTCTAAAGAAGTTGATAATGATAGCCGTATAGCCTATCGTGACAGTAAGCACGAGGCGAGTTACTTTGTGTCACTTCATTAACTTCAGACATAGCTTACCGAAGCAGCCTATCATACCGCAAGCAATCCATATACCCCTACTGACATTATAACCCGGTATACCTTTACAGATAAAACCTAACTTCCTCTTAAAAAGAAATGCAAAAAAGTCCGACTCCACCACACGGCTAACTAACGTTTAACAAAGATTAATGCTGCCCGATATATCATTCGCGACACGGAGAGGTGCGCGAACTTTCAACGATAAACTTTTTAAAGACTCAACTTGCTACAGCTTTTATATCGCCCTGAAAAATTGTGTATCTCAGGCCCTGCCCTGTGGCGACGAGATAAAAGGAAAAAATCGCCCGAACCGTATTTGTTAAAGTGGAGTAGATATTTGTCATGGGGATGCGCAAACTTTAGTAATTGCTCTCTGGGAACCTGATTGTCGGATCGTTGATACGAACTAGGTGTTTTTTTTTTGCTCATTTTTAACGCTGTGTATTTAGGTCGTTTAGTCTGTTTATTGTACAGATTAAAGGAGTGTTTATTTTTTATTGTTATAGTCGTTGTAAAGTCATTTGAAGTTACTATAGGTTAGACTAATTTGGTTTTATTAGGAGATAAGTAATAAAATGTTTTATTTTTACAAGTAAAAATGTTTAGGAGTGATCAAACCATTACTGGTTTGATCACTTTTATTACCGTCTTGATGTTATCAGGGCCGTTGGATTTAGGAATGCTGACATGTTTTATTGAATTTGATAATGTTTAGAAAATTCCGTTAGCATAGCCGTTTCTATATAAGAATGGAAATAGACACTCCTTTATCTATGAGTGACCTCTTCAGCTTCGAAAATGATTCACAAAAAAATATTACAAAAACTAAAGCAATATTTACTCCCCTAGATTACACAATTAAATATGCCCAAAAGCTCGTCATATCTCCGCGATGTGTCTCGACAAAGTGACTTTATTAAACTTTTTTTTAACCATTTTTTGCGAGTTCCGAGTACGTTCCGCGGATAAATTGTCGTGCGATAAGTCAGCGGGCTAAACGAGGTTAATACATTAAACTGAGTTTAAGCACAGTTCAGGTTAACTTGTTGGTGCCTGCGGGCAGGCCTCGTTGATGGACTGGTTATAACAGTAAAGAAATGTGGCCTGACACAGCTGGACAGGTTGGGTTTAAAATGCAGTCAACAAGGGGAGGGTTTTTCTTAAAAGATTTGTAACGTCAGACTTTTTAAGTGTTTAATAAGTGAGGATTAGGTTCCTAGGGTATTTTTCGATTTGTTTTAATTCGAGTTCCACTTGCTTTTACAGCTGGTTTTCAGTAGTTCTTAGGTACTTAAAACTCGATAAAAATGACCTACACTGACTTAATTACAAAACGAAAGCAACAGAAGGGTACAGACGCCAGCACATCAAGCTACCCGAAACTGTCAAATTTTCCCAATCAAGTTTGAACCTTATACTTTAGCGATAAAGTTGAAAATCTAATAAAGAAATTTGACAGATTGTAGTAGCTTGAGGTGCTGGCGTCTGTACAATCAGGTCTTAATTTAAGCAATCGTAGCAATAAATCTTCCCCAAAACTGCCTCCAATTAAAAAATTATACCACAAGAAGAATCAGCGAAAACTCGAAAAGAAATCCTTTCGGCGGCAATCCTATCTAAAAATATGAAAATGTATGTAAAGCCGGCCACCGATGTGGCGACAATAAATCGTACGACATTCGGTATCGGTGCGTCATTAGCACCAGAAGTAATTGTTCAGATTTGTCTTGCGGTCCACCGGGGAGTGGGACACTTTATCTGGCCTTTTGACAAGATGTGGGCTGCGAAGATTAGCTGAAGCATGTTCTTTACGGGATGGGATAGGTAGGTAGGTAGGAAGGTAGGTAGGTAGGTAGGTAGGTAGGTAGGTAGGTAGGTAGGTAGGTAGGTAGGTAGGTAGGTAGGTAGGTAGGTAGGTAGGTAGGTAGGTAGGTAGGTAGGTAGGTAGGTAGGTAGGTAGGTAGGTAGGTAGGTAGGTAGGTAGGTAGGTAGGTAGGTAGGTAGGTAGGTAGGTAGGTAGGTAGGTAGGTAGGTAGGTAGGTAGGTAGGTAGGTAGGTAGGTAGGTAGGTAGGTAGGTAGGTAGGTAGGTAGGTAGGTAGGTAGGTAGGTAGGTAGGTAGGTAGGTAGGTAGGTAGGTAGGTAGGTAGGTAGGTAGGTAGGTAGGTAGGTAGGTAGGTAGGTAGGTAGGTAGGTAGGTAGGTAGGTAGGTAGGTAGGTAGGTAGGTAGGTAGGTAGGTAGGTAGGTAGGTAGGTAGGTAGGTAGGTAGGTAGGTAGGTAGGTAGGTAGGTAGGTAGGTAGGTAGGTAGGTAGGTAGGTAGGTAGGTAGGTAGGTAGGTAGGTAGGTAGGTAGGTAGGTAGGTAGGTAGGTAGGTAGGTAGGTAGGTAGGTAGGTAGGTAGGTGGGTAGGTACTATTTAAGGGTAGGTGTTAGAATTGTTTTCTTTCTGACTGACCGACCCCTTGACAATTCAAGTGCCTGTAATTGGTTTATTTGAAACTAGCGACCCGCCCCGGCTTCGCACGGGTGCAATGGAGAAACTGATAATTTTAGAGCCACTATTTCTCGTAATAAGTATAGGATAAAAAATGGTTATTGTGGGTTATCCCTAAGAGATAGACATATACCATCGCGGACTTTTTTGTAGACCTTTTTAAGATGTACAATATTGTAGTACATTATTTTGATCTATCTCGACGGGTTCAGCCAGCGTTTACAATGTAAGCGCAAAAAAATGTGTTTATTTACAACATCACATTAGAAACCTCTAAAATTATCAGTGTTTCTCTACTATATTATGCGTTACAGATATAAACCTTCCTCTTGAATCACTCTATCTATTAAAAAAAACCGCATCAAAATCCGTTGCGTCTAAGCATATATAGGGACAGACAGACAGGAAAGCGACTTTGTTTTATACTATGTAGTGATAAATGCTTTGAGTTTGAGTTTGAATTAAGGTGGCCTGAAAGGGCGCTTCTGTAGGTAGGTACATTTGTGTGCTTGAAGTAAGTATTAAATATATATGTATTATAGGGTTTTTAAACTATTTATGTATGTCTTTGTGTACGTTTTTTATTTATAATTTAATCATTTTAAAAGTTTTTTTTTATCATTGTTCGGCTCAACCAAAGCACCTGCCATCTAATCTCTTCACCACCCTTGGTTGACTGGTAGAGAATGCCTAAGGCATTCTTCTTCTTCCTGCCCTTGTCCCATTTTATTTGGGGTCGGCGCAACACGTTTTCTTCTTCCATTCTTCCCTGTTAGACGTCATGGCATCATTTACTCCTTTCTCTTTCATATCATTCCTCACACCATCCATCCATCTTTTCTTTGGCCTTCCTCTCCCTCTCCATCCATCTACATTCATATTCATCACTCTTTTCGTTACATGCGTTTCATCCCTCCTCATTACATGTCCATACCAAGACAAACGACTTCCTTTCAATTTTTCTGTAACAGGCGCCACTTTTAAACTTCCTCTAATATACTCATTCCTTACTTTATCCATTCTTGTCACTCCACACATCCATCTCAACATTCTCATCTCCGCTACATGCAATCGTTTTTCATCCATCTTTTTCACAGCCCAGCATTCTGATCCATACAGTACGACAGGCCTAATCACGGACTTGTATATTTTCCCCTTTAACTTGAGGGGCATCCGTGGGTCACAAGTTGTTCCAGTGACCTGTCGCCATTTCATCCATCCTGAGTTGATCCGGCGCGAGACGTCCCGGTCTACTTCGCCATCCCCTTGGACAAGCGACCCGAGGTACCGGAAGTCGGAGCACATCGGTATGGGCGTTCCGGCAAGAGTTATAGGCACAGGACTGGAGAGGCCGCCGAAATCGCAGAACAAGTATTCCGTTTTGGTACTACTCAATTTCAGGCCAACATTCTCCAGTCTTTGCCACCACATCTGCAATCTGCTCTGGACCTCTAAGCCGTTCTCGGCCACCAGCACAATGTCATCGGCAAACAGCATACACCAGGGAGCCTCTTCCTGAATGTCCGACGTGAGCGCGTCCATTATCACCAGGAAGAGGTAAGGGCTGAGAGCCGACCCTTGGTGCAAGCCGACAGCCACATTGAAGGTGCCGGTAGTGCCCGCGGTAGACCGAACTTGGGTAAGTCCGCCTTTGTACCTTTTTGAGTGCGAAAATTTTAAATAAATAAATATACAAATAATAAATATTTGGACCAACGTTGGAACAAACATTGGTATACATGTTGGTGCCAATGTCTGCCTTCAAGTGGCACGTAACATGACGTATATAATTCCCGAAGGGTTAGTTCGGGTGAATAACAGAAGTGTACATATAGTACACCCACATTGCACCAGCTATGATTAGGTCCCATTTTATAGGGGGCGAGCTGATTGCCCTCAGCCGGGCAGCTGATACAGGTTTAGAGATGTTAGGACTGTTAGAATAATTAAAAGCCCTCTTATATTTTGGTACTGAGCGCGCATCTTTTTTTTGTGTTGTTTATAAAATGGCTTCTCGCAGTTCAACCTATGAGGTTGTCGTCTGCTCCGAGCTTGTCTGTGGACGCCTCAATAAATTAAGAGCGAGCGCGCATCGCCGCGTGGCGCAGTGGAATATGTAGTACTTTTATTTTATTTACAAAAAATCAAAGTATCAATTTTTTTTGTTATTGATATTGTTTAAGCAATTATTGGAGACTATTTTGGTATAAATACCACGTGAAAATTTTGTAGAAGTTCGGAGATATTCAGACTTGTTTCCAGTAGAAAAATGTATTCTATTATTATAAAAGTAAATTGTTTCTTATTCAAGAGAATCTGCAAATTAGAGCTCTCAAATCAGCTGTCAATGAGTTTTGCCTAAACATGGATCAGGAGAACGATTATTGCTAAATAAATTGAAAAATAATAAAAAAATCGCTGTGTAGTTATTGTAGAAGAGAAAAAGAACTATCTTTACCAATTAATCGTTATTTATACCAACCAACGAATAGTATTCAATTTCAACGAGGAAATCATGCTTTGACGTGCATTGTTGTAATAGGCTGTTGTGTGGAATATGGGCTATGTGATGAAATTGAAGGGTGTTGGTAACTATGTCCGTAGTCGATCCCTAATAGGTCATCGAAGAAAAGGGTGGGCAGTGTGAATATTATATATATATTTATAATAGGTATTTGGATTATATATATATTTATATTTCATATTATATATACAACGTGTAACGTTAAATGCGCAAAACCTCAGACACCCCAACTGATTTTTAATTCAATTGACCTAATTCACAGAGCAAATAAGTAATTAAAAAAATTGTAAAGGTTTTATGTGCTGTTTTAGTTTTACTGGCCATTCTGATCGTTTCTTGCGTCTGCGATGACGCTTTATCGAGGAAGGAGTCGTCACCGGGCCGCTGCGCCGCGCTGACATTGGGTTGCTTGATCTATTAATAAATAGACACGGCAACGTGTTTAATGAAGATTTTTGAAAAATGTGACCTTAATTAAAATCTGCTCGTTATTCTGATCAAACTATTTTCAGGTTTTGCACATTTAACGTAACACATTGTATATTTGTATCTTTTTTTCAGGTATTTCTCATACTTAAAAGGAGACCCCTATGTAAGGTGTATTGTAGAAGTTGCATAGTTACCAACTGAAATAAATTTATATTAATAATAATTACCAGTTATTACCAGTTCAGATTTGTCTTACGGTCCACCGGGGAGTGGGACAGTTTATCTGGCTTTTTGACATGATGTGGGCTGCGAAGATTAGCTGGTCCGTGTTCTTTACAGAATGGGGTAGGTAGATACAGTTTTGGGGTAGATGTTAGAATTAAGGTTCTGTGTAAGTTCGTATCTGTAGGTACAGATGCCAGCACATCAAGCTACCCGAAACTGTCAAATTTTCCCAATCAACATTGAATAGAATAGAATAGAATAGAATACTCTTTATTATGTACACCATATAGATTACAGACATAAATATAGAAATTTTACAAAGGGTGACACAATGGGCGGTCTTATCGCTAAGAGCGATCTTTTAAAGACAACCTTTGGATGGATTGAAAAGGGAAGGAGAGACAAATATTGTAGGTAGTCTGTGGTGTACTATTTACACGATAAAATAAATACATACATAAGGTATATTATACCAATCTAAATAAATATATACATATAACAATAGACATGAAACAGGAGTAAAGAAAATATAATGGTGCTGTTTAAGGAGAGAGGAAGTGATTTTTTATCATAATTTTAAAAGTGGACAAAGATTGAGCACGCCTAACCTAACCTAATACTTCAGCGATAAACTTGAAAGAAAGACAGATTGTAGTAGCTTGATGTGCTGGCGTTTGTACGCGTGTATGCTTGAAGTATGTATTAACCCTTAAATGCATGATTTATTTTATCGTATTGCAAAAAATGCTATTGTATAGGTATTTATCTATAGAATTTAGATAATTAATATATAATAATTATACAATAATATTAATATTCATAGAGTAAATATATTGTTTTGACAAAAAGAGGTGCGTTCAGAAACTCACAGCTGACAGCTATCACATTCTTAAAAAAATTAAATGACGTACTTTGTTGCCATATGGCAACATTATGCATTTAAGGGTTAAATAAACAACGTAACTTCGTCTGTAAGCCCTAAAGGGTAAGGTAGAGGTGGACCTATGTCCTATGGTACACCCACGTCTCGCCAGCCATATTTATGTCCCATGTAATAGGGGACGAACCTATTGCCATGAACCGGGCACAAGTCCTGACTCCGGGCTGCTAATATACAACGTGTAGCGTTAAATGCGCAAAACCTCACACACCCCAACTGATTTTTAAGTCAGTTGACATATTTCAGAGATAAAATAAGTCATTAAAAAAAATTAAAAGTTTTATGTGCTGTTTTAGTTTTACTGGCCATTCTGATCGTTTCTTGCGTCTGCGAAGATGCTTTATCGAGGGAGGAGTCGTCACCGGGCCGCTGCGCCGCGCTGATATTGGCTTGCTTGACCTTATTAATAAATAGACACGGCAACGTTTTTAATGAAATTTTTTTGAAAAATGTGACCTATATTAAAAATTGGTTCAATTAATTCGGCTCGTTATTCTGATCAAACTATTTTCAGGTTTTGCGCATTTAACGTTACACGTAGTATAGAAATTCCTGATGGAAAAACCCAATAACACTGCCCGACCCGAGAATACATCCTGGGACCTCATGCTCAGCTGTAGCACTTGCGGCCACTGGTACTAAACAGAGTATTCGCGTATTATTCGGGCCGATAGTTATGACAGAAGAAGAGAAATTCTTAATATTCCTGAAATAAGTGAAACAAATTCAGGACTTGAGTCTCATCTCCAAAGAGAACTTTATTGCAAGCTGTACGTAATAGTTTGGGATTACCGCGTTAGTCGAGCAATGTGCGATGTCGCCGACGATTCTTGACGTCACTATCTGGAAACTCTGTAATCTCACGGAATTAACTTAGAGAGACGATACATTCGGGACTTCTGGATAGAAGGAATAATATGTGCTTTTTACTATAGATTTATTTTTCTATGTTACTAAATAACACTAGTCTATTACTGTCCCACTGCTGGGAAAACGCCTCTTCTCATACAGAGAAGGCATGAGTATTGATCACCTCGCTTGCTTAAGACGGGTTGGCGATTTCAGACTTATATTTACTACTAGCTGTGCCCCGCGGTTTCACCCGCATAAATGTCGATCCCGTGGGAATATCGGGATAAAAAGTATCCTATGTGTTAATCCCGGTTATAAACTATCTGTGTACCAAATTTCATCCAAATCCGTTCAGGCGTTTGAGCGTGAAGAACATACAAACACACACTCACAAACTTTCGTCTATACAACGTGTAACGTTAAATGCGCAAAACCTGAAAACAGTTGGATCAGAATAACGAGCAGAATTAATTGAACCACTTTTTAATATAGGTCACATTTTTCAAAAAATCTTCATTAAAAACGTTGCCGTGTTGTTATTAATAGGTCAAGCAAGCCAATGTCAGCGCGGCGCAGCGGCCCGGTGACGACTCCTCCCTCGATAAAGTGTCATCGCAAACGCAAGAAAAGATCAGAATGGCCAGTAAAACTAAAACAGCACATAAAACCTTTACAATTTTTTTAATGACTTATTTTCTTTGTGAAATAGGTCAATTCAATTAAAAATCAGTTGGGGTTTCTGAGGTTTTGCGCATTTAACGTTACACGTTGTATAATATTAGTGTGATAAGTCCCGGTTTCCTAACGATGTTTCCCTTCACCGATGTCACTAATGTCCAAGTTAAACTTAGAAATTACATATGAACTGAAAAAGCTGTGCTGCTGATAGTGCTATACTATATTGGAACCTTTGATATCGTGGTTGGAGAAGGTTGTAAATAAAATATATATATATATGTCTAGTATAAAGTCTATTGACTATTCTTTAGCACAGTGACGATTCAGAACAAAGTTGTTGCTACAGCGCTGGGAAGACGATTGCCGGCTACACTGTATGCGCGGGAACATTTCATACCTGGAGCTCCTACCTACATACTATATTAATTTAAACTGGGTAGGCAGTAATCAAAACCATATTAGACCCAAGAAGTCATGGGAAAAGGCTAGGCAGATGATGATGACGATGACACAGGAAGTCTGATATCTTTTTGATTATTAGTGACGATTGCCTCAAGTAATTTAATTTATATTAATTAAGTTGGTTTTAGATGAAAGTGCTTCATAAATATTCATAATACTCGTACTTGCCTAAATTATGCCAATTACGGAGACATTAATGACGAGATCTGACTAGGTCTTTGCACTCTGCAGAATTCTAAATACCGGTAAAAATCCAAGGGGACTCCAAATGTACCTAATACATGAATACAGGATTCGAAAAAAAAATACACGTTCATTCAATCTGTGCACCTTATGAATGCGTCAGTGAGCGGAGTTCCCGCAGCTGAATATTGGGCCAAAAATGTTTAATTTTTTTTCCATCGACACGCTAAGAAGAAGAGAAGAATCTGCTTAGAGTTTTCCCAATGTTAGGGTTGGCTTCTAGTCTCACCGGATGGAGCTGAATACCAGTATTTTACGTGGTGCAACAGAGACGTAGGAGTGGTTGTAAGACTTTCGGACTTCTGACTACCCGTAATGAATGACTGTCAAAGATCAACGAATGACAGCCGGGACCAGCGGCTTAACGTGCTTCCCAAGGCACGGAGGGATCTCGATATGTAATGGACGGTCACCCATCCTCGGACAGACCTCGGCAAGCGTTGCTTAACTTTGAAGATCGACCAGTGCGGCTGTTATTATTAAGCCACAAGCCCCAATACATGTAGGTATACCGAAATATTATAGAAAAATCTTATTATTCACCTCAAAATCGGTAGCACTTTACAATAACATACGCGATATTTTAAAATACATATAAAAATCATAATAAACGACTTACTTGCTAATGTTTCCTGTCATACGTCTTGTTTGGCGAGGGTTTATTCGTTATACATACCTACTTATGAAGCCTGAACGTAATATACAAACACAGAGTTTGTATACTACGTTTATATCTGGGAATTTTCTTGTTGTTCATAATATTTTGTCACATTTTAAATCGTATCTGCATGTGTTTACGTGAATTTGTGAAAAGTAAAAATGTAAACACAGCATTGGCGCGAAACTTCGACTTTGGATATCAAAAACTCTATTAACACTACTAATTTCATTCATTGCACCAGCACTTCTGGAAAAATCTCACCGTGATAACTAAGGTGAAGTGAGCTTAGAGTGAGCTGTGAGTCATGCTGATGCTAGGGATTGATACTATTGACGACTCACTCCACGCTCACTTCACCCAAGTTTTCACGGTGAGATGGTTACAGAATCGCACGGCTGTAATGGAGTTTGGATTTTGGAAATCTTAAATATTTATGTGTTCTAGCCTCCTCCACTGTTATCAAAATGGCGAATACTGCATATACAGACGTGGATATAAAAAATCATAATAAATGACTCACATGCTAATGTTTCCTGCCACACATCTTGTTTGGCGCGAGTTTATTCTTTATATGATATAACATATACTAATGAGGTCTTCGTCTATGATGTATGTGCAGTCGAACTTACCTGTGAGGAAAAAAAAAGAAATACGTAAGATATTTTGAGAAGAGAAATTATTTATGAGGTATTTAGTAGGGGAGTCACACATGAACCAAATACATTACCTATACATAAAAATGTCGAGGTTTATTTGTAATTTTCCATAATTATTACCTACTAGCTGCGCCCTGCGGTTTCACCCGAATAAGTGTCGATCCCACAGGAATATCGGGATAAAAAGTATCCTATGTGTTAATCCCGATTATAAACTATCTGTGTACCAAATGTCATCCAAATCCTTTCAGCCGTTTCAGCATGAAGAAGTAACAAACATACAAACACACACACTCACAACTTATAATATTAGTGTGCACAAATAATCAATTATTAAGTACGAGTACCTGAGCGGAAACTCTCGTAATTACCTCTGTTAAATCCGCGATGGTTTGTGAGGTATGTTAAAGTTTCTTTTTTATAAGTTTTGAAAATGTTTCGAATAACAAAAAAAAAAAGAACGTTCACAGCTGGTGTGATCTCAGCCTCAATCTGTCAATAATATCTCTGATTTCCCTTTCTTACAACACACTTTCTGACTTTCTGACAAGTTTTTGACATTGATTGTCGCTGAAACGAGTTTGCGACAAGATTTTGAACGTTTTTAATTACGAGAATGAGGGTTTTCTGAAATGACGTGCACTAGGTGGCAGCACTGAGACGTCAGGTCCGAGCACAGTTCAAAAATGTCAAAGCGCCTATATTTTCTTTAGTCATGACTGAATGAAAAACGAATGAATGAAACGAATGATGAACGTCATCATATATTTTAAATTAATTATCGAAATAGAAGACCTCTTGGCAAAGTGGCGCCAACTGGTGGCGTAAATTTTTATGAAAACCCTCATTGACCTTCAGCTGACAACACTATCTATTTCTTAGTTTGATATAGAGTTTAGAAAATTAAAGTAAAACTACAATCATTTGCATGAAGCAAATAGACTCAATTATTTTAAGAGGAATGAGGAAAATATCGCGGGAAAGCTTTGAGTATGAATGTGGATGATATATGTAAGAGTAGGGGAAGATGATGGACTGTGTGAATTATGATATGACTAGAAACGGGATGACTACTGACTTGACTAAGATATGTATGGAAGAAGAAGACATCATGAAGAGTTTGAACACTAATTTAGTGAACGATACTGTTAATAAAATATTTGTAGACTTTATTTATCCTATCCAGCCGTGCGATTCTGTAAGCATCTCACCGTGAAAACTTGGGTGAAGTGAGCGTGGAGTGAGCTGTCATTGGGGATTAATACTATTGATACTGCTCACTTCAAGCTTACTTCACTTATGATTTCACGGTGAGATTTTTACAGAATGGACCGGCTGTGATACTAATATTATATATATTTTTTTTAATAAAAAAAAATTGTCTTAAGATTTTTCCTTTTATGTTTCACTCGTGTGCAAATAGTTTCATAATACTCGTAATATTGTAGGTTGTTTATTTTATGTTACAGTGTAGATTAGGCTAAGCTATGATTATTATTAGATGTTATTATAAGTTTTACTAGTTTTATATATTTTTTAATTATTTTTTTTCTTTTCGTAGTTTTTATATTGTAAAAAAAATATTTTAAGACCGCGCTATCGCTTTAGGGATACCAGTAATGATAGTTGTAATGGAGATTTTACTAAATAAATAAATAATAAATAAATATTTAAGATGTGAATAACGTCGTGAGCTACACATATGTAATGTCTTTTTTTTTTCTCACAACCTGTTTATTACGATGTTTGTGTAACTGTTCGTTTTCCCGAAATAAATAAATAAATAAACGCGAAAGTTTGTGAGGATGTATGGATGGATAGATGTTTGTTTACTCTTTCACGCAAAATTTACTTAACGGATTTTGATGAAATTTTATAGTAATATACCTAGCTTATACATTAGAATAACATAAAGGATACTTATCATCCCGAAATTCCCATGGGATTGACAATTATGCGGATGAAACCACAGAGCGCTGCTAGTTTATTTAAAAAGAGAAAAGATTTGATTTTTGTATGTTTGTTTGGTACACCAAAAGCGTTAGTATATAAGATAACAATATCCTCGGACTTAAAACAGTCACCAATTACAGATTAACCAGCAATCTTAGAAGTATCTTTTTTTTTTATAACGTCTATTCTGATGACACATAAGAGTAATGTGCCTCATTTGATTAAAAGCGTATAACGGGAATCTGCGAATTGGCTTCGGCCCCTCGTACGCCTTCCAAAGGTCCGGGACCCGAGGGTCCCGAGATATGTCAGACATTTACAAAATAGACTTATAAACATAAATAATAATCTATTCATAACGACTTATTTCACAATCCACGTTCACTACAAATTAGGAATGCAGTTAAAAAAAAAACCGGCCAAGTGCGTCTCGGACCACGCAAAATGAAGGGTTCCGTATTTGGAATGAATTTATCTTTCTCCCATACATTGAAACTGAACTACTACATTGCAAATGTAGGTTGGTCGACTATTACTCTAAAACTTGTAAAGCCTACTTAGCTGTGACAGTTTTTCTTTTAGCTTCGTTACATAATTTTTTCACATATCCAAAGACAATCATCAACCATTTCTTGCCACTTGACTGTAACAAAAATTAGCTCTTTAAAGCTTCATAAAGTGGGGCTGTATTTTTTTTGGCGTGTGATTTTATTTTACCATTTTGTCGGCGTGCTTAAAATGTATATCCATGCAAAATTATAGCTTTCTAGTACTAAGAGTCTCTGAGCTAATGTGCGGACGGACAGATGGACATTGCGAAACAGTAAGGGTTTCTAGTTGACTACGGAACCCTAAAAACAACGAATCTTAATCTACAAATTAGAATAACACATTATACACTTATCTAAAACTGGCTTATTAAATTATCTTATTTTAGCCATTTAGCACACGTGTCTGTTGTTCTGCATAATACCCAGGATACTGTTAACAATATAAGCGTGCTTGAATTTGTCGAGAAGCAACAACCGCACGCGTCAACGCTTGCCGCTTCCTGCTTTTTGATTTTTATCTACTTTGAGAATTAATTCTTTAGTGTTCTGTCAAATAACTAATAAAATACTAGATAAATCCATACTATTACTAAAGCTGAGTTTGTTGGTTTGTTTCTTTGAACGCGCTAATCTCTGGAACTACAGGCGGTCGATTCTGGAAAAATCTCACCGTGATAACTAAGGTGAAGTGAGCTTAGAGTGAGCTGTGAGTCATGCTGATGCTAGGGATTGACACTATTGACGACTCACTCCACGCTCACTTCACCCAAGTTTTCACGGTGAGGTGGTTACAGAATCGCACGGCTAGTCGGATTTGTTATTTTGCATTTGTCAGCCCACTTGGAAAAGCCCATAAACTACTTAACGTCACTCCAGGACCCATAGGAGCCGAGAAAAAAGAAAAGCCAGAAAGAATGCTAAGCCAAAAAACGGGAGCAGGCGATGCGATGCGAGTCGGGGAACAAGAAATTTCACACGGACGAGGTAGCGGACAGAATGATGCTAATCTAATTTTTGTTTGGTATTCCGCTGATTAGATGGTACGAGTATTAACTAGGTTTTGGTCAGCATTCTTTATTATTTAATTATTTAGATAATTATGCAATTCTTGAACTCAGAAGAGATTATTTTAATGTACAGACGCGCCAGCACATCAAGCTACCCGAAACTGTTATATTTTCCCAAACAACTTTGAACCTAATTCTTTAGCGATAAAGTTGAAAATATATTAAAGAAGGTCAGATTGTAGTAGCTTTATGTGCTGGCGTCTGTATTAGGATGCGTTTCCACAGAAACGGAGCTGGGCGAAGCGGAGCAGAGACGTGCAGGAATCGACTAATCACAATGGTTGTAATCCTCATCGTCACTCGTCTCGTCTGTGATTGGACGATTCCTACACGTCTGCGCTCCGCTCCGCCCAGCTCCGCTTCTGTGGAATCGCACCCTAAGGCACTGATAACGTCATAGATTTTTGGGTTTCGTCATGTGTGTGGGTGTGTGACTAATGTTGCTAGTCCTGTCATGTTTTATTGGTTTTTGCACCATGTATTGAAAGAAAAAGCTCTTTTTTAGACAGCGTTAAATTGAATTCATCCCCTTGACAGAGAAACTTTTAGTAGCAGACAGCAACGTTAAAATGAGCAGTTAGGTAAAATATAACATTTCTTTTAAAATGTATTTATTATTGCACAATGTTCAGACGCCAGCACATCAAGCTACTACAATCTGTCAAATTTATTTAATAGTTTTTCAACTTTATCGCTAAAGCAGAAGGTTCAAAGTTGATTGGGAAAATATGACCGTTTCGGGTAGCTTGATGTGCTGGCGTCTGTAACTCGACGTAGTTACAGAGTACATTACCGTATTAGGGTGCAGCAAATAATATTCAACAGTATTCAGTTTATTCGCAGATCGGTGGGATTCCCCGATGTTGCAGAGGTGGAGGCAGCTCCAAGCTGGATTTTTATTGTAATAATAATAATAATAATAATAATAATATCATTTATTTGCTAAAACATGGTATAAAAGATGGTGATGTTAATAATGTGAACAAACATGTTTTGCAAATAGATATAAGCGTGCAAATTTTACATACAGCCAGTCATAATTCGATGTAATGTTCCAGGAACTCCTTAACACTGTAAAAACTATTAGCCGATAGCCATTTATACAATTTAATTTTGAACAATTTAGTATTTAATATTTTTAATTAATTTGGTATTCTATTGTATACCTCGACACATAAACCAGTAGCTTTTATTATATTTCGCAAGCCTTGGGAGAACATCTAACACGTATGTATGGGTCGCGCCTGCTGCGAGGCTGCGACTTTTTCGTCGTACTTTACATCGCTTGCTTTAGTAAACAAATATGTTAATCTGTGTCTGTGTGATTTAGTACATAAATATGTTAATCTGTGTCTACAACCTACTAACAACTTACACGAAGTTAAATAAAATTGTTACTAGCCGGAAAGTGTGAATTAAAAAAAAATCTATTCTATTCTAATACGAGTATGTAGAGGCCTCAAACTTTTAAGTAGGTATTTGGTATTTGTATTTATGATTTCCAATACACTGAATAACTGTATAATCTTACAGATACCATCTATGACAATATTAACTAAGGATAATTCCAACAAACATTCAAGCTGGTAACAGATCACAAAAATCTATACGAAAACAAATAATTCACGTTTATCGATCGGTAATAAATCGAGTCGGGAGCTTTAATGATATTTAACGAGAGTAGATTCCACTGATAAACCTATGTAGTATTTTTCGAATTTCTCATTCGAATCGAGAATCGATTTTCCTAATCGATTAGTAAGTATTCGTATTCGGGTGGGCCGTAACTGTGACGTAAGTGACAGACATATTGTTTCTCGACCAGCCTGTTAGGCATTCCAATCGAATTCAAACCGATTGGGGACAAATATGTAGATTTTTAATTGGATATCAAATATTTTATTACATTATTAAATACGTATTTTTGAATCGAATTTATTGCGTTGTATCAAGTTTCCACGCTACTGTTTGATGTTCATGTCTATAAATCAAATGTTTTAACAAATTAAGGGAGATATGGGAATTTTCCCATTTGGTTTCATATTAGTTAAATAAATATCTAATAGGTTATAAAATATTTCATTCATAGAACAGAATAGTCTACTGATTATTAAGTACACTATAAATATTATAGATTTAAAATACAGAAATATATATACATATTGATTCATATTCATTCGGGTATCTGAATGGTAATTTTAATGACGATATCGATATCCTTCATCTAGTGCGATCTAGTGACATTGCTGAAGATCTAGGCAAGCATAAATTTGATAATCACCACCTACTCAATATTTGAATTTTAACTATCTAGCTGGACAGGCGGGTAGCGGCAGCAAATTAAGTATCAAACTGTTTTAAGATTTTATTGTGTTTTACAACCCCTAGTTTTAGGAAACCAGTATAACATCTAAACAATCTTACTTCCTACTACGTATAATGGTCGGTTCACATTTGACGGAAGATGCGTCGCGTATTATGGGTCGCGTAACGCCAGAACAGACAAATAAATGAGAAAACCTTCAAACTTTCACGCTTAACCGATGATGCGTTAGTGCTTCGAGCGTACAGCCAACAACGTAAGAGCGGCAACGTCGTATTTTGAAGCCTCCCAAACAACTATTATTTCGATGGGCTTCATTTCAGAATTAATTATCACACAACACAACCGCTCTGTAGATGCTGAATGCAGAAACTGAATAAACGCGTATTAATGTGGCAAAACGAAGTTACGACCGACGCATCTTACATCAGATATGAAAATACCCTATTTGACCGAATAGACGCGACCGATGATACGCTCGACGCGTCTTCCGTCAGTTGTGAACTGACCCTAAAGACGAAAGTTTGTGAGGATGGATGGATGGATGTTTGTTACTCTTTCACGCAAGAATTACTGAACGGATTTTGACGGAACTTTACAGTAATAGTATATACATCAGAATAACATATAGGATCCTTTTTATCCCGATATTCCCACGGGATCGACAATTATGCGGATGAAACCGCGGGGCGCTGCTAGTAATATTATAAAGAGAAAAGATTTGAGTTTTTGTATATTTGATGTTTTCCTTCACCTTTTTAAAAGCAATAGTGATGACAATAAATACACAAAGCAAAGTGCCTGCCTGGGGTCGAACTCACGACCTACAACTCGTAAGGCTACGGGTACGAACTCAGCGGGCGCGGGGCGGCGGCGGCGGCGGTGCGGGGAGCGGCGAGTTTGAGTGCATAGATTTATATGCAACTGGTCTCGAAGGCAGCGGCGCGGGGAGCGGCGTACGAGCGACGCGCACCAGTCTAGCGGTGCCCGCGCGTCTGCATTGACGTTGTGATGTGCATTTTATTTATTGCTTTTTAACGACCGAAATTTCAAAGTTTTGTGTCATAAAGATGTTACCGTCGCTGTTTAGACATTTCGTTCGTGAACAAAGACACTAATCACTACATAGTATAAAACAAAGTCGCTTCCCTGTCTGTCTGTCCCTATATATGCATAGATCTTTAAAACTGCACCACGGATTTTGATGCGGTTTTTTTTAATAGATAGAGTGATTCAAGAGGAAGGTTTATATGTATAATACATGCATAATATAGTAGAGAAACACTGATAATTTTAGAGGTTTCTAATGTAATGTCGTAAATAAACACATTTTTTTGCGCTTACTTTGTAAACGCTGGCTGAACCCTTCGAGATAGATCAAAATAATGTACTACAGTATTGTACACCTTAAAAAGGTCTACAAAAAAGTCCGCGATGGTATACATATGTCTATCTCTTAGGGATAACCCACAATAACAATTGTTTTCCTATACTTTTTACGAGAAATAATGGCTCTAAAATTATCAGTGTTTCTCCATTGCACCCGTGCGAAGCCGGGGCGGGTCGCTAGTTTCTTATAACACAACACTCGCCGCTCTAGCGCCGCGCGTTCTGCCCGCCTGGCTTCGAGACTGGGTCTGCGTTGCCGCGCCGCTCCTGGCGCCGCTACCGCCGCCCCGCGCCCGCTCAGTTCGTGTCCGTAGCCTAGTTGCGGTCGTTACCACTGCGCTCAATTCCCCATTCGGATCTTGAGATAGGTCTCCATGCCCGAAATTCAGCCTGGAGGACATTATCATTATTGCAGCACAGCAGACATACCAAAACTTTTTACTGTGTGTACATAAATAAATAAACACACGATCAGATGTAGCCATACACGTATAATCACACAGTCAAGAGTAATTTTGCCTCCCAGATAAGCAGCAGATTCACTAAAGCTTTTCTCCCAAAAGATGTACACGATAATTCACGAACAGCTTAAAACTCATGTGAATTGGAACGGTGACATTTCATGGTTTTATCTCCAAGGCACGAATTACAGGTTAATTGGTATACATTGGTTTTGTACAATTAGATACAGATGTGATCTACGTAAAGGACGAGGATATTTAAGTGAAGCTGTGGATTGGTTTTGGATTATTCTGTGTTTTAGGAATTAATTTAAAGAGATTGGAATGAGTGGTCGAAATTGTGAAGGTTATAGAAGAGTTGTTTTAAAAGAAAAAGAAAAAAGACGTCTCATTTATTTATCAGTATTTTTGTTTTGTTTTGCAAAGTTACTCGTAGTTAAATAACACACTATTTATAAAAATATTCTTTACTATTTTTATACACACGTCACGTTGCAGTATAAAACTGATTTACATCCTGTGACCATGATTTTTTTTTTTTCATTTTCCATGACCATCAGGTCCAGTTGAAAACCAGGGTCAGGTACCAGTTGTCTGGCATTTTTGCTGCACAGGGCTTTTTTCGCGCAGCCGTAAGGCATACTTTCTTGCAAAGGAGACGGGGATTTCTGGGCCTGATTGTAATAAGTTGAGGTATGCCTTAAAAAAAAGGTTATATTTTTCTATTTCAAAATGTGAAAAATCAACTTAATTTACAATCTGGAAAATGAGAAATCCAATAATTAAGTTAAGGTTACGAAGTAATTGGAATATCGATTCAATTTTAATCGATTAACGTTACAGAGTTCATACTCTTTACGAAAATGCTTTCACCAGATAATTAATTCAATTAAAATAATTAAATCTGTTAGAATTAAAGTATTAAGAGTTTAAACTAATTAAATATCTACATAATTAAGATAAATCAATTCACGTTTACTAATCGATTATTGTATTTTTAACCTGTGCTAACTCTGACTTGACATGCATGACATGACATCGACACTCGTTCGTATCGTCTAGTGCGTGTGCGTTTTGAGTGTGTTTCCTCCCATACTTTTATTGATATTTTCTTCGACCCCTGCTTTCCTACGGACTTCTGATCTTCCTTCTTGTACGACCCTTGCCTTGCGACCATACCGGACACGGAGAACCCCGCTAAAACGTTGAACTTGGACTTGTTATTTTGGATTCTACGATGACCTACCGATTGGATATTGATTGACATCATGTATCGTTGTGTAAATTGTGGGCCCTCCTTCGGGAGTCGGCTAAAAAATGACAATCCCACTTCAAAAATCGGCTGTTAAGTACAGATTGTTACGTAACCTCACTTTTCACAAATCTCCTTTATCTTGGCTCTCAGATTGCCAAAATCTGCAAAATTTTCAGTGATTGTTTATTAATATAGTGGCTATCAATTGACACTAATTTCATCTTTTTACATTCAGGCCCAAAATTGTATGAAAGTGTATCCGTCTCCTTTCTTACATCGGACTTTACACTTTCTATTTGATTTTTATTTGTTGCTATCTGGTGTATTGTGTCTTTTAGTCTGTGCTAAAATGTATTTTCTTTCTTTTTATCTTCGAAAATTATTACAAAAAGGTAAAAATTACATACCCGAAGGTTCGCAAATTCATTTAAGAGTATTTTAACAAGCGAACTTACAGCTGCGTCAATATTATTTAAAAACTTGATACAAATCTTTACAGTACATATCAAGTTGTAAAAGTGAAAACGATTCGGACATTACATCACCCACACCGGCCACACCATACACATGGGAACCCCACACTAAACTCAAGGAATGACCACAAACACTAGCATCACGGTGATGTTATCAACGCCATTCGATACGTCGCAAGTACCTCTATAGATCCTATCTCAACCTGTTTGTATGTTAATAACCTCAAAGGTGTCAAATTAACCAAACATTGTGTGAAAATTATTAATTTTAAAACTGTTACATCCATTGAGAAAAAAAAATTAACGGATATAAAGTAAGGATTATCATCGATGGGAATTACTTTCATCACAATCGCTACGACATCTTGTTCGCGTTTTATTACTAGAGTTGTAAGTAATCGATATTTGAACATTACAATCGAATGAAACTAACGATTATTATTAATCGATTGAGGAACGTATTTTTTGTAATGATCATGACGATCAGAATCAGAGTTGTGATCAAAGTATCCGTGTAAAATTACATTTATGGCACCTGATCTGGTTATAATAAAAAAGAAGCGTAGGTTCAGTAAAAAAATGTATAGGACGAGTTTATTTCGAATAAAAAATTTGAAGACATGTGACCAACCCGCACTGGGCCCGCGTGGTGGATTACGGCCTCTCACAGAGAGGAGGCCTGTGTCCCAGCAGTGGGAACATTTATAGGCTGATATTATGAGTTTAATTTGATTTGATTGCGACAGTTAAAAATGCTGTAACAGACAAAGAAGAAGATCAAATAATATTTTGGGCCATATCGCAACTTCTCGTAATCGATCCCGCAATGTTTGAAAACTAAGGTGTTCAACCAGTTGCCAGGGTCGCGGGTTGTTCGAAAGAGTTACCGTGGCCCTTGGCACAAGCAACTGAAGGAACACGGGTGGGTTTTAGTCAGTAAAAGTCTGACACGCCCTACCGCTCCGCTTAGAGCGGGAGAAGTTATTTGATAATTCCCAAACCCAAAAAAAAAAAGGTGGTCAACCAGTGTGCGGCCTGCCCGTTATGACATCGGCGCCGTATGCGTGGACAACGTGGACACTGACGGTCGGGCTGGTCCACAAATTCAATATAGCTCAGCGCGCTCTGGAGTGGGCTTATGCTCAGAGTTTCTTTGGTGGATAAAATCAGGAATGAAGTTATCCGAGAAAGAACTGGAGTAACCTTGCAGTTAATAGCTTGCAGAATAAGCAAACTGAAGTGGCAGTGGGCTGGGCATGTTTGTCGAAGCACCGATGGCCGGTGGAGCAGACGAGTCCTAGAGTGGAGACCGCGTATCAGCAAAACCGACAAAACCGACGAACTTAAGAAGATGACTGGGACGGACTGAATGCGGAAGGCGGAGGACAAGGTGTTGTGGCGCAGCTTGTGAGAGGCCTATGTCCAGCAGTGGACTGCGATAGGCCGAGTTGATAACGCGACTAGTGTTCTGTGTTTGGTTTTTTTGGAAGTCGGTTTTTTTTTTTTGTTAAAACGTTTTTATAAAGAGTATAAGAGTGAGAGAGGAGAGGGTGAGGGAGGAGTGGGTGAGTGTAAGAGTATTCTATTCTATTCTTATTTCTCGCTTTTTAGTGGGTCTGTTTATAATTTATACAACGTGTAACGTTAAATGCGCAAAACCTCTTAAGGGGTCATTGTACTCATCATTATGAACAACTTTTACTATGGGACCAAACCTGAAATCGCGAAAAAAAAATCAGCTGTTCCCTACATTTATGTTCGCATAACTCGTCAAAATGTAGGGAACAGCTGATTTTTTTTTCGCGATTTCCGGTTTGGTCCCATAGTAAAAGTTGTTCATAATGATGAGTACAATGACCCCTTAAGAGGTTTTGCGCATTTAACGTTACACTTTGTATAAGTTATAATAGCCTAATGTCAACTTGCTCATCGCCTTTTACAAAATATTGCTTTTATCAGCTCCATTTCACCATCCGCATTGTGACGAGCATAAATTGCTTAGCAATGGCAACCCGTGAAATACTTATTATTGAGTAGTTCCGATGAAGACCACAGATGGCTATATCTGTGGTCTTCATCATCAGTTCTACTTCACCAAATGGTCATTTCCGAGAAAAAATGTACGAGTTACTATAAAAAATACCCAAATCGCTATAGGTGTCCTTATAATATTGGAAGAGTTCCTTCGATTTCTCCAGGATCCAATCATCAGAACCTGACCTGATAACAATGACAACCTGAAAGTATACGCTTTCAAAAAAAAAAAAAATTAAATCCGACTAGCCGTCTTCGAGAAATCGGGGAACATACATAAAAAAAAAAAAGATTCCGACAAACTGAGAACCCTCCTCCTTTTTTTGAAGTCGGATAAAAACCCAACAACACTTTGCCCGACCTGGGAATTGAACCCAGGTACTCAAGCTCAGTAGTAGGGCTTGCGACCAGTAGAACAATACAAACTTGTGTAATGCAACCATAATGAAAACAATATCTTACTTAGACATATTACATTGCAAGAGCTATAAGATTCATCACCTGCCTAGCCTTTTCCCAACTATGTTGGGGTCGGCTTCCAGTCTAACCCGATGCAGCTGAATACCAGTATTTTACGTGGAGTGACTGCCTACCTGACCTCCACAAGCCAGTTACTGGGTAATACGATACCCCTTGGTAAGACTGGTTATCAAACTTTCGGGCTACTGACGACCCGTAACGACTTTCAAAGATCCACGAATGACAGCCGGGACCAACGGCTTAACGTGCTTTCCGAGGCACGGAGGGGTCTTGGTATGTGAAGATGGTCACCCATCCACGGACCAACCGTAGCAAGCGTAGCTTAACCTGATCGATCGACCCGTGCGGCTGTTATTACTTAGCCACGAGCCCCTCAACTATAAGATTATTTTAACAATACATACATTATATTTAACATTTTTACCACTGTTATGTAAGAAAAGATAAGAATAATTTGATTAAAATTATTTTTTTTATGACATTAGAAATAATTGATTACATACATGATATTCAATGCAATTAATTAAGATTGCGATATCTAGTGTTGTCATTGATTATATTGATTGTTGACATAATGTAATTTAAATTAAATTTTGTCTTTCGAAATATATTTTTGAAATCAGACGTGACGTCATTCGGTTATTTTTAGGGTTCCGTACCTAAAAAGGAAAAAACGGAACCCTTATAGGATCACTTTGTAGTCCGTCCGTCCGTCCGTCTGTCTGTCTGTCTGTCAAGACCCTTTTTCTCAGGTACGCGTGGAGGTATCAAGCTGGAATTTATATCAAATACTCAAGTCTACGGTCCCTTGGAGCTGTGAAAAAATCAAACTTTTAAGCCAGCGCAATCAAAAGATACAGCCGTTTATGCCGCAAATTTTCAACACTCGCAAGGGAATGAAAACCTACAGGATAATTCCCGTGAACTCAGAATCTTGAAATTTGGTACGAAGCGACGTCTTATAGCACAGATAAAGGAAAAATTGCGAAGACCGTAAATTTGTAGTTACGTACCTACAAATTTGTACGGAACCCTCGGTGCGCGAATGCGACTCACACTTGACCGGTTTTTTAATTTTTTATTTAGACATTACGTCAAACTTTTGACCCGATAAAATTGCTGATTAATTTATTTGAATGCAGATTTAAATTAGGCTCTAAATAATTTGATTACAAAAATCTTTTGGTTAGCGAATTGATTATTTAAATTTTTTCAACAAGAAAGGTTATCTATCATTTGTAATAGCTAAAAACATAGTGACTAGAATCTAGAAAAACTCTTTTGGAAGCCTAGTTACTAAAAATAATACGCGTAAACTGATTTGAAGGGTAAGGCATTTTTTACAAAGACTTTTCCGTAACATACTCGTATGAGTGTTTCCTTTATCCGGCATTCGCGCACGCAGCCTCTTGCTAGGGTCGTATCTTGGTAACCTAGGTTTTTGGTTGGCTGGTTTGGCTTCCATGCAAAATTATTTTTCTAGATCAGTATGACTTATAAATATGTATATGGCACACGTAAATACACATACACGTACACGTACATGTATATACATATGTATATGATAAATAATACTGATCTAGAAAAATAATTTCGGTGGAGATTATTTCTTTCAGCATGATTGTTCATGAATTAATTTTCATAGATTTTAATATCTCAAGACATTATCATCACAGGAGTGCCTGTTTGGGTGTATCAAGGCTGAAATCACAGTCATACCTGAACACCATAACATGGCATAATGTGCAGACTTTTGATTTGCTTTTCAAAAAATAATACAAAATATTATATTAATATTAGAAGCTCCATAGGTGTAGGTATCTCTTATCACAATAGGTAGCCTTTTAGACTCGAACATTATCAGACATTATAACGACCAACAGAATAAACGCAAACCTCGCAAGTCTACAACTAGAAATAACTCACAACACTAGTTATTGATTGAAAACAAAACATCACGTAACCAGTAACGCGTTGGTTATCGGTAAAGGGGGTGGGGGTATGGCGGGGGAGGGGTAGAGATAAGAAAGAAATCGACCTTATCGTGCGGTAACACGCGAAAATCGCTAAAGTGCATGCTGCGGGCGGTTGGGGCCAATGTTGGCGGCAAATGTTTGTGGAGTTGGTGAATGGAATGTCATGCGTAACGTAATGTTCAAGTAGGAAATCATTTATTAAATTTAATTTGGTTTTGGTTTTAAAGGGCCCTTGTCTCGGTAATTTTCGCTATGTGTGCAAGTAAGAAGGAGCATGCGACGGTCTGCCGGCTGCGAAATAAGTGAACTATTATTTAGAACCGTATGTTTCATGTAATAAGATTTACGTTTTATTAACACCGCGGACTGCCTAGTAGGTGCGTGATGTTTTAAATCATGACTGTCGCACTTTATGACAGTAATGCTTGGTCACATCACACCATAATATAACGAGCTTAATGTACATCTTCTACAGCGGGAGCATTTCATTAGAATAGCTACCGTGTGGCGCGTCATTTCGCGTCATGTTTGGAGTCATGGTGCAATGCAGTATTCCTCGGTACGAAAAGTAATGTCATATTACATGACTTTAAAACGCACTGTTTTGCGCAACGGCTAATTTAACAGGTTGGCGGCGACATATACATGCATGTAGTACAGACGCCAGCACATCAAGCTACTACAATCTGTCAGATTTCTTTAATAGATTTTCAACTTTAGCGCTAAAGCATAAGGTTCAAAGTTGATTGGGAAAATCTGACAGTTTCGGGTAGATTGATGTGCTGGCGTCTGTACATATTATTATTTTAAGTCTGTTAGCTTATATATTATGTAAATATTATCTTGTTTAAAAATTAAATAAGAATAGTTATTAAATTGAATTTTTATTTATCTAAATATTTGCGTTTGAAATTGATCTTAATTTAAATACTGGACTTGGACATTTATTTAATTTATTGGTACAGAATACAAATTAAGAAATAATGAAGTGTTCTACTTAGAGTTACGAAAAAACTAGGTATTAACATTAAATCCACGTTATCAAGTCTTAGAATCAAACCGCATTGCCATTTTATTTGACCGCAATATTATTAAAACAACAATAATAAAAATACTGCCTCGATGCTCGGAATCACTACTGCTGACAGGTCTTGGGTTCGTTTCCCAGGTCGGGCATAGTGTTATCCAGTTTTTCTATCTGGATGTTCTCAGTTGTCTCCGGTGGAAGGTAATAAGCTCACCCCTATTGCATGTAATACTATAATATACATATAAAAACAATATCTCCGTAAGCAGAAGGTTCCCAGGTATGGTCCAGTAGAAAAAAAATATCAAAACGCCGGGAAGTATAAGTGACTCTCGGCTTCGTTAAGTGTCTTTTAACACCCGTTATGGGTACTCCTCTGCCCAACTCTTCGGAAACACAAGACGTGGTGTTATGTCACTGCCATTTAAAGGCAGACATTGGCCTCAACATTTGTCCCAATGTTGATCCCAATATTGGCGATATGTTTGCTGATAAGAGCCCGTACATCTGTTATCTATTGCCACTGAAACAATTTTACATGTGAAGATAAAAATAAAGTGTAAATATACAATAAATTGTTTGATATGGACTATCTTCGCTCCCGGTTATCTTTTAGGCGCAGAATAGAAATTCAAACAACAACAAATTATATATATTTTATCGAATCGAATTTAATCTAAGTAGGAGTTGTTAACAAAACTATGGAATAGAGGGTAATTTTATTTTTATTTTTGATCATGGGATTAAGTCCGAATGCAAGATTAGCTTTAGAAATTATTACTTATGAACTTGTATTAATTAGGCAACTTTTCTAATTTATTAAATTAAATACCTAAGAGTAAAAAAAAAAAACAATATTTCAGCAAGTAAGTATGTATGAGAAATTTTGTCTTTATTTACTAAGTAGTTACTATTTTCTGAAGTCTTTATATATTCACAAAGACAACAATTAAAATTTACTAACTAACACTAAATATTTATACATACAAGTTTAGTATATAATAAAAAAAAATATAAAGAAAACGGCAGGAGCTCATTGGGCATCAAAAAATTCGTCCGCATCGCTGTCATTGGGATAAGTGCCCAAAAGGCTGGCAGCATTACCACGTTGGATGGCAATGCTGATTCTTTGAGTTAAAAATAGACCAGCTCTCTGGTCACGTGAAGAGTCAACCAGCCGCTTGGCGATGTCCCGAAATATTCGTTGAGCACTCGGACCCCAAGACCCTAGTGTTTCAACCCCAAACGTCTCAAACATATAGCTTCCAATAAGGTTGTTATATTTGCGCCGTGTGAGGGAATTTACTAAATTACTGAAAGCAATGCTAAATAAATTACGAATTTGTTTAAGGAATTCATGCCCCTACCTACCTAAGTAACCCAGTGGGAAATTTGATAGAAATATTCTAAACGTGTCGGTGTGTACATACTAATGTACACCTCTACCTAATCCTTCGGGGTTATGTTATGTTAATAATCCTAAAATCTAATTAATATTAGGCTACAAAATCTGATAGTAATCGTCAAAAGATTATCTCGAAACAAATATTTTCTGAAGGACGCGTAATCCGTGCCCTTCAAACTGTTATGATAACTTCATAGCGTGATAAGTTATGAGCAAATCTAAGATATATTATTTTCAATCTACACAGTAGGTAGTGATAACGTATTTATTTCCTATCACAAGCTTAAAGTACGTACTCATTCTATTATTAATTAAGTTTTAAGCCTAGATTTTTGACTTCAATCATTGTTTTCCAAATTTTTAAATGTTTTCCTGTCACAAAAACCGTTTCTTTTCATTTACGATACGCTACCTAATTTCATAAATACTTAATAATCTATTTTTTTTCGCTTATTTTTAATTAATTGATTTTTTAAATTCGAACAAGCAATCATTTCCATAATTATTATGTTCTAAAATCACATTTAACTATAGGTATTTAAGTTTCGAAAATCGAAGATAAAACATTCCATAATTCTGAATTCAAAAATACAAAAAAAAAAATTACAAACCGCCAGTAAGTCCTGTCCATACCGCACAGTGGTTCAAGTACAATCACATGCACGGTGTTTTGCCTCGGCAATCTAGCACGTACTAACTGCTTTCGTCCAAGCGCGACTCTTATCGTTGAAAAAACCGATAAAAACTTAATCGAGCGCGATTTTTATGATTTTTATCAAACGACATGCTGGATTACACAGTCTGATAGCAATCACAATTATTGTAGAAGCACTGTGTAGATGATTATCTTGACACCTGATAGTGGGATGGGAAGAATTTTTTTTTTTTTTTTGTGTTTATTGAAATCTGATAGCAACTGTGTGAGGCGGCATTGATAATGTTACGTATTTTAGAATCGGTTTTACTTATCATGTTTTGGCGATTTGTTGATTTGCGTGGAAAGTGAAACTGCGTAAGCGCACAATCATATACAGAGAGTTAGCGCGGCAGCTGACGCAAAGTCAATCGCCATGACAAAAAATGACCTAAGTATGAGTTTAAAAATTGGTTAAATTGCCCTGACGACTCGGTTACTTTTGTAAACAATACCCAACGCTAGGAAGGATTCTCGAGTTTCGAATTACGTGCAACTCCTATCTTCGTTTTTCATTAACAATTCTCTCTTGCAAGGAGTAAGAAATTAAAAGCATTATCGCCTCTAACGGCGAAATACAAAAAAAAAAAAACATTAGATACGTAAATAATTACTTCGTTTGAAAAAAAAAAATAGCAGCGCATTAACCCCTATGCTTAAAATAGAGTAGTGATTAACAACTGTTTAACCATAAATTTTTAACAATACAACAATCCGTTCCATCACTAAAATTACTGATGTCACTCGAAAAGCTGTCACGCTTAAATGGAATTGGGCTGGACACATCTGCCGCATGTGAGACGATCAATGGGCCAAACTTACGACCCACTGGGTCCCGCCGAGATCGCGGCAGGCTTAGACGGAGGTGGCGGGATGAGATGGACTCATTTAATAAAGATTGGTCCATAGCAGCTCTGGACAGAGAGAGGTGGAAGGAGAGTACGGATACCTTTGCCAAGCAGTGGGGCATTAACGGCTAATAAAAAAAAAAACATTCATTTTTGACGTTTGAATGTCACTTAACTTTAATCATCGTTTATAAATAAACCCCTAATTGAGGTTGCATTTGCTTATCAATTACTTGTTTAACTAGTGGGTAAATTGGTTTCGATAAAGGCACTATTATCGCACATTAATAGTGCCTAAGAAACAGCGAAAAAGAAACTGCTTGGCAACTGTATAAAGATACCTGAAAGTCTCGGAAACTAAGAATGCTAGCTTAATGAAATAAATTGTGTTTAATAGACAATAAAATGTTCTTTAAATTAAAGTAATATAATAATAAAAGCAAATAAAAATATTTACAATAAAATGCATTTTATCCTCAAAGATCTTAAATGTCAGGCGATAATAAAATAATTGAAATTCATTGTTTTTTTGACCAAAATAAACTGTTTTTTTTTTTTGTTGTAAATATTTTCATTTGTTGAGCAATAAAAAATTTCATGTAAAATTGTACTCTTTTACATGAACATTTTTATTGCTCAACAAATGAAAATATTTACAACAAAAAAAAAAACAGTTTATTCTGAAAGGTCTTACAGATAACAAAAATAAATAAAAGTAGTCAAACAGAAAGAAAAACCTAAATAAAACCTACATCAGTTCACCGATACGCAACATTAGTTTAAAAAATTGCACGACGATAGCTAGTGTCGCACTGTGGCGCGAAGCTTATCTCGTGGGGACAAAAGAATTTTTGACGACTGAGCAAACATAATGTGGCGCGGATCGCGATCAGAATCTGTTCGGACAGGTGACGTGTGACGATACAGTGCCCGTAGAAAAACACATATTTTATACCCAAATATCTTTTATGACGAAAAAATTTTTGACGATATTAATGAAGAGCTTTTATAGTTTCCGCTGCTAGATGTGTACCGCTAAGATAACTTTATCACGCACCGGTTCACAAAAACCATAAAGTTAGCTCAAAAACAGATTAAACATTTCGACTCCATGGTGGCTTTCAATAAACCTTCTTTATTTTGTTCTGAACTCTAGTGCGAATGGTGCCGCTATCACACATAACAGTCGAAAAGTTTTTCAACTCTCTACAGAACAGCGCAGCTTAGCTCGACGGTGACGAGACGGCGACAGGTACGTAGGTAAATACGTGGATATCTCGCAGCCGCCTGCCGCACACTGATACGTCACTCATGTAAGTTTTCTTCCCGTTTCCGCGAATTATCGAATAGAAGTTGAAATTGGAATTTCGCGCGGTTTTTTGCTAGGATGGAGCGCGGTTAGCGCACTGTGCGATGTCTCTCAGCGATATTGTCATTCAAGTTTTGGATGAATTTTAATATAAAGTACGTATCCTTTATTTCCTTCGCGCTGTAAGTTGATACTTAATCGTGTGTCACTCATCCTATTGAATGTTCGGGCTTCGCTACGGGTTAGGTTTTATCAATATACTTACACAGGTATTCATGCATTACTAATGCGAGCGATTTATGGGCGCTGATAAGGTTAAAAGATGTTAATATTGTGTTTAGGTTGGTAGGTAAGTGATGAACTGGTTTTTAAAGATATTGTGTGTTTGAATTTTGTCATTTCGTGAAAAGGGTAAATCAACAGGTTGACGATGAGATGAGTTATTAGAGGGCAAACGTTGATTTTGTATCTAAAGCATGAGATGTGAATTGCCACCAACCAAGAGCCCAAAAATCGAAGGTCGAGGTAGAAGACGCATGGCTTAGTACCTCAAAGCATATTTCTCCGTAAATTGCCGTTAATTTGCTCCGTACAACGCTCCCATATAATATGCGATGCGATAATAGACTCGTCTAGTCGATGGACTTTCATTTCCGCGCGCATGTCCCTCGATAACAAAGAAGTGTTGACATATTTAGAACAAGCCTGAAATCGAACTGGCTGGCAGTGCGGCCGGCAGCAGCCGACAGCCGTCACCACTGCCAACATTGCCAACTAACGCGAGATTTTAATTTTCGAATCCATCGTCGCTGACGCGCGCCCTTTTGTTGCCAACGTCACAACCCGATTGGTTCCTTCGCACTTTTTTTAAACTGTCAAAGTCGGATGACGTATGTCAGAGGATTGAGTTGATTGATTTGGAATTCGAGTTTCAACAGCTCGTCGGCTTTCAGAAGGTCTTTTTTCGTTGAGTCTCGCAATTTTTGTTTTGCATTTCCAGAATAATTTGCATATTCCAATCCAAATCCTGTTTAAATAATATCCATTTTATTTTTCTATAAGCTTTCGCTCGAAGTGTTAGCGGTATACAAAACGCTCTTATCTCCAAGAGGCTGAAAGTCTGACTCAAAGCTTTCACCTGCGTTCAAAATTGGACGAAAATTGAAAAATATGAATAGATTTCTGGCGTGGTGCGCCTTCTATCGTATCGGTAGTTGCCGTCCACCGTCCGTCACTATCTATATTCCACACGAGCGCACCCGATACTCGCTTCCTCGATACACCTACTCGATTAAAATAAGAATATTTTAAGGCACAACACTATTGTGAGGCGCACGGACCTTCCGAGAAAGGTTGCAAGCTGATATCACATTCAAAAAGCTGTGAATACTTCTTTACACGTGTTTTTGTATTGGCATAAGCTTATTTAGTAGGTAATATTCTTATTGGAAGTCCATTATGATTCAACCATACCTAATTAACCATAATTACGAATGAATCCATTTGTCTTGTCGTTATTACCTTAGCGTGTCAAAATATGTCTTTAGAATGACATTTACGTCAAATAAACAGAAAATTAATTTGTAAAATCGTGTACTGAAAATACTAACAGAAATAAAGAAGTGCAAAAACGGGACGGCAAACTAAAACAAAGCCGTCGAGACACTTAATCGAAATAGAGGTGCGCAATAATCCAACATGGCGTCTGCAATTCGACTGCAGATGCAATTGTCACGGACCGATGGGCTCGCTCCCGCTCCTTCTGTTTTTACTCGATTGCTCGATTACTCTATTCTCGTTTTTCGTCGTGCCCGACTAGCGATACCGTTCCTACACTGAGACCTGTCATATCGCCTTTGTTCGACGTGTACTGAAAAAACAGAAAAAAACGAGATACAAAGTCTCTCCCTAGCAAATTGGGCGTCTCTGTTATAAACAACAGAGGTGGAATGTAACGATAGCGAACAATAAATGTCCGATCCGTTTGCATGATGTGAATTTGTTGATTGTTTCGGCTCACCGGTGCTTTGTCAACGGTAGTTTTGGCGCGCTCTCGAACTGCCACTTTGACGTTTCAACTTTTTTAAAATTAGTAATTTTTTTTCGATGGCTACTCATTTAAGGGGAAAGGTTATCAAGCCTACTTTTTAAAATGTTATGACTGCTTTTTATACTTTGTTTTGTTTTTTAAATGTTTGAATTTCTGAGTGACAATTCTTTACTGTGGCTGCTATCACGATCGCTATTTGTTTTTTTTCGTTTTGATGGTCCGCTCTTTAGTATTTGCAAGATTCCTATCAGAAAGTAGTGCAATAATCCCTTTTTTATTCGTTCGCAATATCCAGAAAACAAACAGAACGAATCCTAAAATGATTGATTGTAGTAATTAGCATACTGCATGGTTCCTACTTTTTGTATGCAGGTTAAATTTTAATAGGTATATTGGGCGGGCCGTTATCTCAGGGAGTTGGGGTGTTGGGGGTGTCAGGGTGTGCCGGGGGGTGTCGGGGGGTGTTTGATATGAATCACCAGGAGTAATGGCTGCAATATCACGTAGTGCAGTTTGTCAACTGGTTGTAGCCTCCCGGTCGCATAGATAATACAGAGATTGTGCCTGCAAGAGATACGCTTGTTCTCAATAGTAACTACTGGTGTTGCCAGGCTAAAATTTTCGTTCACATTCATGTAAATCATGTTAGAATACATTAGATATTTTTTCATAATCAATTACACGGAAACCACACCCGGGAAACGATAGTTTTTTTATTAGGCTTTGCGGCTAAGGTGCTCAGACTGCAAGTGAACTCATCAAGAAAGTACCTAACTAGTTTACAGGGATATTAAAATATTCGATTAAGCGCTCACGCGTCGTTGGCAGAGGCAACTGCAGACCTCTGTCGTCGACGCATGTAGCTCGTGCGTGTGATGAGCACTAGTCATGAAATAAAATTATGATGAAATGATTTTTATTTCTGTAAGTAGACCTTAACATTCTTTAGTCAATATTTTAAAACTAGATGGCGCCACCATCGTCACCAAACACCAACCACAACGCCACCAATAACAATAACAATTACCTACCCTTGCAGACTCAAGAGATTAAGTATTACTTTTGACTTGCTTGCTTGCTTTTTTTTTGTTTTTGTTTTTCTTTTACTTAGTTGATTTTTCTCCAACTGAAAATACCGTCCAGGTAAGAATATTTATTATAGCTAACGCACACGTGAGCATTGTAAGCAATCAGAACCACTCATAGCAGAGCATAATTTAGCCTATAATGTTCCCACTACTGGGACACAGGCCTCCACTCTCTGAGATGGAGTGGGCTATAATCCACTACGCGGGCCCAGTGCGGGTTGGTGGATGTCACATTGCTTCGAATTTTTGGTTCTACACGGAGAGAAAATTCTTAGAAAAATTACTGTGCTCGTCACTGTGAAGTCACTCACTTCACAGTGACGAGCACAGTAATTTTTCTAAGATTTTTCTCTCCGTGTAGGACATGCCGGTTTCCTCACGATGTTTTCCTTCACCGTTTTGACAGCAGTGGTGATGAAATTATTTACATAAAGTAAAGCACCTGTCTGGGTTCAAACCCACGGCCTCGTAAGTAGCCGTTACCTCTGGGCGACCACTGCTCTCAACCACTCAAAATTAAACAAACTGCGATCCTACTCATTCTTCTTCAATCATACCCAATAACAGCGAACTCCCACAAAAAGATTTCACCCTGTATCAATATCCTCTTGAGCGGGCTTGGAAAGAGCAAGTTCCGATACAATCATTTAAAAGTGTCATCATCCCAGTGGCTCAAGCGGGTGAGCGCGGGTAATCTGCGTTCGGGAGACGATCGCTTCTGAGGGGCTGGTCGACAATTAGTATTGGCGATGAATTAGATCGGGGAGTATCACGTTCTGCTGGGTTAGGTGGATGATATGGTGAGGGTATTACTTTGCGTTGTGAGAGGTCTTGGTGGTATTTTAAGTGGAAAAGTGACAGAAGTGAACCTATTTGGTGCCTAAGTAGATCGGACTTATCCAGATCTGATTGTTAAAACAATAATGCGGAAAAAATGGGGCGATTTTCTTCAGTTGTTTCTTAAACTAACAACGGATACTACCACTTCTAAATTGATTAAAATAGTGGTCACAATGACAAATGGAATTTGTGTAGGGTGGACTCCAGCCATAGGGTTCGAGGAACTGTGCAAAAGATGTCAATTGGATTCAAACAATATTGTTAATATTATTAACACTGTTTCTACTGCTAGCTGGCTTAATTGCGCGACTGATAAAAAAACAACTATTACAGCTATTTTAAAACTGAACAACAAAGAATGTAGTCTAGATACTCTACCAATTAGTCACTACACTGCCTGCAAGATTTCACATACCCATATAAGTACTTCGTCAACCTCTAATTGCATGTAATGTAACATTCATTCTACAATCGATAACGCGCAATCGAGTAACTCGCTAACTCGATTAATATCTCGATTAGATCCTGCGCTTGCGCAACGGTCGGAACAAATGTTAGGATATTCCCACGCTGTTGTGTACCTAGCTTTAAGTCTAGTGTTACTTAATAACGGTGCTTTAGTTAGAAAACTCGTGATTATCATTTTAGAATTTGTGTGGAGAATTCTGTTTTATTGGGTAAGGGATCGTGTAAGAATTGGTGGAATACGGGTCTGGGATTTTGTGAAATAAAATGGCGTACTAGGCGAACAGACTGGCGATGGCGGTCAGAATAATCAGCCTATAACGATCACCACCACACACAAGCCTCTTCTCTGTGAGAGAGAGTGGGCCGTGATGGATCACGCGGGCTCGGTGCGGGTTGGTGGATGTCACATGTCTTCGAATTTGATGGCGCTTTACCTCTCAAACGTCGAATGTACACCATGTGTACAGATACTAATAAAATTTCTATTGAGTCTGCTAATTGGCGCGCGACGGGTTAACCTATTGGAAAATTAAACCACTACCGGTTAAGGTACCCGACCTCTGGGGAGGGAAGGAATATGGGATTTTACCTCACTAAAATCATCCCGGTGATCACCATCAGCACATAGAGGTGGTCCAGGTTCCTCTTAAAAGACGAATTCCGGACCCCCCCCCCCCCCCTTGCAACGCCTGTAAGGCACATCCCTGGGGAGACTGTAAAGGAGCCTCCCCTGAGCCTCGCTATGCTCGGCAGCACGTGACCACACTGTGCTACTATCTTCCCTGGGGTCACTTGATGGGCGGACAGTCCCCTCTCGGTGCGCCCGCGACCCTAAATCAACGGATGACCTAGTGGTTTGCCGGTTGAATATGGTAGTCGTACTGGTTGTAAGTCCTTCGAAGAGCCCATTCATAGGTCTTTGTAAAGTCAGCAGGTAATTGTTAATTTTGTTAGAAGACCTCACATGTTCTTAAGATCATCAACCGAACATAACTTCATAAGAGATACCCTGCTCCCTTCATATTAAAAACGAGCCTAAAGATATGCTTGTATATGAAAATCATAAATCTGTCTATCTCTTTCCCTCGTTCAAGTGCGAGTAGGACGGCGGTAAAAGCGCGAGAGTGGCTAATCTACCATCACGCGCAGCTCGATGGGGCTTCAGCGCTTTTGAAAAGTTTGCCTTTTGCGGTATCTGAGAGAGTACCTACCTATATGAAAGTAGGTACATCATGTACTTATAGACCCTTCTCTTCATCTGAGCATTGCAGAATTCCAATAGATGTTGACGGGGCAAGATTTACATCATCAACAAGAATGGCCATTATTTCTCTTCATTAACAAAAGTAAATAAAGGTTTTGTCCAGGCAATGAGCTACATAGCAGGCAATTGCGTGACATATTTTCAACCATAATCTGAATCATTTTGAAGGATATTGCTAATCCATTGCTTCATATATTCGAAAAATGTGTCTGCACAACAACGTAATATAACGCAATGAATGTTGTTAACTGTCAAAATGAAAGCCATTGCTACTGATAGTGTGTTAATATGCAATTACCTCGCTGTTCATATGTGGAAAAAGTACTTCCAAAAGATGATGATGTTTCAAGCTTTAAATCAATAGCCAGAAACTCCTAAATTTCTTTTTGTTTAAAAAAATAATATTCTTCAAGAGGCTATGAGCTTCTCCATAAAAATAAATAATATCGGCCACTTGATTTCAATTATTTGAAGTGAAAGTGGTGTTACCTCGAACTGACTCTCTGGATAAGGTGTTGAAGACTTACCTGTAAATAACAAAAGAAATGATTTAGTACAAAGAACAGTTTAAGCAAAAAGAAAATATAAACTAGTGACTGATTTAGAATACGCCTCATTACAAAATGAAACACGCCACAATTCAATAGCACTTACGAACCACTGTTTGTCTGTGCATCACCCAAAGGTTGACTGGTAGAAAATGTATTAATTCCACCACAGTACATTCGTATGCTCGAAGTATTAAATAAATAATAAAATGTAGGAACCAAACTTTCCCAGCAAGACTGAGCAATGTATAAGTAAATTCATACATACAAACTTTTTATTAATAACCTCTCAAAGATAAACAATACGTAAATCAAGGGAACGGTAAATAGAGAATATAGAAATATCCGATCGGTGCAAGAAACGCAATAAATACGAAGTTTACGAGAACAAATGCAATGAATCAAAAACAAAACAATACGATTATCCCTGCGTTGTAGTGTTAGTGGGAGATGCACGTTGTAAGCTGACAGCGGGAAACTGGGACATATGGAAGAACCGTAAAGTATGTGTGAAATGGTATTGGTACATAGCTCTTCATTAGGTCTTTGGATGGTCGCCGATTGAATTGTTAAGAAAATAACATTTGGACTAATTGAGAGCTTCCTCCTTTTTTAGAAATCGGTTTAGAAAGGGAGTGTTCCTTCTTTCAGTAATACGATTTCTTTCAATGAGCTATGCAGACAATAATTTATTTGTGTTTGAGTGGTTAGAAACAAACAAAAAATTAAACATTTTCCTGCTCATTCAAAAGGTTGTTGCCAACAATTTTCCCGAGGAAATTCATTTAGAGACTCGTGAGTACTTTTATTATATTGAAAATGATAGGCCGAGGTTCACTTTGCAAGAAATTAAATTTTCGTGCATAGCGTCTAAGACTAAGCCCTGCATATGATGATTGAGCATACGCTTTCTAAGTAGATAATTCAACTGTCTCTTTAGTATCTACTAATTAGAAAGAGTCAGTCATGTCCAGTCCCTTTGCTCGACAGTGTCAGCTGTCTTCAATATTGCACAAGCTTCGCATTGTACCACACGCTAGAGCCCACATCTTGCGTCGCCCATAAGTTCGACAAGAGGCGAGCTCAGGAAATGAAGCGGGCCCGGGAGAAGCCGATAAATCCAACACCACACAAAGAACTTGCCACTTCTTGCGTCTTTATTAACTTGCGACAAATTGTCTGGCAATAATTAAGTTTACGAGTATGGCACCGAGGAAGTGACAGAGCGATGCACTTTCGAGGTCTGTTAATTTTTAAGGGACTTAAGTTTCTTTTTTGAAGACGGAGGCAAATATTGAATGCCATTTAGAGAACCAAGCGCCACTGTTGGTGCAACAGCAACAAAACAGAAAAAACTTGCCACTGGCGATGGCGTCTGTAATAATTTTCGACAAATTGTATAACAGTAATTACTAAGTTTAATTAAATATTATTAAGTTTACGAACATTGTGCTTATTAACGGGCGATGCATTTTTAAAGCCTATTAATTTTTGAGGAACTGAGGTTTTTATTTTAAAGATGGAGGCAAAGATTGAACGTCATGTAGTTAACCAAGACCTGGTGTTGCAACACAACGAAAAGAACTTGAAATTCCATTGTGAAAAATTGCAATAATTACCAAGTGCAACAGCGCAATGCACTTTTGAAGTCTATTAATTTTTAAGTCTAATCAAAAGAGGGAAGGTCTGTGTCCCGGCACTGGGAATATTATAAGGCTGTTATTGTTAATGATATGTTATTGCAAGAAGAAGGCAACGATTAAACACCATTAGAGACCTGAAGATTAGAGAACTGTGTGCCAATACTGGTGAAATCTTTAATTTAGTTTATTGCCAAGAATGTTCGTGTCCTCGGCTAGTACTAGGCTTGTCAAAGCCTGATGAAGTCACAACTGTTGTAATTGAATGACAGTCAAATAGCTTCGTACTAGGCGCTCAAGTCACTTGAAAATGCAATTATAAAAATCTGAAATACTCTTCAATCTACATCAAGAGTTTTTTTATTAAATTAAAAGTTACCTACTACATAAAGGTATCTTATTGGATAGCAACAAAATAAATAAAAAGAAAAGCTGTAAAACAGATTATTCAAATTATCGTTCACACACCACAAAGCATCCCATAATTACTAACTTCTAAGTCAATATACAAGAAAGTATTCCTATTGTAAGTCAAGCGAGAGTGTCACAATCTTTTAATTAAATAGAACAAATGATTGAACAGTAAACAAGTAAAGTTATTCAAGTGTTATTAACTTAAAACGGGTTCCTTGTTATAAAGGATGTTGTGACTAGCGTTAATCCGCGGTGTGGTTTACTTTTGTTTGGTTAATCGTGAGTTATGTAAAAATCGTAGTGTTTTTTATTTCACTTAAGTTTGGTGAAAAGTGTAAAATAATAAGTTAGAGAAAGCGTAAGATATATTTTCATTTGAGTTAAAAGAATTGCAATTATCTTGCAGGAGATAAATGTTTTAGTGTTTTTTGAACAATTTAGTAAAACAAATTAGAAAGCTTCTCATAACGGTTTAGACTATATTATTGTACCTTTATTTCAATGAGAAAAACGGGAGCTGAATTTCAATAGTATCCAAGTAAGAGGATAATATTGTAATGACGATTATTGTAATGTTGTCCTAAGTAATAAAAAGTGTATCGAATAGAAACAAAAACAAACCATCTATCCAGTAACTACATCATCCAAATATATCCTATTTGTATTCAAAAACGATCGCTTATTGTAAACATTTGTGCTTTAAACGGTACAGCCACAGTAAATAAATATACAGTAGGTTATCTAAGGCCGCCCGCCGAGTTATTAGCCTACTCTTGCGTTGATACCCAGGGTTGTCACTTTTACTTTTAGTTAATATTTTCGAACAAGCTCAAGTATAAACGGGATACACTATGCTCAAGTATAAACGGGATAGAATTATTTTTGACGAAATTTGTTTACATTTTAGACGACGATACGCGCATCGACTTAATAAGTCGATGTACACACAAGTATTCGACTAAATAAGTCGATCGTCAGACTACCGGAACCATATTTGGATTGAACAACACATCAGACAATAGAAAAAATAATAATTTCAAAAATAATTAATTTGCAATATTAATTATTGTGAAATTGCCCTTATTACAACTATACCTACGCGACAAATACGTTTACCTAAACGATGTTTCGCACTCAATCCTCTGTTTTATAGTAAAACTAGACTTCTTAAAACAAACTTTAGCTCTAAACATAGTATTCAGAAAAATGCGACTCGGCTACGCTCTTAATAAAGCAAATAAACTGTGAAATAAACAATACAATACCACATTTTCTAATAATATTTAAGTATAAGTAGGTACTTACATTTCTGGCTGAGTAGGAAGTATGAAGAATGATAAGTCCGGGTTTGCGAAATCATTATTGAGGCACCCGAAAACACTACAATATTTTTTTCCCCTTTTTGAAGTCATGATACTCGTAATTTACGAGTAAGTGGCCGCCGCCGGCGAGAGTTGACGAACGCAAGCGGTCATGTAGCGTACGCGCGTGCTCACAGTCGCGCTGCACAGCCCGCACTGCCGCCACCTTATTCCCCCATATATTATGTTAGCGTGTGCGTGAAATCGCGTGCCGACATGGCGCGCGGCGCGCACGCACACATTCAAACCGAGAGCGGCACGTTTGTATGAAGATGTTTTACTGTATATTTACTGTGGTACAGCCAACGTTGTTCCATCTCTTTCAGGAAATTACCACAGTTCCCAGCGGATTATTGCAAAATAAGATATTGTTCACTCAATCTGTTCACTCGTTCGTTGCTCGTTCACTTCATTCGTTTGAATGATGCGCCTTTGTTTCGAAATTTGAATTTGTAAGTTGTGATCCGTTATTAGATTGGCTAAAGGTTGGTTTCAATTCTGTTTATCTTTTAAATGTTTAATCAATTGTAATGGGAATAAGGTTTTTGATGTCAAATATCCTATTATCGGTTACCTGCTTATAATGTTTGAGTAGAAAGTTTTGTCTGTTTATCAAAGAGGTTGAATTTCTGGCTCATTCTTCTCCACACGAAACTACTTTTTGGAAGGTGCAGCGAGAGTGAATTCAATTTTTTTTTTGTAAATTTGGTCGTTCAAAAGTGCCTTTTATGTGCTTATTTGAAATAAAGAATTTGACTCTACTTTTATTCAATCGCTGTAGAATTTCAAATATTCTGAATCACACGTCACCTTTACAGTCATTTTCTTCAAAGTTTCCATGAAAATATATTCACTACCGGACCCCTCGATCACTTGACCAAAACACAACACCACGCAAAAGCGTTTTTTCTTCATGTTGCAAAACTTTTTTATGGAAAACGATATCAAAGATAAATAGCCATGAAATGTTAGAAGGAAATAAATAAACACGGTCGGCACAGTGACGGACGGACGGACGGAATAGGAAATTGCGGAGCCAGATCGCGGGATCTTGTCAACGCGTCAATATACTAATGTTATTCAATATTTTGTTGTATTTTATACGCTACATATTTTTCGGACTGACTGTACCACTGTATCTTTTTTTTAGAGGTATGTTATTTGAGATATGTAGTAGTCATATATGTATTTTTTTTTAGCCACCATTGCTGCAAAAAAACACATGACTACTGGCCCAGTGGTGGACTTACGAGTTAAAGGTCGTGCGTTTGAACCCAGGCAGGCGCTTAACTTTGTGTGAATAATTTCATCACTACTGCCGGTCGATTCTCGAAAAATGTCACCGTGATAACTAAGGTGAAGTGAGCTTAGAGTGAGCTGTGAGTCATACTGATGTTAAGGATTGACACTATTGACGACTCACTCCATGCTCACTTCACCCAAGTTTTCACGGTGAGATGGTTACAGAATCACACGGCAGCTCTCAAAACGGTGAAGGAAAACATCGTGAAGTAATCGGCATCTATCAACCCGCACTGAACCAGTACAGACTTACAGTAATAAAATTATTTATCATTTAATATGCCTGTCTGGGTTCCCACCCAAGACCTACAGCTCGTAAGACGCGGCCGTTACACTGGGCCACCACAACTCCTTTTAACTTGTCACAAGTTACTGTTAAGACCAAGATATACAACGTGTAACGTTAAATGCGCAAAAACTCAGACACCCCAACTGATTTTTAATTCAATTGACCTATTTCAGAGAGAAAATAAGTCATTAAAAATATTGTGAAGGTTTTATGTGCTGTTTTAGTTTTACTCGCCATTCTGATCGTTTCTTGCGTCTGCGACGACGCTTTATCGAGGGAGGAGTCATCACCGGGCCGCTGCGCCGCGCTGACATTGGCTTGCTTGACCTATTAATAAATAGACACGGCAACGTTTTTAATGAAGATTTTTTGAAAAATGTGACCTAATATTAAAAAGTGGTTCAATTAATTCTGTTCGTTATTCTAATCAAACTATTTTCAGGTTTTGCGTATTTAACGTTTAGTTTAGGATTTATATTAAGTTGTTATTATGTTAAAGTTTTAGTAGAGCTATATAAAAAAAAAGACCACTTTCTATTTGCTCTACAGGTGTCGCAAGTAACTGGGTTTTGGAGGTCAGATAGCTAGTCGCTCCATGTAAAATACTGGTACTAAACTGCATCCATTTAGACTGGAAGCCGACCCCAATATATTTGTGTGATGATGCGAGTATTTTTTTGAAACTGGATATTTTTTCTTTATAATAATAATTTATATTGTCAATGATTTATTTGATGAAGACCATAAACACCAGTTGACTGTCGTTACCTTTTTAACCAAGTATTAAATAAACAAATGCCAACCGGCTAGACCACCTGAAAAAGCGGAAATATGAACAAAAACTTAAAATTAAATTAAATATCAACGAGATAAATAGCTAAAAAAGCTTCAATATCAATAGTAGTATTTTAATTTATTTTAGAATAGAAAAGAAAATAACATCATTTATTTCTGAGTATATGGTAAATTAAGATCATAATATTAGACAGCTAAAACCTATAACAATATAAACAAATGCCAACAGGCTGGACCACCTCAAAAAGCGGAAATATGAACAAAAACATTTTGATTAATTTAAAAATTAAATAAAATATCAACCAGATAAATAGCTAAAAAGCTTATATATCATTAGTAGTATTTAATTTATTTTAGAATAGAAAAGAAAATAGCATCATTTATTTCTGAGTATTTGGTAAATTAAGATCATAATGTTAGACAGCTAAAACTTATAATAAAATAAACAAATGCCACCCGGCTAGACGACCAAAAAAAGTCACAATATATTTGCAAACCACACATATCCGTACATAAAGGCTACCCGTCATAACTTACATAGCACACAAGATTTTAATATTACGATAAGGCCGGGACGATCGCAGATGTATGCGTTGTCACGACACCCGCCAATATCCGACTGAGAATTGAAATATCTGACCCATCCACCCAACCCTAGCACATCCCTAGTCACCCCGAGCTTGCATGTGGTTGTATTTAATTATTTTATGTATGTTTGGATGTCGTAAGGAATCTTGGAGGATAGTAAAGGGGGTAGGGAAATTGAGATGGAAGCTGATAGTTGATGTTTTCTATGAGGATTGGCTTTTCATATTTTAAACAGACAAAAAAAAGAAATAAATTAATGCCGTCAATTTTTTTTTCGTTCTTTATAAACATGAAAAGAGAATAAGTACCTAAAAAAATTATAGGAACAGATTGGGTTTGAGCTTGGCTTGTAAGTGAAATCTCAACCTCAGATTCGCGGAAACGGCCATTTGACAGTCCGTTTAACACTCTCAGCGCCATGTGGTCCGCCGGCCGCCCACATGGCCCGCTTCTCTAGAAAATCATGGCGCTGAGAGTGTTAATTTCACAGTTTTCCATAAGTGTCTGAATTTTACGGAAATTTTAGTCAAGTTTCAAAAAAGTTGAAAGAGACAAAGGAAAACTGCACAAAACTCTTAACCCTTTATAAGGTAGTGGCTACCTTATGACGGGTAAACCCTTTCGGTACTGGCAACTATTTTGCCATCATGACATTTATTGCTTTTATGTACTCTTCCAATTTTAGTCGTAAGCAAATGCGATTCGGATTGTTTTGGCATGTCCCCAGTCCAGACTTTTCGTACCTACTTAGTTACTAAGACTATTCTAAATTCTCGGAAATCAATAGACAGGCAACTCGAATTGCCCGTTTATTGAATTTCCAACCGTCATTCTTTGTAAGTTGTATGAAATGGACAATATACAGTAAATTGCTGTAGGGAGTCAATTTGCTTATTAATTTAATTACAATCGCACATGGTAACCTACGAATATTTTACGTTAACATCAGCGATATCTTTGTTTGTCTGTCCGCGTGTGGGTCGCTATCAATGCATCGCTGATTCACATTGTTGACTCACAATCACTACTGACAGCAACACTGCTCTTAGTCATCTAGTTTTATGTTTAACTATTATTTTCTATCTTTCATTGTACCGGGATTTGATTAAAGAAGAAATTAGTAGGTAGTAACTACAGTGAAACTGGGTGAATAGGAATGCAGGGGTGAATCGGGACGAAACTTTAATATGGATTTTAAGGGCCTTATTCTCGTTTAGTACCGTAACACATTGAAATAATATCGTTTTTTGACCAAAGGTTCTCTAATGTGTTTACTATATCATAATTTATTATCGATTAAGTGTCCTTATTCGCAACAAACTATATTACATCAACGTTAAAATCCATTTAAAAGATACATCCCGATTCCACCCCATTTGACAGTACACTACCGTGTCAAAAGTAAATAGACACCTATAGATGTACTGAGTTTTTAAGAATATAAAAGCGGGTAGTTATGAAAAAAATATAAGAGTGCATGGGACCTAATCTCAGTTTATTAACACTATTTTAAAATGCCGCGGACAAGTGGGTCACTAGAATTAAGCGATTTTACTCGAGGACGCATTGTTGGCCAATTTGAAGGTGGTAAATCTCAGCGTGAAATCAGTACTGGATTAAATGTGCCTTTATCAACTGTTAATCGTGTAATCGTGCAGTTCAAAAGGAATGAGAAAACAAGTGTTTCTTCAAGACCAGGGAGGCCTGGACCTTCTGACAGACAAAAAAGGGCGCTAGTTCGTGAAGTCGTAAGAAACCCTGAAAAATCTGTGGATGATGTGGCTATTTCTTCAAATTTGTCACGAAGGACTGTTCAGAGGTACTTACACAGTCTTGGCTTTTATAAAAGAGTAGCCAAAAAGAAACCTCTGTTAACGAAATTTCAAAAAAAGCGGAGATTTGATTGGTCACAAGAAATGATTTCCAAGGATCTTAACTTTTGGAGGCATGTGATTTTTTCGGACGAATCGAGATATTGTCAATTCAGCGATAGTGGACGAAAATGGGTGTGGCGTCGCTCTGTGATGCAGTTGGAAGACCGATATTTGCAACAAACTGTGAAATATGGCGGCGTGAGTGTTATGGTTTGGGGGGCTGTTTGGCATGGTGGAAGAAGTCGTTTGGTGTTCTGTGAAGGTAAAATCAATGCTGAAAAATATATTGAAATTCTGGTGGTGCGCCGTGTCATAGAGCTCAAAAAACGGCTGCCTGGAAATCTCAAAAAAGGCTAAAAATTCTACCGTGGCCCGGTCAATCACCGGATATGAACCCTATCGAGAATGTCTGGCACATTTTACAAATGAATATTGCAAAAAGACCTGGAAAGCCCTCGAATAAAAGAGAATTAGAGGCGATGTTAGTTGAGGAATGGAGTAATTTAAGACAAGATCAGATTGATGGTTTGATTGATACCATGCAAGCTAGAATAAAAACCCTGTTTGAAAATAAAGGAGGATCGACACACTATTAATTATCTTGTAATAGTTTTTTAATTAAGTAATTAGAATTTTTGTAATAAATATTTTTTTCTAAACTACCCTGTCTATTTACTTTTGACACAGTAGTGTACTTATATAGATTTTTTTAATTCATAATGTGTTCTTTCAAAGTTTATCTTGGACATCACTGACATCGAAGAAGGGAAAACATCATGAGGAACCTGCAGTGTTACTCTGTAAAAATCTCACCGTGAGAACTTAGGTGAAGTGAGCGGGAAGTGAGCTCTGTCATTCCGTAATGGTAGGTATTGACACTATTAAGTGCTCACTTCACTTATGATTTCACGGTGAGACTTAACGTGCTTTCCGAGGCACGGAAGGGTCTTGGGTACGTAAAGATAGTCACCCATCCACGGACCAACCGCTGCAAGTGTACCTTAACGTGATTAATCGACCCGTGCGGTTGTTATTACTACGCCACAAGCCCCCTGCAATTTAAAAGGCCATTGGCATTAATTTCATTCCTGTTTCTTGTCTCCACCTCCTTATAAAATCTGACAAATATTCCTCACATTATGACACAGCTCCTCGTAATTATTCGCTCCTGGTACATGCAAGAGTGAAAGATACCGCATTCCGATGACACGCACCGTCTGTACACCGTCTAGCCGCTTCGCAATGGCTATCTGCGCGTACGCAGCCTGCTTTCGCGCCAACACACCCATTTTATAACCAGGGCACCGTAAAAACCATATGCTCTCCCTTGGATTTTCAACCTTGAATGTAATAATTAGAGTGCAATATTGATTGTAGGGAAGGAATACAGTTTAAACGAATAACGAACCTCAGTGCAAGTCATTTGAAATTGGATTCGAATGCAGTCCATGCAGGAAGGTTTTTGTGTAAACACAACAATTGATTTTGGACTCGATTCCGGTTGCCGTAGGGTTGGTTTTTCCTTGAACCAGGTTGGTAGTTGTGTTCTTTAGGCGTCGCTTCAGGTGGTGTTGCAAAAGGTGAGTTCACACGTGCAAAGACTGACCAATTCCACAAATCGATGCGATCGGCGATCGGTAACGGAACCAGATGCGTGTGAGCGGACTTTTTTAAATGATTCATAGCGTTTTGAAGGAACGGCGCGGCAAACAGGTGGCAAAAACTGCATAAGTGAATTGTTATGCCATTTTTTAATATGTATTATGCTACTGTGGCATCTCAGCACTTAGCGAATTCAAGCTGACGAAATACTTTTATCAGCTCTGCTGTAGATGTTGCTACCGTTACCGGTAAATGTATGTCTATTCACAACATGTTTATTTTTGGTCTGATACTTATTTAACTACTTAAAAAAGTCATCATTGGTGTTTTGGTCATGAAAAACGTCAATTGACATAGAATATCACAGCAACAGCAAATGTCTACCTCCAACCTTTCCAAAGATTCGTGAGCCTGCGCGGCCTTCTTCAATTTTGGACGGAATCTATCCACAGTCTAAGTATTAAATCACTGATATTTTTTTACCATATCAGTGGTTTAAATAATTAACGACTTTCATCTGACGTCCTAATTCCAGTATCAGGACCCTAAATCACCAAGAAAAACATTTTTTTTGCGTTTAGTTCTAGTTCCTTAAACCGAGTGTTAAAGGCTTGTATTGTACAGTTTGTACTGCTTGCTAATGACTGCGAAGTGATAACTGTCCGATAGTACGATTTAACTAAATACTTTGTATATTTAAATACCTAAGGCTTCGTACTGAAGGACAAAGAAACTAAGGTATCAATAGTTTACAAAAATATCGCTACTGAAATCAACGTAACGTCACGCATGTTATTTATCGCAGAGGTGCACCAGTTTTGTTAACTCCCATGTGACAGGGGCGAGCCTAGAGCCATCAACCGAGCACAAAACCAGCCTCCGGACTCCTACTGAGAAATTCCAGATGGAAAACCCTATAACACTTTGCCAGACCCGGGATGTGAACCTAGGACGTCATGCACAACAGTAGCGTTTGTGATCATTGAGGTCCATACTAAATGTTTGTGGATCATATATTTGCTAATCTATCAGGCATTAAAACGGCTGAAGGGTTTTCGGAAGAAAGTGGACACAGAGATAGACACATTTTGTTAAATTAACACAAGACTAAAGTCACGTGACGGCGAGCAATGGGCAGTTCGCCGTCTGGTAAGGACCAGGCTCGGGTAGACGGCGCGTTGTGTTCCACGCGCGCCTCAAAGAGATGTCAGCAGTGACGGGGTCCACTGTGGCCGATGCTTGCCAGGGTCGCGGGTTGTTCGAAAGAGTTACCGTGGCCCTTGGCACACGCAACTGAAGGAACACGGGTGGGCTTTAGTCAGTAAAAGTCTGACACACCCTCCCGTTCCGCCCAGAACGGGAGAAGTTATTTGATAATTTCCAACCCAAAAAAAAAAAAAAATGCTAAAATCACGTCAAATTTTTCGAAGTAAATTATGAAGCCCCTTGTAAATCAACGTTGGACCGGTGTAGGTTGACAGGAACCAGAGGGCCTGGACAAAATGACTTTCTGTCAGCGATAACCATGATGGTCAGGCTATCGAAGATTGACATGAGCTGCCGAAAATCTTGTGTCAAACCTTTTGAAACTCGTTGTAGAAATAAGAAACGCTTTGAAAGCGATTGCTACTTTTCCAGACCGTCTTAACTAGTTGATTTATTGGTTTATATAAGTGAATGCTAAATCATCCGGTCGATTCTGTAAAAATCTCACCGTGAAATCATAAGTGAAGTGAGCACTTAATAGTGTTAATGACAGCTCACTCCACACTCACTTCACCCAAGCTTTCACGGTGAGATGGTTACAGAATCGCACGGCTGGCAGATGTTTCACTATGTGAAGAAAATTTATTTTACCTATTATCCCAGGAGCTTCATAAGCTGACTAACTTAGCACATCAGATGTGGCAATTATAAGTAGGTACTAAATGCTACGTAAACAGAGAATCCTAAGAAAACGAGTTTTTAAAAAGACAAAAGTGTGTCTGAGAACGACGATTAGATAAATATCTAGATGAAAATAGTTTTTAATTGTTATTAGATGGACAAAAGTCAAGGATTATTGTCTAATGTCTTTTATTTTTTGCAGAGATTCACCGTTGCTAGCATATTCAGGTTCATTTTATATAGACTTAGAAGAAAAGCGGACGTGGGACGAATTTTTAAATAATAGAACCTAGATAATGCTTAAGGACGTCTAATGGCTGATTTTTCAACAGTCAGATAATTTTTATCTGAAGAATAATGATGACAGTTTGACATGTTATTTTGTAAGTATACAAAAACTGTCAAACCGCAATATTTATTCCTCAGATAAAAGTTATCGGACTATTGAACACTCAGCCCTTTGCCATACAAATATTTGCATCTTCAACAATAAGTTTCATGAGAACAGATACAAAGAAACCAAGGCATGGAATTTAGATACATTTCTAGAAACAGAAGACGAAGCTATTGGGCTGCACCCGTAGTGCCAAATATAAACCAATAATCAATCTGCCTAGCATTTCCCCAACTATGTTGGGTCGACTTCCAGTCTATCCGGATGCAGCTGAATACCAATATTTTACATAGAACGACTGTCTATCTGACCTCCACAACCCAGTAACTGGGTAACACGATACCACTTAGTAAGACTGCTTATTAGACTTTTTGGGCTTCTGACTACTCGTAACGACTGTCAAAGATCTACGAATGACAGCGGGACCAAATATAAAGCAAAGGACGAAATAATATTTTCAATGATCTGCTGTTAACACATAGTTATTTGGGCTAAAAGCCCTAAATGTTATATTTAGGGCTTTCAGTCCAAATAACTGTGTGGGCACAATGCATAGCTTTATAAGTGCGCAAGAAATAACAACCAATGCACTCAACGTAATTCAATAGAAATCACGTTAGAACTACAAACGAACTATCCACTAAACAGTCACTAACAAAGTTGTTTCCACAACTGACAAACAACTGGAAGCGTCTAAACGGACAGTCTCAATTATTTCTCCGTCTATACATCATAGTGTGGACGCCATATTTCAAATAGACACAGCCAGTTTCACTGACTAACTTTCCACAATGCATAAGGAAGGGAATAATTTTAATTGGCACACAATAAAATATGGTGAGTCCGTTGCAGTATCGATTACGGGCCGCTCTGTCGATGGTTTCGCTAGTGATGGGAACGAGTCGGTAATTTAGTTCTTTTCTGCTTTGATTTGGTCGAGAATAGTGTGTGTTTGTTATTAGTGATGTAGTCGTGTCTGTTCGATAATTTGGAAGTTTTCATTGTTAAAATATAGATAATCGGACAATGTCAGTTTTGTGCTCAAGGTAAATGATTGAGAAGGATTGGAGGAAGATTTTCATCTTATAAACTTCGGACGCGCAGTTGATCAAAATACAATTGAAACCGGAATACAACACATTCACTTGCAGATGCACTTAATGAACCATCAAAATTCAAAATCATTCCCAAATACCCCCTTCAATTACGCCAACAATGGCTTTATTACGAAATTTAAATACCCAATAATTCTCAAAAGAAAAAAGTCCCCCTCCCGTCAATATAGCGTGCGCGGGCGCCGATGGCAGAACCGATTGCACTCGCAGGTGCGACCACGATCGCCACATTCGTGACAATATAATTGTACCGCATACCTCACTCCTCGTCCCTTAATTTATACCTAATAGTGAGATAATCTTATACTTTTTCAACACGTCTCATTTACATTTTAAGCCTTTATCTTTAGGTACAGTCGGTTGTAAAACTTATGAAGCAGTTTTACTGGTTCGTTTTAGTGTTCTTATTTTGCGGTTTTAAGATGTCTTTAAGGAGATGAATCGTTGTTATAATGTGGCATTTAAGCTAGAGGACTTTTTCGTGGCGTAGTCACTTGTCCATTTTAGCACTTTTCAGTAACTGCCCCAAAAACCGTTGTCTTATTAATGTTTTTCAAAAGATCTTGTCAGGTCTTCCACGTCTCAGGAGTATATTGTTAAATTGATTTGTTGTTTTGTAAATGATCTCTAAGCATAGCCGTCGCCATTTAAATATCTGTCTATGTCTTAGTTATGTCTATAGTTCGTCTGGCTATGATAGATGTACAGAGCTCAAAATCTCCAGAGATCAAAATATTTTAACTTAGGCTAAGCAACAAAAATTCCTTAAACTTTACGACCTAACAATTTGTTTCTCCTCAATCCGTGCTCACGCCTGCAGACAGTGTCCTCATGATATTTCCGTGTACTTGTACCAGTGTATTTATATTCCATGTATCAACCCGTCGCCTTCGAACACTATAGCAATATATTTCTCTAACTTAGCCCTTACTTCACGCTCTTGCGCATTGCGATAAAAAGTGATTTTATCATTTTTGTTGGGTAACTATACGATTGGTACTAAATTATCATTGTTTATTTCGCAAAATCGACTGATAGAGATCCATTGATCTGTGAAGTAACGTGTAGCGTTTGTCTCAATAAAATAGGTATATAATTATAAAGGGTTCAACTACGGTAAGAGGTTCTAACAACCAGTATCCCAGGTTTAGTGTATTTACTTGGTACAGTAAAACGGGGTGAATAGGAACGCAGGGGTGAATCGGAACGAAACTTTAAAATGGATTTTAACATTGAAACAATATCGTTTTTTGCCAAAAGGTCTCTTAATGTGTATACTATATTATAGTTGACGATTAAGTGTAATTGTTGGCTACAAACTATATTACATCAACGTTAAAATCCATTTTAAAGTTTCGTTCCGATTCACCCCTGCGTTCCTATTCACGCCGTTTTACGGTGCTTGAAGAAATCAAAATCAAAAGTCATTTATTCAAATTAGGCTGAGATTCAGCACTGTTCGAACGTCAAAATTCCATAAGACATAGTCCCCCAAAACGCCCATTCTTCATCACTTCCTAGTAGTAGTACGTCCTAGTGCTTTCACTTGAAAGAAGAAGACTAACTCAGTTATGAAGAGAAGCAGAAGAGACAGGAAGGGGGGGGGGTTCAGAAGAGTGCATGATAGTCCATCCCAGAAACTTGCACCTGATGAGACTGGAAGCTAGGATTTGGGGTCACTACTAAACTAACTATTCGGTACTAATTGCATAACACACTATCAGTCATAATGTGACTCATTTTGAATGGTATCGCTAATCCATAGCTGTGCATGTTCGAAAAAATTGTCTGCTCATCAACGTAAATAACACAGTGAATGTTGTTGAACTGTGAAAATGAAAGCCGTTCCTACTGTTTTACCCTGTGGGTTTAAGATGTCAATAATTCGTCAATAATTTTGCTGAACTATCTGCCAGTCTGTCTTATTAATTTAATGAAGATTATAAATCATATCCATTTGTTATTTTCAGAGATTGCGTGTTGATGTCTAATCTATGTTTTTCCCATTTAAAAAATTAATTAAAAAACCCAATCCATAACAGGCTCTCTATAAATAAAAACTGTGTCCCACTGCAGATGCTGGGTAAAGGCTCTTTTCCCTTCCTACCCTACTCGATTTTGTGTGATCTCTGAAAATTTTGGACCCGTAAACATGATTACTTCGTCACACCACCTTCGCCGCGGTTTACATCGACGGCGATGTCCACCCTTCCATATGATTTGTAAGGTTTTTTTTTTACTCTATCTGAATTTTTATACCTATTCATAAAGTTTCGGCTGTAACGTATTTACCTACCGTAATACTATTAAAGTTTTATTACTTTTAAGATATAGTTATGTCAAGAATATTAATAATTCGTAGGTATATTATAAGTTACTGATTTTGTTATCTCGGTTTTAATTGGAGTTTAGCCTCAAATATATGTTAATAAGCTACAGTGATGATTTTTTTATTGATGAGGCGACTTTTTACGATTAATTTGATTATCTCGATTCTGCCTTTTCAAGGTTTACTGTGTAACGATTAGGTTACCAATATAAAAAAGGTACATTTTGAATTTATTTAAAGTTTCGTTTTGAAGCTGTTAATTTTGAAGAAATTGCATTTCTATTGGCGCCGATCCCCTGTTCACAAGCTAAACTAAATTTAAGCTCATTGCATCTTTTTCTTTCTATTTCATTAAGAAAAGGACAGAAGATAAATATTACTTTAGTCCTGTCAAATTAAGACACGCCATAGACAAGTTTAGACGTGATTAAAAAATTGGCAACTAAAAATACGTCAATTTACGTCAGGCATTGACTAATTTGACAGGACTAAACTAATATTTATCTTCTGTCCTCTTCTTAATGACATAGAAAGAAAAAGATGCACTGAACTTAAATTTAGTTTAGTTTGTGAATAAGAGAATAAGCGCCATAGTCTTCTAACAAATCTATCCATAAAATTAAAATCAAAAGTCATTTACTCAAATTAGGCTGAGAATCAGCACTTTTAGAAGATCAAAATTACATAAGACAGTCCCCCAAAACGCCCGCCCTTCACCACTTTCTATGGCTTATGCACATAAATCTTATAAGATAAAAATTAGAAAAATCTGAAGAACCAAAAGCTTTCGTTCTCCTTTGTTCCTGTCAACCTGATGAAGATGAAGTACGATTGATCAGTACATCATCTGTCAAAGCTAATATTAGCTTGAGCTGCTTATAACTAAAAGACCAAACAAAAACCTAAGTATCATATCCATTTGACAAGAAGCTTTCAGTACTGTCTACTTCTGATTTTGCATCACTGTCAATTGATAACAGAGATTTTTAATCTGGTGATCATAAGGTTACCACTGGATTGCAGCTGCCAGAGGTAAATTGACTGTGAAAGGACTGTAACTGATGGCAAAGGCAACTCTTCAAATAAATCTTAATTTTTCAAAAATCCATTCCTTCGCTCCTTTTTTCAAAATCCTTTTCTATTTCACAGACCAGGCTGTCCTCGATAGTCCCATACACCCGGGGTGGGGGGTACAATAATGATATTACGGCGCGATCGCAGCGCCCGATAGGCGCGCCGTGTGCCGATCTATCGACTCACGCGCACCTTTACGTTTATATTTCACTCTCAACGGGCGTGAGTGTTGCGCTTGTAAACCTAACCGATTTAATTGGCGGGAATAGTCGTTGTTTTAGAGAAATTGAGTTTTTTTTTTTTTTGGTAGGGTATGTTGGTGTTTGTGGTTAACATTTGGAACGTGATTGTTGGTTGTCAGATGATTTTGGAGTTTTTGATTTCTGAAAAGATGATAACAATCTTAAGTGGTATAGCTTTTCTGTATTTTTTTTTTTTGTATATACAACCCTACTTGACCTTAATACAATTAACTTATATTTCTTTGAGAATATAAGAGTTCAGATGTTATAAACTAATCAATTTCTGGATAGAGCAAATGTTAAACTTACTAAAAGAGCATTTTGCATACCAACGAATGAAATTTCAGATGAACCTGTTGCAACAACAACAGGTACACAGCCACACTGGACCAGGCAACCTAATCCCTTAGACCCAGACAGGGCCACCTATGAGTGGCCTATCTAGCAATGAGCGCTCCTCGCGTGCCCAATAAATCGTAGCCGTGGACATGCGTACAAATTGGCCCGATGCGATCGCGACAAGACGACGACTCGCTCGTCTTGCCCCTTGTTAACGCCTCGGGAAGATTGCATGCGATTTTATTGTCGCACCTAAGAACGTGAGCGCGCCCACGTTTTGTGAGCCTTGTATTATAAAGTCGTTCGTATGTTGTTTTTGAGAGAAATTGCGGTGTGTTAGGACTGGACGGAGTATTGTTGGAGGATAGTGTTTTGTTATTGTTTTTGTGGGGGCTGCAGATGGTTATACACTGGGCTGCAATGAAAGCGGGTCGGTAACATAAGCCTCAATAACTTCCAAAATGTTGGAGCTAGCCTAATGAAATAAAGACAATTTTATGGTGCCTAGATCAATGTCATAAAAGTTCAAGATTAAGAAGTTTATTTTAAATAAAGTAAGATAAGTAAAAATGGTTATTTTCAAACACATTTCGAAAAATGTGCTACGGAATGAATTATAATTTTTTTACACATTTTTGTATTTTGTATTGCCACCACGAGCTGTTAATACAGCTTGCTTGTTTGGCATGCTTTTCACCAGATTTCTGAGCCAATGCTGAGGAATATTCTCCCATTCCTCTACAAGTGCTTCATTCAGTTCACGAAGCGTGATTGGAGGGGAATTTCGCGGGCGTACACGTCATCCCAGTTCGTCCTAGGCATGCTCGATGGGGTTCAAGTCTGACCTGCGTGCTGGCCACTCCATACGTGTGATAGCGACATCTTCAAGGTAGTCAAACACTATCCGAGCTGTATGGGGACGAGCGTAATCTTGCATAAAGATGGCGTTCTCGACCATGTTTACAAAATACAAACAAATGGGCAACATATTCATTTAAGATTTCATTCGCTTTTCTTTCTTTTTCTTTTTTCTGCAGTTAAAGTGCCATTTTCTATTACCACTAGCTCAGTACGGCTTTTGGAGGAAATTCCAGCCCACCCGTGTGTGGAGGCTTGGTTATAGCCCTCTCCTGGTCTTCTGTTGACTCTTTGCCACCCATCGAGCGTGTATAGCCTGAAACACAACTTGTCCGAAAACATTACTCTTGACCAGTCATCCAGAGTCCAATTCATGTGTTCTCTAGCGTAACTCAGCCTTGAATTACGATGCTGTTTTTCGAATTTTGGACCATTTGCAAGTCAAGTGCTTCAAGTTTGCTTCAGCAAGGCGCCGCTTCGTTGTACACGTGCTCAGATGACTCCCTTTAGCACGCAGAAGGTGATTTTTGACTTCAACCGCCGTTTTAAATCGATTTCTCAACGTTGTTGACACCGTATATCGACCTTCCCGCGCTGTCGTGCACCTTGTTCGGTTTGTTCCTAGTCTGCGAATAATGGACCCAGTTTCTTCAAATCGCTGGAGCACTCTTTGAACGGTCGATAGCGACACACCGACATTTCTCGCTGCATAACCCTGACTGCGCCCGTCTTCAAGCATTGTCAGAATTCTGGTACACTCTTCAGGGGTTAGTGGCATGTTTAATTGAATTTTATCAGAATAATGAATTTCTGCACAAGAAATGCCATATTTATATACAGCAACAAAAGTAAACCAAATGGTTTCAAAGTTGTTCAAATTTTAAAAATTGTCTATATTTTTATTTATGGTTTTACATATAAAAAGGTTCTACTTCTTCCTATATTTGTAATGAAATAAACTTTAACTTAGTTTTTATTTTAAAAGGATTGCTAAATTATTTTAAAAGTTATAGCATTTTTTATAACCGACCTACTTTCTTTGCGGCCCATTGTAGATATTCTTCATTCTAAGGTTTACTTGGGTTGCTGTCACGACACGACCGTGCATTGCCTAACACTCAGAGACTCATCAAGCCAAAGATGCGGCAAGCCTCAAAAAATGTGGCTATACAAAGGTCACACGTAGGCCGTAACGGTTTGTAATATAATCCAAAAACGGTTCCTCCTTCATTTGCAGTAAATAATAGGTTTTTCAGTACGTTGCGATCACCGAGCTTCAACGTCTTCAGCACATTTTTTTTTACCGAATATTCGGATTCTATCGACACACCCGAATTTCTTATCGGACCAAGACAAGAAATATAAGGGCTTCTTCTAGGTCACAGTGACTACGACGATGTAAGTGATTACCTAGTCTATGGGCGATTCTCTAAAATTTGTCTCTTACAAATTGTATCGTTGTATCATCATATTACTCTAAGCAGCCTTTTCTTTTGTGAAACAAATAGAAGAATATTTTACAACTGCAAACAGAAACAAGGCATTGTTGAAACACTACTATAAACACACACCCCCATTTAACATAAGCGTATTGGTTCGCTAGCGATAAGGACGGCGACGTTTCCGGGAGCGATTCGATAACGATGCGATAGCGATACGACGCCGGATTGCGAACGTGTGCTGTGGTAATTAACTTATTGTTCACTTTTAAAGTTTTAAATGTTTTTTTGAGTTATTGTTCAGATGCCACCAAAAATAAAGTGTCAAACAAAAGGTAAATGGAAACTAACCACTTAATTTCACCTCGTCATCATTCTTCTGCTCTTAGCCATATTATCTTTCAAGTACAATATACAAGCTAACACTAAAATATGTATATATACAGCGTGTAACGGAAGGGGGGTATCAACCCTGAAGGAGGTGAATGTGCTCATGAAACTCAACAACTTTCCCCAAAGAACATAGGTCGAAATATGAAAAAAAAATTTGGCCCTCCCTTACAAAACTGACTACCAGCTGATTGATTTACTATGGGAGGGCCAAATTTTTTTTTCATATTTCGACCTATGTTCTTTGGGAAAGTTGTTGAGTTTCATGAGCACATTCACCTCCTTCAGGGTTGATACCCCCCTTCCGTTACACGCTGTATATTATTTACAAGTATATAACAAAAATAACAACAAATTCGTCCGCATCGCTGTCAATGGGATAAGTGCCCAAAAGGCTGGCAGCATTACCACGTTGTTGGATGGCAATGCTGATTCTTTGAGCTAAAAATAGGCCAGCCCTCTGGTCACGTGAAGAGTCGACCAACCGCTTGGTGATGTAATAATAATAATAATCCTACATAATTAAATCATGTCCAAAATCATCGCCTGAATTTAGATGTTTCAGGTTCTATCGATCTTTGACAGTCATTACGGGTAGTCAAAACGCCGAAAGTGTGAACAGCAGTCTTACCGTATCTTATCGCACTACCCAGTAACTGAGTGTGTAGGTCAGATAGGCAGTCGCTCCATGTAAAATACTGCTATTCAGCTGCATCCGGTTGGTTTGGAAGCCGACCCCAATATAGTTGGGAAAAGGCTAGACAGATGATGATGATGATGTTTCAGATTCTATCGATGAAAAGTGATGGAATGACTGACATTCCTAAAGCAATTGAGTAACTTGCAAATTATACACCTAAGTACTTATATCATTAAATAATGTGAAAAATCATCGAGCAAATTTAAGTTCGATGTTTTAGATTCTATCGATGTCTAAAGTGATGGGAAAATTTTCTTACAGCAACTTGAGTGACGTACAACTTACTTAAGTATTACTAAATGCAACAATTAGCAAATAAAACGCTTCATTTTTGTACGTAAGAAACTAAGAATCAGGTATTTATATTCGTGACGCTTCGAGGCTTAAGTAAGTCGTGATATGTATATTATATTATTATAGAAAACATTAAAAAGATGCTAATTTCATACATTATATCAACATTTAATTAAATTACAGCTAAATTCTAATTATACGCAATACATATTCACTACGAAATTAAAAGAGTGGAGATATGTTAGATTTACAGCTCGGTAAAAAATCAATATTATACCTATTCATTTAGGCAATAAAATGGTTATTTGCATGCGAAAAAGATCTTAGAGACGGACAAAAATTAAGCGATAATCAATTTTAAACTGATGAGATAAGGTTTATTTTTGAATTTTAAATAATGTGACCCGGATACGAAAGGTGCTTTGAAAGAAATAAATGCAGTAACATTGACAATATTTATGTAAAACTGTGTTCGTTGAGCGCATAAATAAAATGGCGACACACCCGAAAATACAAATAGAATTAAATAACAAAATAAAACAGCTAACTACAGGAGTACAGGGTAACTCAGTTTTGAGCCGTTTGGGGTCGAAACGCTCGTGTCATGTGGCTCGAGTGCGCGTCTCCTTTGTAAGGAAATTTCTCGCCGGCTGGTTGACACGTGATCACGTGGTCACGTGACCAGAGGGCTGGGTCGTTCTTAAGCCAAAGAATTAGCATTGCCATTCAACGTGGCAATGCTGCCAGTCTTCTGGGCACGTTTCCGGATGACAGTGATGCGGACGAGTACTTCGACGTCTAAGTGTCCATTGTTTTTGTATTTATTTGTATAGTTAGTTAGTCATAAAAAAATATATAATTTTACTAGGTTTATCCCGCGGCTTCGCCTGTGTTAAAGTAGGAATGTATCCCACGGAAACGTACTACCGGGATACAAATATCTTATTGTGTTAATCCAGGTAATAAACTATCTGTGTGCCAAACAGACAATTACGTTTTGGGATGCATGAAGAAGCTTCCTCGTGTAGCGCAGTTTGTACCGCCAGTTAACTGAACCGAGTGCTCGGCGCATCCTGGACAGTCACACCCAACACCTTATTTGACTGGCCAATTCTTCCCTTGCGGTGGTAGGGCTAACGCCCGCCTGGTTTGCGACCACCATCGCACCAGAGTCAAGCAGCCTGCTGTGTTTCGTCGATGCGTGGGAGTTGCAGTGTCAAACATTACTATCTTTTGGGGTTTTAAAATAAAATAGCAAAACAGAAACTTAGTCAGAATCTCAATGATGTTTTTTTTTACATTGTGTATTTTTTCCTAGACTAGTCCTTATACAGCCTAAGGTACGAGCGCGTCACGCACGAACAATAAATAAAATAAAACTTTCACGCTTCATATATTCTAAGTTTATGTTTTGATATTTTATTTTAAAACCCCACAAAATAGTATTGTTTAAAAAATATAATACTAGCTTTGAAATTATAAAAAAAATATCAATTAGAATTAGCATATAAAATATTATTAAAATCTCGATTATGATTGTAAATGTATGCTTGGTCAATCCCTAGCATCAGTGGGATGACACTGACGGCTCACTCCTCGCAAGTTTTCACGGTGAGATTTTTACAGAACCGACGGGCTGTTCACATATATAACTAATATATTAAAGTACCCACTCCATATTGAGCTAAAATGATTGTCACATACATATTTGATAGGCTAATCAGTTAGTTCTAGTTGCATAGGGGCAAGACGCTATCGTGGCGTGGCGCATCACTGCGATACCGCCCCTATGACGCCGTCGTAGATAAAAAAACAATTATACACTGTGTTTTGTTGTGTACTGGATAAGTAGCAGTTTTGTGCTGCTTTTATTATAGTGAACTGATGCAACTTGGAATAATTGAAGTAAAAATACTTCTCTCTCAAAACGGTGAAGGAAAACATCGTGAGGAAACGACATGTCCTAGAACTAAAACTTCGAAGACATGTGACATCTAGTGACATCTAAGTACCAACCCGCACTGGACCCGCGTTGTCGATTACGACCCGCTCCCTCTCACCGACCGGAGGTCCGTGTCTCAGCAGTGGGAACATTGTAGACTGATTATGTAAGTGTGTATGTAAAGATATACTTCGTGTGATATTGTGTGTATTTTTTCAAAGTTAATGATTCTTGGTTTTGGTCTTACAGGGTGTAACATTTTAACTACTTGGGGGTTCAACAATAAAACAAAATGTATGCAAGCTTAAATTAGGTTTCGAAACTGTCAGAATTGAAAAACTGAAGAGATTCGGAATCTTCCTGGCTGATTTTTCCAAAGCCAGATAATTTTATCGGAGGAATAATTTTGAATTTTTGACAGTTCTTCCATCTGTCAGACGTCAATTTTATTCCACGAATAAAAATGATCTGTCGACTCAAAAGTCAGCCCTTCGTCGAGAAAATTAGAGGAAATGTACTGTTAATACCACGTTAGGCCGTTGGTCCCGGCTGTCATTCCTAGATCTTTGACAGTAGTTACAGGTCGTCAGTATCCCGAAAGTCTGACAACCAGTCTTACCAAGGGGTATCGTATTACCCAGTAACTGGGTTGTGGAGGTCAGATAGGCAGTCGCTCCATGTAAAAAACTGGTATTCAGCTGCATCTGGTTAGACTGGAAGGTTTCAAGTTTCAGGAACATAGGAAAGTTTTTTTTTTTTTTTTTCTTACTTTTGGGGTAAGAAAATAAAGGTTGAGGACTATTTATATTACAATTTTAGTCTTTGAAATAAAATTTCAAGAAAATTCATTTCCACTCAATTTAACAACACCTGAAGAAAAATTTCAAAAATACAAAAAAAAAAAACTAATAAATATTCCTCCCACGTAAACCTATTATAAAAAGTCATTAAAACTAGATTCTGGCAAGCGATTAGAGACAAAAACCTTTTTGAAAAGATACAGGCATGTTCTGGAGTGGGCTTTTATCGCGTCGAAGAATCGTTCTATATCGCGCGGGCGAATCTCGCAGCGATCGGGCGCGTTTTGGGCGATAAAACACCCCCTCCCCCCACCGTGCGGCTCGCTAGACGCCTTTTCGACGTAGAATGTAACTGTTGGTATTGTTGTAGTTTTTGGTGATCGGTACATTTTTCGTTGTAGTTTTCTGAAGTTTAGTTTGACAGTAGAGATGTCAAGTTGTATTTTTTAAATAGATGTTTTTCAGAATGTGTTTGTAACCGAATCTCTGTGAACTGTTGAAGGCCTTATAACTATACTTAGGCTTATACTTCGGCATTGCGTCCTCGTATTGTAGGTATGAAAATGTAGTTTTATGTTTTATAACAATTCGTAGTACCTACAATAGATCAACAGTGCGCTGGTTCAACCAATAAGTTTTATCTCATTTTAAATAATCCCCCAAGATAATAGTATCATTCATTATTCATTTTATAACACTTTCTAATGAATACTTAAATTATCTAATATTAAAATCAGAATCTTATCACATTGAGCATAATTTCAGTCACTTAATTAGTTTATGACTGCACCTCAGCCGATATTATAATAAAATAAAATAAGATCTAAATTCATTATAATTTACACACACAGCTATTTTCATACGAAATTATCTAGTCACTAAATCACAGATGGTGTGATAACATTCTCTCCTATAATTACCATCCCCCTCTCACACCGAAGCGCGCGTCGACCTACCGGCAACACACCCGCTTATCGCGATGTGGCGTCGCGCGTCGCGGCGTTTCTTATCAGTCGCCCGCTCTCCATCTTAGATTACGATCCGTTGTAATAAATGGAAGGTGGATTCGAGCGTGACGGTGTGATACGCGGACGTGTGATGTCGCGAGCTCTGTTGGGTGGGATAACTTCACGTGTGTTTTTTGTTCCCAAAATATTTCAGGAAAGTTAACTTTCCGTATCAACCTTTTTGTAAGACTGAAAAGCCCCCATCTACAGCGTGATGCGTACAGCTTATAGCATTTCCACAGTTTTAAGTCTAGGTAGGTATTTACAATAACTTAGCGAAATAAACAAAACTTCAACTCAAAAATAACCAATCAGAATAAAATATATTTATCACTAACAACTTTCACAGTTCCGTCAACGTCATCTGGCATCGAACTCGCGACCTTTCCGTTGCCCCGCCCCCTGCGATCTGGAATCAATTAGCGTGCGCGTGAGTTGGCCGGCCCACGGCGCGCGGCGCGGCGCGGCCGCATAAATTGATGCTAAACGAGATTGACCCCGAAACGGGGATTATTAAACGTACGACTGTGCAGAGGGCGAATTCTGTGAAAAATTTCACTTTGGATGACAGAATAGTGGTGTTTTATAAAATTTGTGTGGAATATGGAAAACCTACTTACCTACTGAATTTTAAATTTTTACCAACGCTGTTTAGCAATAAAAAAAACGTACAGTAGCACTGGTTTTTCTACATAGTTGAACGCTTGAAGGGGATAGATATATCGGTATTTTGTATATTTAACACTAAAATCTCGCATGCTTTTAGCATTTATTCATTCATAGGTATTTCATAGGCCCAGGAAGAAGTGGAGAGACGACCAGACGATGACAGCTGAGTCGAGGTGGCTCCAGAAAAGGTTGCCGGGAAGGTTTTGAGGAGCAGTGGGACAGTGTAGGCTAATTTAACAACTATAAGGTATATTTTCAACTAAAAACATTTAATCAATCAGTCAATTCTTAGCAGTTTTTTTTTCTAATTAAAATCCGATTAGATACTGTTTTAGTCCAGCACCCTAATTGCGTAACACACTATTACTCTCAATTTGAGTCGTTTTGAAGCATATTGCTAATCCATTGCTTCATATGTTCGAAAAATGTGTCTGCTCAACAACGTAAATAACGCAATGAATGTTGTTGAACTGTCAAAATGAAACCCATTGCTACTGATAAGTAGTGTGTTACGCAATTACCCTGCTGGTCTAACATCGTCTCTACAACTTCATACGTTATGTAACTATGGGTTTAGGTACATACATAATTAATTGTTAAATGAATAAGTTTGCACACAAACGCAGCGCATGATGTGCAGGGCGAGTCTGCACTATCGTCATGATGTCGGATAGCATGATGTAGGTCCCGTACTTCGACACCAACGGGCTATGGGTTCCCGGGAACTTAGTATTATAGTGTAGGTAGATATTCAGGTACCTTATGTGTGCCTACAATATTATTAACTTTGTGTGCAGAGGGGCTTGTGGCTAAGTAATAACAGCCGCACAGGTCGATCGATCAGGTTAAGCTACGCTTGCCGCGGTTGGTCCGTGGATGGGTGACCATCTTCATATACCAAGATCCCTCCGTGCCTCGGAAAGCACGTTAAGCCGTTGGTCCCGGCTGTCATTCGTGGATCTTTGACAGTCGTTACGGGTAGTCAGAAGTCAGTAGCCCGATAGTCTGACAACCTGTCTTACCAAGGGGTATCGTATTACCCAGTAACGGGGTTGTGGAGGTCAGATAGGCAGTCGCTCCACGTAAAATACTGGTATTCAGCTGCATCTGGTTAGACTGAAATTGACTTTCCCAACATAGTTGGGAAAAGGCTAGGCACATGATGATGTGTGCAGAGTAGGCGGAAATGGCACTTGATGAAAAGATTAAAAATAAAAGGTATTATTTTATTCTTCCATAATAGTAATAGTTTAATAGTCTTTTAGTTTTTGGCAAATACCTGAATTTATTAAGTGACACATTAATTGCAGATACCGATACCACTGCCGAAAACTGCAACCAGATTTAACGTTTGGGTAATACCGCCAAATGTCGATTAGTTTTGAAATATAACTCGATATTTTCAAAGAACCATATTAATACCAACATTTTGGACCACAAACCTCCAAGGTGCTTACAAAAAGAGATCACTTAGATAACACAACGGCGCAGCGGTGTAGATATAAGCTCTTGATAACAGCTTCGATTCCCCGGCCGAGCGATGTTTTCGTTAGATAATTTTATTATTTCGGTGGAAAAAATATAGTTTTATAGTTAAACAATGGCATTGTTGTAGGAATTAATTTTGTTGATAATTTATCTTTTAAGGAAACTGATAGAAATCTGGTCAGAAATTTAAAATTAAATAACTTTACGAAGAAGTTTTCTAATACCTACTTGAGACAGCTGCATACGTAGACCTTAATTTGTGAATGTACTCGTATTGTATGGGATGAAATATTTATCACTCAAGTCATACATAAATATTGAATAATATTTCATCCTAATATAGTTATTTAAATAATACAAACTATTTCTGATTTAATGATACAGACGCCAGTAACTACATCAAGCTACCCGAAAATGTCAAATTTTCCCAATCAACTTTGAACCTTATACTTTGGCGATAATGTTGAAAATCTATTAAAGAAATTTGACTGTAGTAGCTTGATGTGCTGGCATCTGTATAAAACAAACATGCAGGTACTGTATTTAGAATGTATGTATAAATAAATACTAATAAAATAAATAAATAATTGATGTAACGTCTACCGTCACCCAACAATGAATTAGCTATTGGCCTAAGTAAATAATAGACGTATATTCCAATGAACTTAATTTTAGCAAAAGCATGACACATCCCACCATTGTTTTTGTATTTTCCAACGTACACTAGGTTATGCGTACTCTAGATATTGTAATGAAAAATATATTGACCAATGCTTCATATCTCTAAACAATGTTAACTTTGGTATGTCCCACTATCATATTATTTGCGTAAATATTATTTTCCCAAACACTGTAAACGTTTTCAATTTTTGTTCGCAGAATCAAAAAAATAAATTACACTGTTAGGTATTTTGCTAATTAAAAGTCAACAAAGCTAATATCATATATACCAGAACGCTTATCTCGGAGGAAATATAACATACTTCCAGGAGCGATAAGGAGTTTGCCTAACTGATATGCTGAGACCGAAAAAATCGGTATCGGTGTCAGTGTGGAAGGCATCCCTTTAGGTACCTAGCTTTTTAATTGTTATGATCATTATAACTCCGTTTTTTCTGTTTTGTTATGTTTAATTCAAATTGAAAATGATTCAGTGGGATATCAACAGGATTCAATATTTTTTTTTAAACCACATTTTTTGTTTTTAATTTAGACATGTACCTGTAATTAATGTAGCATCACAGAATACATAATAGTACGTAGCGTCATAGGGACTTATAGTGGTATTCATATTTGATTGCATTCTTAACCCGTAACCACCTACCACCGGTCCCTGAGACCGCAACGGCAACAAGCAATAAAGGTTAAGGTATGTTTATTTTCATTACACACACTAATGCATTTTATGACTATTGTTTTTTCCTAAATAAAGGATGTGTAGAAAAGGTATACAACGTGTAACGTTAAATGCGCAAAACCTCAGACACCCCAACTGATTTCTAATTCAATTGACCTATTTCAGAGAGAAAATAAGTCATTAAAAAAATTGTAAAGGTTTTATGTGCTATTTTAGTTTTACTGGCCATTCTGATCGTTTCTTGCGTCTACGACGAGGCTTTACCGAGGGAGGAGTCATCACCGGGCCGCTGCGCCGCGCTGACATTGGGTTGCTTGACCTATTAATAAATAGACACGGCAACGTTTATAATGAAGATTTTTTGAAAAATGTGACCTATATTAAAAAGTAGTTCAATTAATTCTGCTCGATATTCTGATCAAACTATTTTCAGGTTTAGCGCATTTAACGTTACACGTTGTATAGACGCGCACTGTCCTACGACACTTACACATCGAAATATTTGAATGAAAAAAATACGTTGCGGTCTCAGGGACCGCGGTGGGGTTAATATAATTAAATAATCAATGCATCAGCTTTTTAATGATTGCAAATACGGATAATCATTAAACATAATTATTACGTTTGGTTCTTTATTTTTTGTCTTGCGTGGAAAGGATATCCTTAAAAATGGCGTCTTCTTATCATTGATACAAAGAAGGTTTTGTGGATGTGGTATTGTTATTAAAAAAATGTTTATTTCCTACGTTACATATTTTACATAATTATTATCAATTGAACTAAAATATAAGTAATCTCATTTGCCACGCCATTTAAAAAAGTAAGTACCTAAATTTGTTTGTGTATGTCTAATTATTTTTAATGAGATACAATTAATTCTTTATGTTAATTATTGTCGGTCAAATATTGTACGTTACTATTAGCATTGAGGGAATTTACATGGATATGGCTTGATCTGGATATGATAAAAACTATGTGATTTCTTGAATTGTAGAAACGATTAAATATAATATAATATTTCCGCAGCAGTTTTCACCGCTAGTTTTGAACATTATTTATGTTCAAAACTAGTTTAACAGAGTCAAACATGGTGACTCCAATTAGTACGTGGGTATGTAGACTAGGTATTAGCAGTAAAATCAAGGCAAAGTTGTTACAGAGGTTGCCTGCCTTTGTCGACGGACGTTCAAATGTAATTTCATAACTTTAATACAAGCAGCAGTCTTTTTTTTTATTGGGCTATATACATACGTAACAGCTAGATGTATTCACTTAGGTATACATAATTTTTGTTTCTAAAGAAATCTACATTCCAAAGTTTTGCTGCTTGACTTTTCAAGATTGAATTGCATATGCAGTTATTCCTCATGGTTGTTTAAATATGTAGGTGGTAAAACTGCTTTAGGTATGTACGCCATTACCAATGAATAAAAACTAGCTATTTCATAAATGAAAGATAAACTGATAAATGATAACTGTAACTGACTACAACTGACTACTGTTAATTGTGAATGGCAAAAGGAAAAAAATCAAAATCAGAAGTCATTTATTCAAACTAGGCTGAAAACAGCACTTTTCGAACGTCAAAACCACAAAAGACAGTCCCCCAAAACGCCCGCCCTTCACCACTTTTTAGCGGTTTCGCTGGGGAGAAGAAGTGGCGCAACAAACTCCCCAGCAGCACAGCTGTCTGTTTCAGTTTGAAAATACTTATACTAGTTCTGTCTAATATACATGCAGTACCTACTGAATTTAAAACAAAAGGGCGACGACCAATAAAAACTAAACAAAACTCAGACAAACGATTAAAATTTAAAAACGTGACCTTTTCAAACCCGCTGTAGGAATTTAAAAAGAATCACACCCCACATTATCACATAGTAACACACATTAACATTCTCTTTCTCCCTCTCTCACCCACACAGACGTACAATTTGATAATGAACGTGGAATCAGAACAGAGATAACATTTCTCCCTCGCCTTATCAGCAGGATCGGGAGGCTGGGTCCCATTGAGTGGAACACTCGTCATTTTTATCGTAAGCCACGACTGTCTAAGTGTAGGGCTGATGAATAGTTTTTTGTTTTGTTGAGATAGTAATAATGCTATTATGAACACAGTAGCAGCTGTTGTTTATTAAAAAGTTGGAAGGATATCTTCGGTTTCATTCTTGTAATTTTCAGTATTTAATCAACCGACTATGACTATCCTTAAAAAAGTAAAAAAAAAGCGTTGAACATGTGAGTATTAACGAATCCAAACGATGATAATAAAAAAAAATAAAAACATTTAGGAAGTATCTAAATATTAATTCTTCAATCATAAATCCGATCCTAAAACTGACAGTCGGACTGCGTTATACCGATGAAGCAACGAGATACAACTCTAACGAAACATACACAAACTATTTAGACATAGTTGACATTGACAGGAGCTGTCAAAATAGGAACATGCCTCACGAGTTCGGTATTTAAAAATGGATTCGATGTCGTTACAATGTGATTTAGTATCGGCTTAAGATTGGTATCTAGTTTTTGTAAAGTCACATAACTATTTTGTGGTTAGAAGGTTTTGACTCAAATGTAACTAAACTGAGAACTGGGTGCGGATAAGGTACCTATAGTAGGAAACTAGAATTGAGCATGTTTTTATTTAAAAATATCTTGTTTAAAATACCAAAGTCGACAAAAGACCAATTCATTCATACTTAAATTCCTTCAAATACATGTCAAAAATTTTAAAAAAAATGTGTATAGACCATTAATATTCTAATATGAGCCCGCCATACAGCTCAAATCATGAAAATCTAAGTAACTCACAGTAATTACATTTTATCAATGCTTTACATTCGTTCATGTTCTGATAATGTATCTACAGGGCAATAAAAATCCTATATAATACATTAGTACCACTGTTAAGGCTATCAGACAAGAGATAAAAACCGACCAATGTTAACGACAGTCTTATCGCGAATTCGGAGAAAACTGCTATCATTCTATAGCGTTGTGTCCAAAATTTATTTATTTGTTTTGATTTTTGGGCGAACTTGGCCGTTATTCTTGTTTTTCTGGCTTGTGTAGGCTGATTCTGATGACTTGCACGTCCTTTACTCAAGTCTTTTGGGATTCGAAGATGTTTAAGCTTAATTCAATGTTATATTTTGTTTACAGCTACATCTGGACTCTTGCACCTACAGTGTTGATAAAGTATGTAGTTCATTCACCCCAAAAATAACCTCAAATTAACGCTAGAAGTTTATTTACAATTGATTTTAAGTGTTTTCTAAGCAATTGTAAACAGTTTACAGTTGGTTAGAATGATTTTCTAAACAATATCACAGGTGAAGGCTTTTTGGATACAATTTATCTTCACAAAATGCGGTATAAACCCACTTTAATAACGTTTTAAGTGTTTTTAATGCCTCACTGACACTAATTGAATTAAATTCCAAGAATGTTGTTTTATCTAATGTTAACAAATTTAACAAACGCATTTTCCTTCAAATCAATGCATTCTAGAGACTTGTTTACGTTCTGTACTAAAGAATTGGTAGGTACATACCTACATCATTATTATACAGCCGTGCGATTCTGTAACCATCTCACCGTGAAAGCTTGGGTGAAGTGAGCGTGGAGTGAGCTGTCATTCGCTAGGGATTAACACTATTAAGTGCTCACTTCACTTATGATTTCACGGTGAGATTTTTACAGAATCTATCGGCTGGACACCTCTACCTAGTTATTATAATATAATAATCTCACTAAAAACTAAATGCAAAATTGTTTTGTATAGTTTCTGCAGCTAAGGAATTGCCAGGCGGATCTCGTTGATTTCTCCCACAAAATTGTAGATTTTACCTCCAACTTTATCTCTGGTTTTGAAGTAAGTATTAGTAAACTTCTCGGTACAGCATTAGGGAGTTGGGCAATAATTAGAAATGTCAAAGTTTAGTAGATAATGATAGTAGAACGAGCTAGTAACAACGGTAATTCTTATTTGATACAACATTTCATTCAATACGCTCAAGATAGATGTCTCTAATCGGTATCGGTATCTATTCTCGAGATATTTCATTGATACCATCGCAGATTGAATAGACAAGGAGCCAGCTACAGAAAACGCGAATGGAATGGAACTAAAGACATTAAGAGGGGCTTAAAACTATTGGAAAGTTCATAATAATAGGAAAAAACGAAGCAATATAAACAATCAGCCACACCGACCGATATGTAAACAAATCTTACACATTGTTTTGAAGTCGACAGCGCCACCTGGCGGCGGGTCCCCGGCCGCCACTTCCAGCTGCTTCAGATACCGCAACCACAATAACATAATATCCACAACACAGCACTATTTTTTGGTATTTATTTTGTGTATATTTGTGCGCGCCACATTTCAACCGTCATACTTTTGCCGCGTAAAGTGAGTGACTGGCCCGGCGAGCCGAACGCCCCTCCCCGCACACACGCGCGCCTCGTCTGCACGCTGTCGCACACACACGCAGCCGATCCCTTATCAGGTTGGTTTAACTAGCAATGGCTGGCCCCAGATGCTATCACTCCGGGCTCGCGGTAACGTTGCATTGAAAGATAAGAGTCAGCGATATTATCGCTCTTTGAATAAACTTGTATAAAATGTCAAATAAAAAAGCTGCGCGCCATACACGTCGCGTCGGTCTAGCGGCGATTTTTTTGATACCCCTGGGATGTCGGAAGTCGGACAAGGTTTATGATTTCGAGAATTTGTTATGAGCTCTCAGAAATGTGGAAGTTCTGGTGTTTTTATTGCCAACGTTATCGAAGTTAAATTTCTGGTCACAATTTTATAAGTTGGAAAGAAATTGGTCCTTGTATTTTTTTTAATTTTGCTGTCCATACTTACGTAGTTGGTAAGGAATATTATATTTCTTGACATTATTATACGTCGGGACTTACCTGAAAAGTGAAAAATAAAACATTAATACAAATGAAAACAAAAAATACAAAACTATGGAAAATCAAGCAACATAATAATTGTCAATTAGTAAGTAATATTCTTATTTCTAAAACCAAAATCCAATCCTAAAACATTGTGTTACTAGACTGCAACTACTAAGCATTGACAACTGGCAACACAAACACGTGACGGACAAAAGGTGACATTGAGGAAAACTTCTCAATGTGGGTCATCAACTGAATGCAGCTCCACATAGTTCTGAATCAGTTTTGTTTGACATTTAACAGTCTTCACGCGTAGATTACCTTTTAGGGTTCCGTCAAGTACAACTGTACAAGTAACGCTCAACTGCTGAATATAGGAGGACTCTCTATATCGATACAACGATATTACTTTTCGAATATGGACTTTTGAAAGCCTTATTTGGCTTTGACAACCATTTTGAACACAGTTTACTGGTCCATTGACCAGATACATAATATATTAGGTGCTTGGATGACCTTTTTATAAGAAAGGTATGGTAACTAGACTTTGAAATCTGTTTATTGTGAACTTTGGTATTTAGGAGCGAGAAAACACGTTTGCAAGATCACTAGCAATGTGAGATTGGTCAATTTGATGTAACACATAGTCAATACAAAACTGTGTCCTTTTAATGTTGGGTCCTATTTTCCTTCCTTTTTTATAATAACTTGAGTTATTAAAGATATCTGTTTAAAAAACGTTGCTTTACCCTTCACTAAGAATTTTCGACGTATCACCTATATGAGATGTGTGCAATACAACCAAAACAAAAATAATATAACAAGCCTCTATTTATTTAAGTTTATTTGAAACCATATTTTAAGACGCAGTATCATCAAATCTATCCAAGACTGTCATAATTTAAAACAAACACAGCTAGTTTTTGCTCATGGTACATTTATCCGCATATACGGCACAAGTGCGCGCACGCAGTTAATAGTAGTCTAAGATTCGGTGCTGATCCACCGATAGCTGCCAAGGTTATGATTTACTTGATACGGACGCAGGTGGCTGAACGGTAGTGAGGAGAAACAAAGGGAACAGAAACGCCATCCCGAGATATATTCTTCAATATCTTATATTTTACTTTTTTTGAAGTTTGCAACTGCGTTAACAATTTTTGGCACTCTCAAATGGACCAACAATTTTGACCCAACCAGTCTCACTTTTTTGTCTGAATATTACGAGTAGTGTCTAGTGATAGCCGAAAAGATTGCAGTATCGGGGATTCTTTGTCTACTTATCGAAATGAATGAACTGTCCTGTAAGATAACAAGGTTTCACTACAGCAAGGGGAAACCCATCGGGGCAGCAGGATGCACATGATGAACGTATTTAGAGTAGACGAGATATTTTTTTTTTGAGAGACAGATTTTCTGTGTTCATACTTTTACCAATAGTTATTATCATAAACACCTTTTAGTACCTTTTAACTTATGAGGCAGCCTTCTCCTTCTCGTATTAAATCCTTATCCCACAGAAAGTTCTACCTACTATTTTTCTCTGATATTTGTCCCGTGCAACACAGCACTTAGCACCACTACGCACACACAAGGGCGACGCTTGTGTGCGATCCCCGTCTGAGATTGTGTTTATCTCAAATCTCGTATGCAACGTTCATTTACATAAAAACTATTATTTTTTCGACCATACCTTTATCTTTTATCATCGATTAACTTTTTGTTGTACTGTGTGCTTTAATAAGTCATAGTTTTATCAGGTTTTTCGTATTATTATATTTTGTATTGTTACGTAAAATAATGTTCTATTTTCACGTCTTTTTGTTTGTCAAATTCTATCTCAAATTCTTAATTTTGACTTCAAAAAATATTTCGACAAGAACCTTCTGGGGTTTCTCATTCCAAATCGTCTTTGAAACTCTAACGGCCCTGATTAAGAAGCTCCCTCATAAATCACATACACAACCGATCTCTCACGGATAATACTCGATCCATAGTAACCACACAAGGTACGCAGATTGTTGATTGCACTATGATGTCATGAATGCAAGTGGATGCTACTGCTCATACACTTGAGGCAATCCCTTTCATAATCGATGGTACTGATTCTTTAGCTAACGATGTGGATGATAGTGATGATGATGATTCACCTAATGTAGACGATAATGATGATTTCACCCAATGAAAGCCTATTATTTTTTTCTCGAAGCCGACTCTTTAACTAGACATATTGATGATATTTGAAATGTTTTTAAAGTAACATTATTGAATTTAAAACCCAAACTATCATCTAATACTGTTTCAGTTCCAATCAAATTACGAATCACATCACAAATTGAAATAAAACTATGTCCTTTAAAAAACCAGGGCACAGGGCTCCGAAACACAAATCAAACGGCTACCGCTAAGTACATCATATCTACTCGAAAATTCATAAAAGAAAGCCCAGTCTGATAGGCGGTCGGCGCCAGCCATATGTGTTGATAAGTCCCAGAATAAATCAACCCGTCTCGGTGCCTAGTGATAAGGGAAGATAAAACATTAATCAGTATTGGTCGAAGTTAATGGATTCTTAATGCGGCGGTCGTCATGTGGACGAGGAGTTTTTGAAGCCCTTGATTTGTTGTGTGAATTTTTTTAAGTGTTTTAGCACCATTTTTGGACGTCCTTTGATAGTTGGGATAAAGAGTTAAATTCAAAACAACGAGACGGCGATGCTTGAGATCTGTTTTTTTTTCAGGATTCTCCAATTTTTAAGTCGTTTCGAGATCAGATTTTGGCTGGCGGCTGGTTATTTGTTTTTAAGAATGTTGTTGTTAATGTAAGTGTACCTGCATTTGATAAAATATAATAATCTACTTTTTCAACACAATATACGCATATTTTATTTTATTTTTATTGCTGAATGTGCCCGCTCTTGACCTCGATCACGCCTGATGGAAAGCAATGGATGAGGTCTATGATGGAACGAACGTACCCAGAAGATGCCTAAGGTACTGGAAATCCCACGCATCGACGAAACACAGCAGGCTGCTTGACGCCGGACTCCGGTGGGAGGGTGGTCGCAAACCAGACGGGCGTTAGCCCTACCACTGCAAGGGAAGAGTTGGCCAGTCAAATAAGGTGTTGGGTGTGACTGTCCAGGATGCGCCGAGCGCTCGGTTCAGTTGAGTAACTGGCGGAACAAACTGCGCTACATGAGGAGGCTTCTTCATGCATCCCAAAATAACCTATCATCAATACTGTATTCCCCTAACTTAGGCAGAGGTGTAAAATACAGCCACATTTCGCCAGTTGTTTGGGAATCGAAACCAAGACCTACTATTTTTTATAGCATAAAAGGTATAAAGCAAAGCAATAATATACCAGTCGTTTTCAAAACTCAGCACAAGGACACAGTGAAGCAGCTCAGTTGCTGCAAAAAGTGGTCAATCGACTAGAAAAAAAACCCAAAAAGTAAAATAAAACTTATAACTTTGCTAGTGGCTGAATCACAATCGTTCTTACATTCTGATGAGCATGAATTTTTAAAACTACTTCCCAGTTTGTCTGACCATCTAGATTGTTATCAAAGTGAGCTACTGTATTCATAATTTTTATCTCCATATCATTATTACCGGTTACAATTGTGTAAAATTAAATTTACATAATGACTTTTAATTGTAACCTTGTTGTCTGCAATTTTAACTTTCAATGTATTTTATTGTTTAAAAATTATAGCTATATGTACGGAAGATTGTATGGTCAAACCAATTAAATAAAAAAAACTAAGATTTTTAGGCTAGAAATTAGGCGATAAAGATAAGATTTTTGGTAGAAAAGAAAATAAAAACTAGAATAATTGTTGCCCATGGTACAGATAATTGTGATGATCAGACATTAAAGGCTCCCGCAGACAGGTTCGACGCTATTCTTGTAGAACAATTCCTATAAAGTTTGCATAGAAATTGTTCTACTAGTCGCGACGCACTGTCGCGTCGCGTCTGTCTGCGGGAGCCTTAAACTGCATGCTGTAAAGCACTTTTGAACTCCTCCGACAGATTTTAAACCTCTAGAAGTCTAGATTGCCAAACAAATTCATACTCATGGCTTAGAAACGTCAAGCAATTAAACACCTTGCTCACGCACCTAAATGATTGATGAAGACACTAGCTATTCCGTCTACCACATTTTATCCTGACCACAAGCACCCAAAATAAACCGCGAAATATAACCACAAACACAGGTAACGAAACGTATCGAGTTTGATGCGTTTCGTTTCGTCGATGGAGCGATAGGCGGTCAATCGATACGCTATCAGCACCATCTGGCCTCCCCCCGCGGTCCCCACAGGTGCTGGATGTAATGGTAGCAAAAGATATTTATTAAATATTATGGTCTGTTTTTGTGACTAGAAGCTTCGAAGCTGTCAGATTTAAAATTTATATCTACTGAAATCTAATTTGAAATCTAGATTTATGCTTGGTCATCCTTTACGAATACTTACCACAACAAAAACTGCAAAGGTAAAAACACGACCAGTGTCTTCGCCCTTAGTGTTGTCTTTAACCCAATATGGCAATTTTCAGTGAGTGCATACATACATAGTAATCATACTATGTATATCATTTCTTTCTACCGTGTTAGGTCTATTCTGGTTTGTATCTTCACTTTCTACTTCCTTAATAACAATGTCAACTTCTTTCAATTCACCAATTTCAATATTAATTCTTCAAACAAAAATATAAATTTTTACTTTTTTTCTATCGCTCCCACATTTATGTGATGGTGAGATGGTGCTGATAATCAGACGATCAAATTACTAGCGGGGTCACCACGCCTGCAAGCTTCCTCTGTAAGGTGTGATGATTAACCGAGGACAAAGGAGTTTCACAGGAGAATAAAGGAGGTCTTTAGTTCATGAGAGGAAGAAGAAAGCTCCTACTTGGAAGTGTGCGATGAATTGCGATGGTTCCCGAATACAAAATCAAAATATAAAATCATTTATTTAAATTAGGCTCAGAATCAGTACTTTTGATAGTTAAAATAACATGAGACAGTCCCCACAAGACGCCCGTCCTTCACCACTTCCCAGCGTTTTAGCTGGAAAGAAGCGACGCAACAAATTCTTCAGAATACGCTTTAGAAGGATCATTTTGGTAAATGGCCTTTTCAATCGTGGATGCGTTTACAGACGCGATATCAGATGCAAACCCACAAGAAAGCAATATCTACAGACCATATTAATATTTTGTAAAGAAATAATTAAATCATTCTGTACTTCATTTTGATGTCCCTGCAAGCTCATAATATACAAATTCCAAGAACCGCATTTTTGTAATACATTGCCCAAGACACCTTGAATGTGTAATCTGATCTCACCACATTGATTCACAGCAGATGTAATATTTTTTATTCTGTTTCGGCCCTGATTAGATCTAAGGTAAGATTGTGTTTCTAATAAAGTCTGTTAAATTTGAAGGGCAAAGGTACATGGTCACAAAATATTAAGAACTCATTATAATACTGAATACTAAGTCACTTTCGGCTAAAATAGGCCACCATCTGTCTACAGATAGGTGCCATTTCTGCGAAATGATTTTGCTAAGAGAAAAAATGACAATCCACATTAATGAAAAATCAAAACAACACACCTAATACAACACGTTGTTAACAATGCGTTTGCTAAGAGTATGCCGTACTCTATGACACAATGAACGAAATCAACGCAAGATTGGCGGTATTAGCTAAGGGGTTGCCGTGGTTTACAAGTAAGGAATCGTTATGTGGTCATAGTGAATGAGGGTCCTGATAATGGAAACATTTCTATGACTGATCCTGATCATTGTACTATTATACGTCACATAATTATTATAGTACCAGCTTTTTTCCAGGAAAGTTAGTCAGCGCTCATTACAAACTGATGCAGTTTGAATCAAATGGATCAATCCACTGATGGGTAACATGGCTCTGGAGCGTAAAATAATCTACCTTTTTACCATTAGAATCTAAAAAGACAACTTGATCAGCTGTTTGCCTTTCCGGTTAACTTATATCAGTTAATTATCAATTAATATAGAATAAGTTATTATGGCTCATAGCTTAACACCTGTCTTATTGGGTCAAATGTAGGATCTAAGAACGAGACGAAACCCATGAGTAAAACTTACTAAATCGAGACGTTATTGATTTCGACACACCAGCAACTTCAAGAGGAAACTATGAACGATCGTAGTTAAGATCTTGATGTTTTTGGCACATAGCACAAAACACAGGACATAATAATGTTATAGGCGCTTGAACCTTTATTTTTAATGGTGTGATGAACTTGAAAATGTTGGTGAACTCAAAGAGTTCGGTGATGAAGGTCAACAAACGGTGGAAGCTATGGTGGCACTGAAAGCCGGACAAAAATAGTTAAAGAAATACCTAGAAGTTGTGACGTACAAGCGCAGCATAACGACTTATTATCGGTACCAACAATAAAAAGTTCAAAAGAAATTAAAATTTTAGAGAGTGATAAATTTCATAATCTCTTCGCTCTTTCAACAACAGTACCCAACTAATCTTTTAACGTTAGCTTGCCTACCCAAAAAGCACATAAAACTGAAAACACACACAGTGGCCATCATAACCGCTGCTGAGACGGCCCATATTGCATTGTGAGGCTAATTGGATTGAGATGCTTATCTGTTGAACCGATAAAATGGCGCAGATAACATTCTGTAGTGACTTATTAAGGCCGTTCCCAGAATAATATTAGATCGCACGATACGCGCTGTGTGTTCGTACCGATAGCAGCAGACGAAGCAGTTTTTGGTTCGGTCAGATTTTTTTTTGTCTAGTTGGTTTTTTTTGTGTTAGTACATATGTTGGGTGATGTAAATTATCTTTATGTGTGATTTCATGGTGGTGGTTCGTTTAAAAGATTAGAGTTGAAGAACATACATGGCTTTTGAAATTGATTTAAGGCGACTCTTCATGCATACCATGTTCATAAGCTTCTTTTGACCTCTAAAAATCTCTAACATTTAACTGCATAACTAGGCTTTTTTACATACTGATGAAATCACAAAACTTCCTGGCCAGCAGGAAAAAATGTGCCTCAAACCGAAACACAGACGACATTGCCACGTATTCACGATCACAAGTAACCCTAAGTCCATAAAAAGAAGAAAAAACCAATTAGGTCACATCTCCCCCACTTATCTGCGAACCCTACTTTGCTATCAGCGATCAGAACAACGGATCGCGTTGTGTAGTTTTTGCGAAATTGGTCCCGATCGAGTGTTATTCGCTCGTGTTGATTCCCTGGAACACTGCATGTATCGCAGACTCAATCTGTGACAACCTTCGGACCCTGGACGTGAGTCATCAGGATGAACTGCCATAGGAATTTGCCTCAATTTTGCAGTTTTTGATCAAACTTTTTTTTTAGTTCAAGAAGCAGATGCAATAAACAATGGTGGTTCATGGGGCAGTAAACATTTAAAATTAGTATCTTATACTGTTAAAATTGCATTGTTGTCTTGCTAAGAAGAGACGACATACAGAAGATCACGGGGAAGACTGGATGAGACTAACACAGACTAGGGAACCTTGGTACAACAGGGATGTGGACTGTAATCAGCAGTGGGTGAAAAAAAGCTACCAGTGATGATACTGAGTGTTGAAAGTTTTAAAGTAAAAATCATTCATGTTTTGAAAGTTTGTTAAGAACACGTGTTAAGTTTTGGACGTGTTTTAATTTCGCCAAACCTGTATTGAAGCAAAGGTCGGTCGAGTAAAAGGTCATGCGTACGAGACCCGACCGTTTCAATATTGATGTAAACCCACTCTTTATCATCAGCATAACTTGGTTTGAGGAGGTCATGGAATTACTCTTAAGGAATGTTGCTGTTGATCCTCCCGAAAATATGGAATTTCAGCAATAAATGCAAAATCTATAAATGAAAAAGAGGCTTTTAAAAATTCATTATTGAACAGAAGGATTGTCCTAATACTCCTCAAGTCGTTGGCATAGATCTTGACCTGTGATCTACAAAATAATGATGAAGACCACATGACCCTATGAATAAACAAAACAGAAAAGAAAGAAAGGAAGAAAATACGTTTATTTGCGGTAAAGATAAATGTCGCAGAGAAAGAAAACAAACAAAAAAAAAAAGAATATGTTGAGGGAAAATATGCGTCACAACCACGCAAATCGGCCATCTCTCAGCATAATGCTACGACCCTGTGGTGTGGTGATATATGGCAGTAAGAATGCTGCTGCCCAAAGTTAGTCCACTTCAAGATACCCAGTAGGTGACACATGTTCTTTGCTGCATACAATACAACATTGAATTGCTCCAAAACGTCTATTTTGCCATTTTTTTCTCACCAGCATTATCTCATAATAAAAAGTCAATATTCCAAAGACATCTTAAGCAGCATTCTCGACAATATTTACAATGATAACTTAGTTATTAATAGCGTTGCTTTAATAAAATTAATACCATATCGTGACCGCGGCGATGTAGATAAAGATCATTTTGAAAAAAGGTGCATAAACTTTAATTAGAGAAGCGAGATCCATTTGAACGATAAAACGTATCGTTCTCTGATACACCTTGTTGTCTGGCTGTGTTACTTATTACGGGTATAATGGTAATAGCACCTGTGTACGCTTATGTTAATATTAATTTGATAAAATAATCATGTTTCGTCTGCATCTGGTGTAGTTTAGAGGTCGCTTGACGAAGAGCTTTTGGCGTTAGCCAGATATGTTGTAATTGCATTGGACAAATGGTTGACTGTATCGAACATCATAATCATCATCTACAGCCCGACTTCACCTTCTGCTGATCTTAGCTGCATGATCACCACATTTAAGTATTATTTCGATCGTGAATAATGTAAGAAAGAAGGAGAAAGTACGATTTTTTTTTTTTTTTACAAAATTTTGGAAAACTATATGTACTGCAGCGGGCAGAACAAAGTGGTCAAAAATAGTGATGAAAAACCAAAAGAAATAACTATCAGATCGTGTTTTTAAACGGAATTAATCCGATGTTAATAACATTAGCAAATCTGATGCATTAACTAAACAAGGTCTAGGTTCTAATAAAGATGAGAAAGCTGAGGAAGGATGACGGATAGTAAAAAACAAATGAATATAAATTCTTGTCACACTATCAATTAGATCGATCTCTGTAGACGGGAAGTGTGTAGTAGTTTTTGCTACAAAATGACATTTAAAAGACAAAGTGGCTACGACAGTCAATAAAGGCTAGATTCGTCTGGTACAGATATTTAAATGTAAATGCAACACAATAGGCAGGATGTTGATGGCGTCGGTGGTCTAGCAAACGTAAGCAATACTTCTGAGTGTGGGGTACAAGGTTCATTCGATCCCCAAGTTCGGAAAGTATTGATAAAACATCAAGAGTCAATTTAATACGAGCGCAGAGTGTTATAAAGTGGTCTCATGACTAAAGGAATGAAGAATGGTACCTAACTGAAGAATACATATTTAGACAAGAGGAGATAATCATTCTTTTGACCTTACCATACGCATCTATACAAATAAATAAAATTGAAGTGTCTGTCTGTAATTTTAAAATAACAGCTTATTACTAAATGCATATGAAAGTATTTACGGTACTTAATAATAAAAATATTTTTTATTTCTGTATGTCCGTCAGTTTGTTCCGGCTAATCTTCAGAAACGGCTTAACCAATTTTGAAAGGACTTTCACTGCCAAATAGCTGATTTTATAAGGAGTAAAGGAAATCAAAAGTTATTAATGTTATGCCAACGAAGTCGCGGGTAAATGGGCCAGTAGTCTAAAATAACTTTATGGTAAATGATATAATTTCCAAGACCGCAAACAATAATAATAAGTTTGATACCAAATATTAAATTAAATGCCCCTCCCATGGTTAAGTCCTGTGGATACAAATACACTTGCACTTGATTGATTAATAGAACCCAATGAACAGCGGTATTAATTTTATAGACCTGTAAAACTTGTGGGACGTTAATAATTTACGATACGGAATACTAATTGCCTCAATCAACTTATACTTGGCCGATTTTCGTTGATAACCATCTGTCAATTCCGATTGCCATATACAAACATAAATTATTATAGCGATACGATCAAAATGTGTTAAAATCAATAAATCTAAGTCCGAAAACGTATGCAAATGAATTAAAATAAAGAATGGGAGTATCGACTTGTGGGCTCAAAAATAAAGGCTCGATTACGATATCACACATCGGCAAACTGAGGAATAAGATTTTGAATTTAGATAAGCAATAGAAACTGTACATGTTATAATTATTAATGCATGATGAAAACGATTAAGGAAGGAAGTTGGTAAAACTATCCTAATAAACAAATCTAGTGGTTTAAATTAAGGTTCAGCAAAAGAATCTTTACTAAAGGAAATACATAAAAGTGTAGGTACCTAAATTATCATTAGTAGGCCTACAAAGAGGCCTATGACCAGCAGTGGACTGCGATAGGCTGAGTTGATTGAGGCCTACAAAGTCAAATAGGTTTATTTGTATTTCAATATAATAGTTTATCCTTTCAATGAGTAGGTACCTAGTAATAAATAATGATTGACAATAAAAATAACATTTGGAATAAAGTTTTGATATATGTAAATAGACACCTATCGTAAAAAGTTTTACTTTAAAGTAAAATGAACTGATAGAACATTACTTTCTAAGTTATAACGATTGCGAGTCGAAAGACGTACAAATAAATCTATACTAATATTTTAAAGAGGGAGAAGTGAGTTTGTATGTTTCCGATTCCGAAATTCCTTTCATTGAGGTGCAGCTACAGTGTTGCCGAGATATATTTTATGCGGACAAAGTTTCGGACAGAAGCAAGTATGGTCATAATTTTAATGTGGTTTAACTTGAACGTAGCAGTTCTAATAATAGATGAATACGAAACCATTATTTTACTTGTTGAACATGAAGGAGAAGAACTCAGGCACGGAATGTAGAATGAAAATCATTAGCAAACTACTTCTGTACACAATGGAACAGAAATAGTAGGACAGATAGCTTAAATAAAACAGAAACAGTGCAGAGATTACATGAAATAAACTAATTAAAAAAGAGTAGTATAAAATAGTATAAAATAATATATATAACATAGTATAAAATAAAGTCGCTTCCCGCTGTCTGTCCCTATGTATGCTTAGATCTTTAAAACTACGCAACAGATTTTGATGTAGTTTTTTTTAATAGATAGAGTAATTGAAAAGCAAGGTTTATATGTATAATACATGCATAATATAGTAGAGGAACACTGATCACCGCATCAAAATCCGTTGCGGAGTTTTAAAGTTCTAAGCATACATAGAGACAGACAGACAGCGGGAAGCGACTTTGTTTTATACTATGTAGTGATAGTGATCAGCATTGCACCCGTGCGAAGCCGGGTCGGGTCGTTAGTTTTTTTTTATAATTTCAAGGATACCTATGTAGTTATCTAGGAAAAAAAAAACAAGATTGATATTCAAAGTTTCTATTTTGCTATTTTATTTTAAACCCTCACAAAATAATTATGTTTTGACACATAAAATACTAGTTTTGAAATTATATAAAATGATCAATAGAATTAGCATAAAAAAACAGTATTATTAAAATCTCGATTATGATTGTAAATGTTTGCTTAGTCAATTCCTAGCATCAGTAGGATGACACTGACAGCTCACTCGAAATGCTGTTTTTTATCCCCAGGTAGGGTATAGTGTTTTCAGTAGCAGTCTATCTATTCTGTAAATATCTCACCGTGAAAACAAAGGTGAAGTGAGCGTAAAGTGAGTCGTCAATAGTGTCAATGCCTAACATCTCATCATATCATTGAAATATGGGTATAATATAAGTACACTTTTGCCTGTCTCTCTTTTTTGGGTATTACAAGCGTGGTGTTATGATATGTTATGAGTAACGACGTTAACTTTGTAACTAATCATCAGGCAAACCTATTGTCTTTTCCACTTTTAATCAGAAATACCTAATGAACTGTGTGTCAGTCATAACCACGTCATATAGTGTTCATTTGCCTTATTCTTTGTTTTTAAATCATGTGTGTTTATCGAACCCGCGTGAGGCTATTCAATTTGAAACAAAAGACTTTTTATCAGGGATATGTTCAAAATATTCTAGTGATTCTCAGTTAGTGGTGGTAGAATGAGTCAGTTCTTCAAAACACTTGACATTTTTCATCCTTATATACCTACATTTTATAATATTGTAGGTTTTTAGCAGCTTTGTTGAAATTATATTACGAGTATTGTATTGATATTGAAACGCAGCAAAAGCAGTATGTAAGGATCGTAGCTGGTGCTGTTCTGTGGTTTCAGCCTACATCCATGGTAAGAAGGCGTGAGTTTAGATATGAATATGTAAGTTTATCTTGAAATTATTCCAATACGATCAGGGGCGGATCTTGAATTTGTGGGGCCCTGGGCTAATACTGCTTAGGGGCCCTACCTAATTACTCAAGTAATTGCTATTTTGACAAGAAACTGTTTCCTGTAGTGATGTAGGTACATGTAATGTAATATATGTTAAGTACAGGAAGAAAATAGGAAAACAAAATATTTTATTTATTTATTAAAATATTATTTATTGCAAAATAAATTGACAGGTTATAAATGGTTATATTATATAAATTATAAAGCAACTTTTTTGCATTTTTGTGCTGCAAATTCTTTTATTTGGTCATCGCACTGTAGGTCCTTTGAGCAATCCGATCGGATTTTTTTAAATTCTAGATAATTTTTAATATTGACAATATCGTCTATTGGTTTCAGTTCGGTTGGGGGCCCTCTGTATTCGCGGGGCCCTGGGCTGCAGCCCAAAAAGCCTTTAAGTAGATCCGCCCCTGAATACGATGATGAAATACGGCTAAATATCAATATTTTACAAGTATCCCAGTTGAACTATGGATGCTGCCCTTAAAGTTTGATCAGTCTTGTCAGTCACGTTTTTTTAAGAGAAAGCATAGTTAACAGGTATAGCATACCTTAACTTATGGATCTAACGCGTCCTCCAAAACTTACCATCATCATCATTCTCGTGCCCTTAACCCAAATTATTGGTGTTGGCGCAACCTGTCTTCTTCTTCCATACTTCTCTATTAGCCGTCATCTCGGTAGTCACCCCATTTTCTAGCCAAATCATCTTTCACACACTCCATCCATCATAATATCTGTCCTCCAAAACTTCTCAAATGTCCTTATTTTCAGAATGTGGCAGTTCCATGGACTTCCAATGTACAGAATAATAAATGAAATCACGTAGATCAGTAAATGACAATCAAGCTCCACAATAGTAACACGATGCCTTTTTGTATTTGCTAATCTTGTCACCTTTGTTCATATTTCGTATAATAAGCTGTAATCGGGCGATCGAGTGAATCATTAAACACCCGATAGAGGGCGGAGGTGACGCGTCGCCCACTGTGGCCGCGTGGACACGAACAAGTTATGAGCGATGAGCGTTTAATAACGACGAACTAGAGTCTGTTTAGAAGCTATAAATACCGGACCGATAAGTATATGGCATCTTCATACACACAATACTCGGTCAAAATACAACTAACAATAGAGTTGTTAGTGTCTGCTTTATAGGAGGAAAACCTAATAAAACATAAGTTATGTAATGACACCGAACCGATGTATGTATACCGAAACTAATAATATAAACAGTATTCAAATTAATTGGGTGTGTCAACGAGGAATGCGGAGACCTACAATGAAAATGAATCCATAAATTATAGTTGCCAGTTGCCACAACAACTCTTTGCAGATTTATTTTTATTTGAATAGTGATATTTGACAAACATCTTTGAGAGCCAGTCTTACGAAGGAGTATCGTGTTACCCAGTAACTGGGAGGTCGAGGTCCGATAGGCACTTGCTTCATGTATAATACTGGTATTTCGGCTGTATCCGGTAATACTGGAAGCTGACTCCAACATAGTTGGGAAAAGGCTAGGCGGATAGATAATAAATTGACCATACCTATGTACCCCGTTGTGATTAATAGCTCATATAATAGGAGAAAATTCAGATAGTACACATAAAAGTAGAAAAATCAAGTAAATACAATATATAAGCTCCCGTTTCACTTAGACCAACACAAAAACTAACCACAGCTATCTCCCTAATCGCGATCGCTCATAACTAAAGGCACGGCTACACGAGCAACACACAGTCGATTTCATCCTTTGTTGTGCACAAGAAAAATGGCCGAACACTATCGAGCGACGATACTATTACTTTAAACAAGATCCCCGCTCCCGATAGTCAACTGAGAGGAACATACATAAGCGTTGGACACTGATGTAGACTGCGGAGAATTAGAATTATTTACTAGGATTTGTTATTTATGTTTTTCTTGCATTTATAGTTAGTTAACAACACATTTTCAGCACCGTGGTTCCAGGGTTTGCGATGGATACCAAAAAAATTGAGTAAAAATGGTTTGGGTTCTTCAAGGAGTTATTCTTGGACCGGCAATAAAATAAGTAAAAACAGGGAAAAAAAAGGTTTTTAATTTAACTGTCATTTAAAATCTTTGTTAATAACATCATATTTGTATTAATAATTTCTGAAACAACATTTTCTTTATAAGTCAACTACGGTTTTCAACAACGGAATAATCAACTACAAGATTTATATCTGTCTCCAATTCTCTACAGCAAGAACCATTAAAACAGATCTACAACCACACCTCACTATCAATTCTAAGGGCCAAACAATCCGAATAACTTAATAGGCGTCTCATAATACAGGTCTCACGTTGGGTGGGCTCAAGCAGCACTCATTTGTCAACCGAGCCCGCTACCACGATACGCGTCACAGTCCTTTGTGTGTAGATAGCTATCGCAAGAACAATGCCTCCTAGTGTTTATACCTCCAAACCGTTTAACACATTTGTTATAAGGTCAGAAATGTTAAATTGTTAAGATCAGGTTACGTTTGATTTGGTCAGAGTTAAGGGGGAAGGGTGGAACAATTGTTTTTCATTTGTATGGACTACACGAATTTTGGATCGAATTTGACGTGTTTCAATGTAAGGACATTGAAAGATCTTTTACAAATGCTCAGTATGATTCTGAACCTATATCACTAATTAAAGTTTTATAGTTTAGCAGCAGATTTGCCAGAGTTCAAAAAAGGCAATTAATAATAAAGGTAAATAATAGGAATGAAGATTTTAATGCTATTCCATCTCACAACCATTTATTTGCTTAGACAGGACCTCCTATTGAAAGAAAAATCAATAAATCTCAACGGTCCAGAATTGAACTTACAACCTCAAGCTCCACTTTCTTCACCACCAAGCTACAAACCTGTCTAACAAATAGACAAGAAAATAATGGTGACAATCGTCCAGATCGAATATCGATACGTCGTACCGTTTAGTGTTTCAAACGTTAAACAATGAACTATTTGTTACGACAAATACAACCTTAAACAACTCCTCAACTAAAAACTAACAAGTGAAAAAACAATTCTATATCCATCACTCTTTTTGTTCTCATTTCAAATACAGAACAACTTGTGTAGCCGTCAATATAACCGGTACAAATCGATACGCTTGGATTTATCTGCGTTTGTTAGTAAATGCTCTCGCGCCGGTAGTCTCGGCTTTTTTATCTTCTTTCTCTCTTGCGTTAGTTCGTGTTATATAGTGCTACGCCCTTTTTTCCAGACGATCGATAATATTGTCCTACGAGACTTTTATTAGATTACTATCATTCCAAACTGTCAGTTTATTAAAACTTTCGTGTTTTGTGTTCTTAACATTTGTTTTGTTTGTTTTAGTGTTTTTTTGTTTTGTTTTATGATTGGTAATAAGTTTTTATGGCATAATTTTTGTGAGTATCTCTGAAATTAATGTTTATTGTGTAGTTTATCTAGTTACATATTGTGTCTTCATTGAAAATTATAATATTCATTGTTATTACTAACATCACTTCAAGCTGTGTTTGTGTGGTCTTGAGTACTTACAGGATAGAATTTCACCACTTGAAAGTTGTGGGAGGGACTGAGGAATGTGTATATTTTTTAAAAAGCGTTGTTACATAGGTACCATTAGAAACAAATACAAGTTTGCTTAGATCAATCTTCTTCTTAAACTTTTTAAAGGAAGACAGTAAAACCCACACTAGAAGAGTTTATGTCAACAAAGTGGTTGCAACGACTTCAGAAATTCTAAAGAGTCACCTTCATCAGTCCATCAAGTTGCACAAGTTTTATAAAAATAGATACCTCTGCTGCATCATAATCAGACCATTCTTCCACTCTACACATAAAAACCACAGATACGCCTAACAAGAAACTTCCCTATCTCATCGTCTAGACAATTTATTTTTAGCTGCAACATAAAACGTAAAAATATCTCCCCATACCTATCAAAAGATACCGCAACATATAGCAGCAGTAATCTACAGACTACTGCTATCTTAGCATCTCCTATCTAACTCAACTTATCGGCTGTAACGACCGGCCAGCTTATCACAAACGTGCTTTAAAAGCTTTTTTCGTGAATTAAAATTTGTAAGTTGAAACTCGTGTGGAGATAGCCTTAGATTAATGACGTCAGATTGCAGATTTCGGATGAGCAAAATATGGCGGATAGGAATCTAGGTAATAACAGTTTTTGTGTTGTGTTTACAAGATATTTGGGGTCAGGGGTTTTGAAGAAGGCTGGGAAGAGAATCAAGGAACTGGAGTTGGAGATATTATTTTATTTTTTATTTTATTTTATTTGGGAAAATAAACGGTTACACATTACAATATCGCTAAGAACTTAAAACTAAAATGGTATTATAAATGTACAACCAACAACATTTTCCACATAATATAAAAAAGTTAAACTAAAATGAACATCGTGCGATGTAAAAGTAGATATAATGGATAAATGTTAACCTCTAATAATAATAAAACTAAACTGAAAGTTATACATACAAAAAAAAAAAAAGTAAAAAGAGAAAGAATAGTAAGCTAGAATATTATGCTAGTATTTGGTTAAACATTGACCCTAATAATTCTATTAAATCTGCTCTAGTAGGAATATATTAGACTGGGTGACCATGGCTCTTTATAATTATGTAGATTTATAATTAAGTCGTAGGTATATAAACTTAATATATTTCTACATCAGATTTAATATAATCATTAGAGTCAATATTTAACTAAAAACCAGCATAAATATTTATTTATTTATTTAAACTTTTCGCACACAAAAAGGTACAAAGGCGGACTTAATGCCTTAGGCATTCTCTACCAGTCAACCAAGGGTGGTGAAGAGATTAGATGGCAGGTGCTTTGGTTGAACTGAACAATGATAAAAAAAACCATTAAAATTGTTGAATTATAAATGAAAAAAACGTACACTAATACAAAATATATATAATATACATACATACTATTTACTATAATATATAATTATAAATATTTCTCTTTTAGAAAGTTTCTGTAATCTGAAAGAGTTCGGAGACGCTTATGATACAAGAAAGTTGCACTTGTTAACATAATATTTAAGATAAAGATTGTTTTAAATTACTGAAGATGACCACAATTTATTAGATCTACAAAGGGCCACCTTTTAACAGTAACAACATCTCCATTTTAATCCTAACTCCCTCGCAAACTGCAGTCACGAAAACTCCCGACGTCACCCGAAAACAGCCGAAGCTCTCTGAGTCTAACTACCCCAAATACATTAGGTTGGCGCCAAACCCGTCAACTGCAGATACACTATCAGGGAATTAAATATACTCATTATTATCTTATCGTATAAAAGCAGACCTCCTCGGTATTGAGAGCTTATCAGATATTTTTGAGGGTCTGATTTTTTATTGACGCTTTCAAGTTTCTTTTCTTTTTGAAATAACTTTTTGTATTGCAAGGAATTTGAATATATGTAGTGTACGTACATATATTCTGTACGTACACTGCTGGGAAAATGCCTCTTCTTCATACAAAGAATGCACCAGGGTTGATCAAAACGCTTGAGCAAGACGGGTTGGCGATTTCGGAGTTATATCAACTATAAAGTCCTTCCTCGCTATGGTTTCGTTCACCGATATCAGTAATGTCCAATTATTAGAAATTCTTTAAGCCGTCAACTACCAATAAAAGAGAAAATCTCAAGAAGAAGTTCTAAAAACATTCGTCTAAGTATTGTTCAAAGCTCAGAGTTTGGTAACCATTTGTAACTTTCCAAATGAAATCATTAAAATAGTCAAAAATGTTATCAGGCGGAAAAATATATATCACCTTAGCAACAACAGCTTCCTTTAGGAGCCAAATATCACTTAAACCACACTTAGAACCGAGAACCGATAACTCCTATCTCGCCACAAAATACAAGGAAACCCCACAGAATATCTACATACTTAATTAGCACGGATCGTAAAATAGCAAGTTTTTCGCAACTTTTTTTGGCACAAGTAAATGGGTGCCATAGATTGGCGCATTTTGGCACAGAACCCCTCGATGCCGGCGCGTTAACCCTCAGACCGATAGTTTATTGTGCACTATTTATACCCGACGATTATCGTAAACTTTTCGATTTTGTATTATATCATTTATTTGTATTTTAAGTGTAATTGTAAGTAGCTGTGTGTGTTTGTGTCACTTGTGTCGTTTTGTAGCAAAATGTATATTTATCTGAAATATAAAAGATATAGGTATTCAGTAAATGCACACGTTTTCCAATAAGGCAAGGCACATCACATTGAGAGCAGTGGTGACCCGGTGGAAGCGACCGCGACTTACGAGTCGTAGGTTCGAACCCAGACAGGCGATTTATTTTGTTTAAATTATTTCATCACCACTGTTCTTAAAACGGTGAATAACGTAAGGAAACCGGCATTTCCAAGAACCGAAAATTCGAAGAATTGTGACATCTACCAAACCTCACTAGGCCCGAGTGGTGGATTACGGCCCACTCCTTCTCACAGAGAGGAAGCGATGTCCCTGCAGTGGGAACACTGGTGGCTAATTATATATGTCACAACTGATTGACTGCTTCAACTGTACTCTGAGTGAATTCTCACGAGCCGCATTTTGTACTCTTGGTTGTTCTTGATGATATAATTTTAAGTCTAATTATAAATAAAACTACACTATTGTATTAGGTAAGTATGCCTGTAATGATAGTGTATGTGAAATAAATAAATAATGTACGTTATGTATGCAAGGCACATCATATTCTAAGAATTGTCAGAAATCATTGTCACCCAGCAGTTTGAAACTTATGAAGATGAACCTGTAAAATAAGTCCAGGAGAAAGACTATTGAATGTTAAAAAAAATCTGAAATATCTTATACTTTACATTACCTAAGCGTACATGCAAATCTCATCTGCCTTTACCCAACTAAGTTAGGGTCGGCTTCCAGTCTAACCGGACGGAGCTGAATACCAGTATTTTACGTGGAGCGATTACCTATCTGGCCTCCACAATCCAGTTACTAGTTAATACGATACCCCTTGGTAAGACTGGTTGTCAGACTTTCGGGCTACTGACGACCCGTAACGACTGTGAAAGATCGACGAATGACAGCTGGGACCAACGGCTTAACGTGCGTACATGCAAATAACAATTTTTAATGGCATATCTACAATTCCTTGAAACCACGTCGAAAAACTTTATATCATAGTAACATCGAAACTTGGAAAACAGAAAGGTATTAGCGTGAGCATTATAGTAATATTTTTGTGTCGTATCGTGATGGTATCGTAAACTACTGCCAACTAATGCCTTACTTTACATGTCACATTTACATAGTAGTTTTCAAGACTACTGCTGTCGAATGAACGCTAACTATTGAGTTTAAGTTATGAACGCAAGCGGGAATTGTTACTCTTATTTATGTACACACAAAAATTGACAAGAAGAAAAGATCAGCGAAATACGTATACAAAGATGATGCTTGTTTCTAAAGAAGTCAAGGGTTTTTTTTTAGGGAGATCGAACTTGACTAATTATAATGGCGCAAAATTGTTAGACAACAGCTTTGAAGTCACCTTCATAATCAGGAAGATGGAGATGGTAAATATAAATCTTAAAGAGTACTAAAGCTAGTTAAGTTTTGCAGAAGAATTGCTCGTCTGTAAAACATAACACACACAATAGTACATTATGATATAAGTGCGGTAAGTTGAAAATTACAGCTGAGGCGATATTGCTAGCCCGAGCCGTAGGTGAGGGCTATAAGAAAGCAGAGGCTGTAATTATCAAACCGCACGTATGTCATACGACGTTTTATAACACATTTGTGAGGAAATAAATAAAACTCGGACTTTCTTAAACGAATAAATCTTTAATTACTTGTTAAAGCAGTTATTAAAATTCGAACAATTTGTAAAATTAATTATTACGTTGCCAGTTGGCATTTTTAATGTTGTCAAGCTATTACTCGTATTATTAGTTGCAATTTCAACAGTCTCTCTCTCACTCTCTTGAGTGAAAGTAGGAGAAACGAGACCACAGAGTCGGTGGCGGTCTTTTGTTTATGGCAAAGGCACAAAAAACAGCCAGTATTACTAATAAAGTAAATTAATACTTTTGTGTTTTTGTTACAGATAAATGGCTGTAATTAATTGTCAAAATTAATTAAATTAAAGAATTAGATGTTTATTTATTATATTTTATTTCCCAAAGTTAATTTTATTCATAAAATGTTGACCACTTTTCTGACATAAAAACTCTTTGCTAAGATTTAAAAAAGTACCGTTCGTTTTAGACGGAGCATCTTGATAAACCGTGCGCGTTACATTACAATTACGCACAAGTACGTAATGAGATACATTACGATATTGAAATTGGTGCAGTAAGAGACCTTTTACGAGCAAATGTGTTATAAATTGAATGTATAGCGTTTCCCAATGGGGAAGATTAAAAAATGGATAGATGAATATCTGTGCGAAAGATCATAAGGTCAGAAAAGATCCGTAAATACAGCTATTTCAATATCTAGCTAACACAGAAGTATGGAAGCAGAATGCTGCTTCGACAAAATTTGAAAAAGAATTTGGGTTCATATCTTATTATTATTTTATCACAAATAATTTGGCATACATTGGCGCCGATTTCCTTGTTCACTAACTAAACAAAATTTAAATTCAGTGCATCTTTTTCTTTCTATTTCATTAAGAAAAGGACAGAAGGTAAATATTAGTTTATTCCTGTCAAACTAAGATACCCCATAGGCAAGTTTAAACGTGATTAAAAAATTGGCTACTAAAAATACGTCAATTTAAGTCAGGCGCTGACTAATTTGACAGGACTAAACTAATATAAATTTTCTTCAATCCTTTTCTTAATGAAATAGAAAGAAAAAAGTGTCCTGAACTTAAATTAAGTTGGTGAACAAAGAAATCGGCGCCATGGTCATAAAAGGCAGGATTATGATCGCAAATTCTTTTTCGCTCGCAGCTCAAGCCTCGACCCATAAAACCTATAGCGTATTTTAGTGCCCAAAATGGCAAATTACATACAAGAAAATAGTGCAGTTGCATTATAGTATTAACATTTTTATGGCCCATACATTCAGTGTAAGCGTTGCGCAGAAGAATTGATGGGCGAGAAAATACGGATTTAATGCATTTTTCCGCTGTAATAGGTTGAACTGGTGATTAGGAGATTATACAGTTTTAAAACAGGATGTATGGGGTACGCTAGGATAGGTGAAATGTTTTATTTTAATGTACAGGGATTGTAAATTAGATTTAATTAAATTCCCCCGAAACTCTGACAACCAATCTTACCAAGGGGTATCGTATTACCCAGTAACTGGGTTGTGGAGGTCAGATAGGCAGTCGCTCCGTGTAATATACTGGTATTCAGCTACATCTGGTTACACTGGAAGCTGAACCTAACAGAGTTGGGAAAAGGCTAGGCAGATGATTTATAGGGATTGTAAATACAGCAAACATTTCTTCTTTTTTCTTTACTCTTTTTAGCGTTCTGTATCTCAAAAGGAAAAACGGAATCCTTATAAGATTATTTCGTTGTCCGTCTGTCTGTCCGTCTGTTAAGACCCTTTTTCTCAAGAACAAGTGGAGTTATTAAGTTGAAATTAATATCAAATACTCAAGGCTGCAATCCCTTAAAGCAGTAATAAATCAAATTTCTAAATCAACGCAATCAAAAGATACGGGCGTTTATGTTCCGGTTATGCCGCATATTTTGAGACTCGCAAGGGAATCAAAACCTATAGGGTACTTCCCGTTGACCAAGAATCACGAAATTTGGCAAGAATTTGTCATGTAGTACAAGTAAAGGAAAATATCCGAATACCATAAAGTAGTTAAATAGCTACAAATTTGTACGGAACCCTCGGTCCGCGAGTCCGACTCGTACTTGACCGGTTTTTTCTTTTTCTCTCGTTCTTTTTTCTTTTCTTTTCTCTTTTCTCTCTTTTTAGATTAATCGTTACAACTTTCTCATATTACGAACTTTTACAGCCATGCAATAAAAACAGCTTTTCTTGACATTTCTTTTACGACAAATTAACTTCTTATCGACTTTGAAAAAGCTGTACAGTTTTTTTATCTCCCGTATAGACATTATCCAGCATTACGAGCGTCGTGTTATACACAAGTAATTTATTACTATTTACTATTGTGTGTCAAGGAAAAACGGTGTTAAGTACGCAAGTGTTAGGTACGCATATATGTATATCTGACGTATACTATGTGTTGTTGATGTACCTATCTGTGTGGACATACGGAAGTTAAGGATAGCTAACAACAATCCTACTTAGGGCTAATATTTCCATCGCCCGATAACTTTTATTCGAGGAATAAAATTGACGTTTGACAGTTTTTGTATGAAATGACTGTCAAAATTTCAAAAATTAGCCCTTAATGTTATAAATGTGGAAGTTTGTATATTCGTATGTTTGTTTCTAAATCACGCAAAAACGGCTGAAAGGATTTGGATGAAATTTAAGCACAAATATAGTTTATAGCATGGATTAATACATAGGATACGTTTTCGACGGTATTACGATCCCATGGGATGATTTCCGATCTCAACGCAGGCGAAGACGCGAAAAAAACTAGTTAATATTAAAAATTTAACGTCCAAGTACATACCTATTGGTAATTTTGCTCCTGAAAAGAGATGGCTTTTTGCGTGTCTTATGTTTGTTTGTAGCGGCAGAGAATTGAGCAAAATACGGACTGGTAATAAAATAAGTATTAATAAATAAATTTTAGGCTTCGGTCTCGAAGTCAGCGATTGCGGGGCGGGAGCGACGCCGGCGCGGGGAGCGGTGCGGCAACGCAGTCCCTGTCTCGAAGCCAGCGGGCAGATCGCGCGGCGCTAGAACGGCGTAGTGTTGTGTTATGAGAAATCAGCGTCTTTGTTCGCGAACGAAATGTCTAAATAGTGACGACCACTTCTTTAAGATGCAAATTTCTTCGTAACGTTACATTTAAAGCAAAAAATAAAATGCACAACACTACGTCAATGCAGACGCGCGGGCACCGCTAGACTGGTGCGCATCGCTCGTACGCCGCTCCTCGCGCCGCTGGCTTCGAGACCAGTTGCATATAAATCTATGTATTGAATCGCGCCGCTCCCCGCGCCGTCGCCGCCGCCGCCCCGCGCCCGCTGACTTCGTGTCCGTAGCCTAAGACTTAATAAAAGAAATAATAAATGATAGAATAATCATGAAATGAATAAACTTTTTTTTTTTCATGCAATCCATTTACTTTTTTTTTTCAAATTGTTTGCTTAGAAAATCCTCCGTTACCTACTATTTAAATTATAAAAAAAAACTTCGCGTGTTTCTTAACAACTAGTTGTTACTATAAAAATTCAGTTTAAAATGACACTAATTACTGCAGTGGACATTTTGATTACAAGTGTTTGTTTACTGAAAAGCTTATGCACTGTGTACAGTTGCCAGCACATCAATAGATTTTCAACTTTATCGCTAAAGCATAAGGTTCAAAGTTGATTTGGAAAATTTAACAGTTTTGGGTAGCTTAATGTGCTGGCTTCTGTACCTATAGAAATTCTTATGCATCATTCAATTCATCTGCCTAGCCTTTTCGCAACTACGTTGGGGTTGGCTCCCAATCTAACCGACTGCAGCTGGATACCAGTATTTTACATGCAACGACTCATATGACCTTCACAACCCAGTTACTGGGTAATACGATACCCCATGGTTAGACTGATTGTCAGATTTTCGGGATTCTGACGACTCGTAACGACTACATATCCCGTATTATTGTTTGTCAGCGTTTTGTGTCTTCAGTATTTTTTTATCAAAGAACACTAACAGCATATACCTACATTCAACATTGGCTGACAAAAGTGTTAAGAAAACGTATTGCTATTTACTGCTCATGTACACACAAATGATAGTAATGTATAATTGCAGCATATTTTTTCTTTTAAGTGGCAAACCACTTCCGTGAAGAAGTCAAGAAGAAGTGACGCAAAAAAATAAAATAAAACAAAACAAAAAATAAAGTAAAAAAACTCCACAGCAGCACAGCTGTCTGTTCAGTTAGACTATTTTCATCCATATTTAAATTATCTTTAACCCTTAAATGCATGATGATGGAAATTTGCATCAACCAATCCAATGCCGTATTTTCGTTTCCACAGAGCACGGGGATTCCCCAATTGTTAGACAAATTCAACTCATTTTGTTCCCAGTAGATTCGTTCTGATTACATAAAGATATAAATTTCCACCAGGCCATTTAAAAAATAAAAAGTATTTTTATGAATATATATTTTTTAATATTTTTTTCTTACTATAGAGCTAATGTTACGTCCAAATAAATTTAATTTGGTTAAAAAGTAAAAATTATGCAATTAAGGGTTAATCCATCCTTGTCCACAAACATATCCCCCAACCGCGAGCCCCGTATACCACGGAACACAAACTTACAACAATGGCTTCCCGATAAGCTGTATACTTATAAAATAATTGGTCTACGATAATTCTAATTAGCGGGCCGATATTATCGATATCTTGCACCAGAACAAGCCAACAGGAAACCCTGATAGTGGCCTTATTTATTAACATTTTAAACATGCTTAACTTACAAGCTGTGGAGACAAATAAAGTCAACCGTGTATTTTGTAGTTAGTTTGTTTTTAGTTTAACATAAAAATTATACAAAGCTTGTAGTACTTAAAAATAAAGTTACAGTGACATTAATATTATAAACAACACTTACAGGCTAGGAGCACCTTTAGAAGTAAACTAGCAGCGCCACGCGGTTTCACCCGCATAAGTGTCGATTTCGTGAAAATATCGGGATGAAAAGTATTCTATCTGTTATTCTAATTGATAAGCCATATTATTGTAAAGTTTCATCAAAATCCGTTCAGTAGCTTTTGCGTGATAGAGTAACAAACATCCATCCATCCTCACAAAATTTCGCGTTTATAATATTAGTAGCTGCGCCCTGCGGTTCTACCCGCATAAGAGTCGATCCCGTGGAAATATCGGGATAAAAAATTCTATGTGTTAATCCTGGTTATAAACTATCTGTGTGCCAAATTTCATCGAAATTGGTCCAGCTGTTTGAGCGTGAAGAAGTAGCAAACATACACACACGCTCATAAACTTTCGTCTTTATAATATTATTGTGATATTAGTAGGATAATAATAGTAGTTACACACTTATTACAACTTGAGGCATTTAATAATTTGACATTACATTAAAATATGAAATTATTATGATCATTTCATCTATTTTTTATATATTTTGTAGCGACAAATACCTACATTAAATTACGCGGTCAGCGTAAGTGTATTTGTATTTTTATTGTTTTAGGCAGCCTATTGTAAATGTAAATATTAGGCTATTTAAGTCTATGGCTATAGAGAAATAACCACGTATAAGTAAACCGATTTATTAGCACCCTTATTGGTTACACACTATCGGTGCAGCGACTGACTCTCACATTGATGATTAGGTATTAAATCTTAAACACCTACTAAAAATGAAATTTATTCGATATTAAATTGGTCACAAAAATCGAGCATGAGGTGTAACACCACCACATAATTCCTACGTTCTTACTGTAAAGTCCCATTAAAATAGATGGACAAACTTGTAGAAATCATTCAGACCACCAAAATAAGGACAACAATTTATTATTTTAGGTCCAAATAAAATCACTTTAATCAGTGTTTTTTTTGCCTTGGATATCTTTGGTTAAACATACTGAGCGCTGTGTTAAAATTTGTTCATCTATTTTAATGGGACCCTGTATAAATGCAAGTCCAGTCCTGCACAAAACCGTTTCAGAAGCTTCGTCTAAAAGATAAAAACTATTTATACTCCTCATAGCCGATATCAGGCTACCGATAGCCGTTTTATAGCCGAGTCGCTGACAAACAGATAGTGCCAAGGTAAACAGTTATTGATCATCGGTAAAATTTGTTATGACTACCCTCCCGGTGGCCCTTGGGTATCGGGCTTAGTTGTAGAAAGTTCCTGTAGTAAACTGCAAAGGTTTTAAGTGCATTTATAGGTGCTAGCAAATAGGAAAGCATTATCTAGTACAGAATATCCATGATTTTGTATTCAAATTAAAAGTGATTTATTAGAATTATGCTGAAAATCAGCAGTTTATGAATGTCAAAGTAGCATAAGAAAGTCCCCCGAACTACCTGCCTATCACCTCTTCCTAGTGCTTTCGCTGGGAAGAAGAAGTGACGCAACAAACTCCACAGCAGCACAGCTGTCTGTTCAGTTAGAAGAACTTGATTCTATACAATAAAGTAGGTCATCATCTGCCTAGCCTTTTCCCAACTATGTTGGGGTCGGCTTCCAGTCTAACCGGATGCAGCTGAATACCAGTATTTTACATGGAACAACTGCCTATCTGACCTCCATAACCCAGTTATTGGGTAATACGATACCCTTTGATAAGGGTGGTTGTCAGACTTTCGGGCTACTGACGACCAAAGACAGAAGACAAAAGACAGCCGGGACCAACGGCTTAACGTTCTTTCCGAGGCACGGAAGAGTCTCGGTATGTGAAGACGGTCACCCATCCACAGATCAACCGCGGCAAGCGTAGCTTAACTTGATCGATCGACCCGTGCGGCTATTATTAATTAGCCACAAGCCCCTCTAATAAAGTATGTATGCAAAGTAATTAATATTAGTCAACATCAGTACGAGTAACAGCCCGGAGTTTGAAAGTTGGCGGTGTGATACCACCGTGCCGTGGAAAGTATGTTCAGTTGTGGTTCCTGCGCCTGATCTTTCTCCATATCGGACTATGAGAGTGAGGGAAGAGAGAGTGAACGTGTGTCTGCGCACACTCGTGCTCTATAATATCTCCCACGTAGATGGCTAGTCTCCGTTGAGATCAGCTGCTATGGCCGAAATTCAGTCTGGAGGAGTGTTATAAAGGTGATGTCCTTCTACTAAATACCTATCTTGTCGCAGTCTTTTATCATCTGCCTAGCCTTTTCCCAACTATGTTGGGGTCGGCTTCCAGTCTAACCGGATGCAGCTGAACACCAGTATTTTACATAGAGCGACTGCCTATCTGACCTACACAACCCAGTTACGGGGTAATACGATACTCCTAGGTAAGACTGGTTGTCAGACTTGGGCTTCTGACTACCCGTAACGACTGTCAAAGATCTACGAATGACAGCCGGGACCAACGGCTTAACGTGCTTTCCGAGGCACGGAAGGGTCTCGGTATGTAAACATGGTCACCCATCCGCAGACCAACCGCGACAAGCGTAGCTTAACCTGATCGATCGACCTGTGCGACCTCTTGTCTTGTCGCAGTCTTTTATAACGCTTCAAAATGACTCAATTATCAGCCATCCAACTCTGCTGACCCTTCCACAATACAGACTAGAAACTAATGCTATCAACATAAATAATAATGATAAAAAGCTCCGTAAATCGCAACGAAACGGTGATAACCATCAGCTGGATTTATACCGTATAGATAAGAGTACTGTAGATAGGGCGTGCTCTATGTGGGTAGTTCGCTTTGTATTTTTATAGGTACAGCTTGAAAGCGCTTTTTAGAGCTGGAAGTCCGATAAGAGGCTGATGTTATCATTGTTTTTAAGTATAAAGTCCGAAGTGGGTGTTTGTTGAAAGTGTTGTTGTCGTGGATTGATGCGTAAATTATATGATACGGGATACCTAACGGTGTTGTCACCTTCAAAAACTTGCTTCATGTTTTAATTAAAAGTTGTTTGAAATATTATGAGGATTGAAGTATCAGAGGTGATTACTGTCAGAGGCAGGTTGAATGGTTTTGTTTAGATTGAAGCAATTAGCTAAACGCCATTGAAATTATAGTTTCAGACGTAGGAAGAAAATCTAAGAACGGCATGAATTGGCGTCTTATGCTTAGAACTGTCTTCTCTTGAATACAAGCGATTAACCCCTAGGTCAGTCATAATCATCCCTCATAATTACGACTGTGTGGGGCACGGACAGTTGAACTGACGATCGAATTGAAGAACGACCTTTGTGAACTTTTGTCACAAAATAATAATTAGAAAAAAATAGAAATTTTGAAAACGTGTTTGTACAGACGCCAAGCACATCAAGCTACCCGAAACTGACAAATTTTCCCAATCAACTTTGAACCTTATGCTTCACTACATAGTATAAAACAAAGTCGCTTCCCTGTCTGTCTGTCCCTATATATGCTTAGATCTTTAAAACTGCGCAACGGATTTTGATGCGGTTTTTTTTAATAGATAGAGTGATTCAATAGGAAGGTTTATATGTATAATACATGCATAATATAGTAGGGAAACACTGATAATTTTAGAGGTTTCTAATGTGATGTCGTAAATAAACACATTTTTTTGCGCTTACATTGTAAACGCTGGCTGAACCCGTCGAGATAGATCAAAATAATGTACTACAGTATTGTACACCATAAAAAGGTCTACAAAAAATCCGCGATGGTATATATCTATCTCTTAGGGATAACCCACAATAACCATTTTTTATCCTATACTTTTTACGAGAAATAATGGCTCTAAAATTATCAGTGTTTTTCCATTGCACCCGTGCGAAGCCGGGGCGGGTCGCTAGTTAGTGATAAAGATGAAAATCTATTAAAGGCATTTGACAGATTGTAGAAGCTTGATGTACTGGCGTCTGTACAATCACGACTTCAAAATCACCCCATAATATACCTACCACTACCAAACAAAGTTTGCAATTTTAACCAAAAATTATATCACAATCTAAAACCCCAGCACAAATCCATCTATCATTCTTCTAACAAAATACAATACAAAATAGAAGTCAACATGAAGAAATAACGAAAAGTCCTTGATAAGAATTTATATACGGGAGCGATAAGGCTGGGCGGGCGGGCGATAAGCGGCCGCGGGCGGTGATAACGCGCCGCCCGCCCTACAGATGTTATCTGTGATTAAATAGCTCGCGTTATCAGTAGCGGGAGTCGACGATCTTGGGCGGTACAGAGTAGTTTTCAGGGACAGAGGTGTTGATATATATATATATTTTTTTGACATTGATAAGTATAATTTTTTTCAAATGATTGGGAGAAAGTGGTGGGAGGGATGTCTTAAAATTAGAAGTAAATTTTAGGATTTTTTTTTAGTTACATACTATTCTTCTTCTTGTTATTCTTTTCCTTGTTTCTCTACTACTAACACTAGTTAAAAGATATTTTACTATTAAAATGGACTATATTGTTGTCCGAAGACAATGAAAAAATTAAAAATTAATTAATTATTGTTAAAATACACATGGCTTATTTGTTTATTGTAATTACTTTATTGTAAGGTTACGATGGACCGAAGTGATAAAGATGCAGAAGTTAGGTTCATAAAAAACGCAAAAAAAAAATAACTGAAAAAAAAGCTATGACGAAAACAGTCAAATATTAATCTGACCTGGCTTATCAGGATTTTGGGTCAGAAGTAACAGCTGTAACTCTTCTGATTTTTAGTTTATACATTTTTACAACTTCAACCCCCAATTTCCCTTTAATTTTTCATCGATCACCGCCAAAGTACCCCGCCACCTCTGTCCCAAACTACTCTACACAAAATATGAATACGCAGCGTTGTCGGTACGAATCCGTCAAACAGATGAGATAAGACGGACGTGAACTTTTGCTGTGTTTGTACCGTACCACCCCCCTTACCCCCGACTTCAACCCCCTCGACTTAGTGCCTCCTTCACCCACTCGACACTTACATATATTCAGAAGTTGGTGTGTGTGATGATAATGTCTAGAAGTGCCGCTTTTGAAATAAAAATATGTTTCGGAAGTTTCTTTAGTAATCAGTGTTTAAGAGGGGGTAGATTTAGACAGTTTATTTTGAGTTTAATGAGGTGTTAAGTTAATGTTGTCGTATTTTAGCCACCATAAATTCAGTTCTGTTTCGGTGTGTGTGTAATAATAATGAAAAATGGGACAGACAGATTTCGTAGATCCGTCATCCGATATTGTTACGACCTTTCTTTACTTATAGAAAATATATGGTATAAGAGTCCATATTTTTTTTTTATCTCTTAAAGTTAATGGTGTCTGGTCTCCAATAATTTTACAAAAAGTTCTATTGGGGTTCTTGACTTTAGCTTAACACTAGCCTGTTTTTTTTTTTTTTTTTCAGTTGCTTCTAAACTCGAATGGCACAACAGTACTTACTTGCGCAGAAGGTAATGGCATCAGATGACCTACTTACCTGAAAGAAAAAAAGCGAAATTAAATTACATTATAATATCATTACGAGGTGACGGTGGGTTGACCTGCGATTGACCTGATAGCATTAAGTAATAAGCGGAAGCGGAGATGATAGCGCGTCGAAATGATGGACCGATGATGGCAATTCTACGCGTCTTTCGAAATCTTCAATTAGGTATTGTGTGAAAACGAGATGTAAATTATCTTTGAAAATATGTGAGTTCATTTTCAAATTGTGTGCTGTCATTTGAGTGAGGCTTAAAGCAAAGTTGAGAGGAAACGCGGTCAAGGTATTAATTTAAAAAAAACGTATAATAATACTGGCATTGTTCCTGTTGACAGCGATGCGGATGGATTTTTTGATGCCCTATGATTCTTTTGCTTATATTTTCATATACATATACAGACGCCAGCACATCAAGCTAGTCCAATCTGTCAAATTTATTTAACAGATTTTCAACCTTATCGCTACAACATAAGGTTCAAAGTATATTAGGAAAATTTCACAGTTTCGGGTAGCTTGATGTGCTGGCGGCTGTACATATAGTTATTTTAAATGTTAGCTTATACTATGTAAATATTATCTTGATTAAGTAAATAAATATTGATAATATAATTACGTAATTAAAACAAAGCATACGAGTAGTACGAATGTTGTTAAAACAATCATTTAAGACAAAACATAATATGTTTATGTCGTTAAAAAAATATTTGGACAAGTATCATTAACCAAGAAGTAAACAAGTATACATCAGTATGAAATGAACGCCAACGACGCTCACGTGACTGCGTTACCCCTTAATGAAATAGCAAACCGTAGGTATTGGTACCCCTTATTAATGCAGTCACAGGTTAACTGCCATTTTCAGCATACATTTGAATTTTATATTAGGTTTAGTACTTTGATTATCTTTTACGTTAATTTTTCCTTAAACCATATTTGGATCAGCCATATTTGGGATTTTATCCGTCAAAATGGACATAATTCCTAGAAATTAAACACGTGCATTCAGTAAATGGAAAATTCCGCCATGCAAAAATATAGGAAAACCGACTTTTAAACATCTAGTTTATCATAGGTGTATTTAAATTTTATAGGAAAATGTTAAAATTTTTATTTGCTTATAGTGATTTCGGAATAGTCACTGTACAGGAAGTTATTAATAAAATTAATGCAATAAACATACATTTATGAATGAAAAAGTTGACGTTAATGTCCTAGCATATGATGATAATTTTGACCCACAAAGCCCAGTCTAGGTTATAGATTTTTGATCCATAACTATTGTCTTTTTACTTCTTATTCCCAATAAGTAGGGGAAGACTAAATCAACGATGGATGGTATGAAAGTATGATATAGCTCGAAAGGACTACTGAGATCACGACTAATAGAGAAGTATCGAAGAAGCAGACAAATAAATTGTCATACGGGCAAGAGAATGGTGTGATGATTTCAGATCATTAAGTGTAGATTTCTTCCGTGCTATCTAATATTAACTTATCAAGGCACATATAGCATTAAAACATCTCGTTAGTACCTGAGTAATGTGTTGCGTGTATATACCTGTGTAATGTAGTGTTAAAATCACACAAAACAACAGTTTTAAAGCTCATTCTATATTTGATTTACTGTTTGAATGCAACTAGAACTATTTTATTGCCAGCCTGCACTACATAAGGTCGACTTTTGCAGATAACCAACCCCTACTCTAGTTACCAAAATTCTCTTATGAACCCCGCTTCCGCTTGTCATCTACACCGCTTCCCCCCATATTAGCGCACAAAGTTTATACGTATGCACTGTTGAAAAAAATCTGCGGTATTATGCAAAGCAGTATTATCGTGGCATCTAGAGTGGGCTGCACACGCGGTGTGGCATGTTCTGTGTTCAAGGAACATGGTTCAACCAGGTTTTTGTGCAAATGTGCTATTGATTATGGGTTATGATGCAGATTGTGATAGTTTGATAGTCGGTTTTGTTTTTGTTTTTTCAAGATTATTGATTAATCTGTTTTGAAAGATATTTTTTGAAAAAGAATTTGTATCTGTGAATTTTGACCCTTCTTCCTCAGACCCCGACTCTTCTAACATCGCAAATATTCTCTCAGGGTGTCTCAGTGCCATATTTACCAAAAACTTAAAAAAGAACAAGGTGAATCGACAACAAATACTAAATGACCTAACAAAAGTGTGTCACAAAAATACTACGCCAGCGATGACGCTGGGTCATATTTACCCGTTTTGAGAGAAGTATCGAATAAAAAGACGTGGCGTGGAAACCAAATAAATTAGAATAACAGCAGGAGAATAATGAATGATGACTTATGTCATGTGCAGTATAAATTTTTGTGAGCAAGGCGACAAAGGTAGGTAAGCTTTAATGATTTACCGAATCTCACCAAGATCAGCAACCATCTTGGTGAGATTCGGTAAATCAAAATCAAAAGTCATTTTATTCAAACAAGGCTGAGAATCAGCACTTTTCGAACATCAAAATTACAAAAAACAGTCCCTCAAAACACCCGCCCTTCACAACTTCCTAGTGCATTCGCTGGGGAGAAGAAGTGGCGCAACAAACTCTCCAGCAGCACAGCTGTCTGTTCAGTTAGAAAATACTTGACTGAATACAATACAAGGTATGCAAAGTAATTAACATTACAAGACACAGAACATTAAATTAAATTGTTTGCCATATGTCAGCTAGCCACGCCAATATACCAACAAATACAAGAAAAACTATACGTACTCAAGTAAAAAAATAATAAATCAAAATTGAAAATGTAAAAAAAGAAGAGACGAATGTAACTAAAGCTAACATAACCTAAAAATCGTAGTGCTAATGATTAATTTACTGTTGATTGTAATTTATCAGTAATTAGTTAGGAGTATGTAAATATCTTAGCTGGTGGCGTTCTACAGTTTCTGCCTACCCATATACATAAATAAATAAATGTCTTATTCAGTATTAAAATTAGTAAAATAGGTTTAAAGATACTTTATTTCTCATAAGAACATGATACAGTTCACTTATATGAGTTTTATCGCTTAACATAAATAATCGTCATCTAATGACGAAGCATGCAGACGTATGTAATAACTAAAACTAGGTATAACAAAAATATACGAGATTAACATTAAACAAGGTAAGTGTAGGTAGTAAAATCACACTAATATTACAAAGGGGAAAGTTTGTGAGTGTGTGTGTGTTTGTATGTTTGTTAATTCTTCACGCTCAAACGGCTGGACCAATTTTGATGATATTTGGCACACAGATAGTTTATAGCCAGGATCAACACTTAGAATACTTTTTATCCCGATATTCCTACGGGATTAAGACTTATGTGGGTAAAACCGCGCGGCGCAGCTAGTTATTACATAAAGCCTAAGTCTAAGTCTATGGGGAGAAGGTTTAAGTTTATATTTGCGTGTTTGATTGTAACTTGAGTAAGCACATTGATGTAACAAGTTTACATACGAGCCTATTTGCTTTCAAAAGAATAAGCTAATCTGAAAACTTCACGTTGAATTTCTTCCTTTTCTTAGTCCCCAAACACTAATCGAACGAACTTTTTCAATAATCCTTCCACAAAATAAAACCTTGTGCTCACAGCACTATAACACGACTAGCACAATCGTTGTACCCCTAGGCAGCGTATCGGGTGGGCCGCGCGGCCAAAACTCACCTTATCTCGGTCACTTTTCACGTTTTTCACCAATTCAGCCACGCCAGAATAGGACGGTGCCAGATCTCGCGATATGAGCTTTATAGAAGCGGCTTATATAGCGTTGTCTAGTGATAATTGTATGTTATAACATTGTATTGGATTGTTCTGATTATGTGCCACCTGCCATCTAATCTCTTCACCGCACTTGGTTGACTGGTAGAGAATGCCTAAGGCATTAAATCCGCCTTTGTACCTTTTTGTGTGCGAAAAGTTTAAATAAATAAATAAATAACTCTTATCACTCAGTATTAAAAATGGTCAAAGGTATTGAAAACACTCTCGAAATGGGTTCAAGGAAAATAAAAAAAACTATAAAAGTAATGCATTTACTCTTTTTTTTTTTGTCAGTAACTTGATTATAAGAGCATAGAAACTGATTATGAACATAATGAATGAGTAAATTCAATGGACACTTTTAACCTTATTTTTTATTTTAACACATTTTGCTTAGTTTCTGAAATACACGATTACTGACACAAGCGTGCACTAACTGGACAGGTCCACTCAAATCTGTATGGTTCTTTCCCTAGAAGACCATTTCAGACACTAATCTAAATAGTCCTCTTCTCCTCGTCCTCTGGACTTTAAAAGAGACGAAGTTTCTTCTCAGAGTAGTAGATAGGACACAGACTTCATTGATTTAAAAATAATATATTGACGTGTAAAATTGTATTGTATAAACCTTCATACAGATGTAAACATCGCGATGGGTCCTACGTATAAGGGCCAATGCAGCATTTTGAGCATTTTCACTTTTTTGTATTAAATGCTTCCTTTTACTGTATTTGATAATGTGCACTAAAAAAATACACATTTATAGTTGAAAATACTATTTTTTGCTAAAGTAAACATCAGTTGAAGCATCTAAAAAATATATCAAATTAAAACTTTGAGAGCCTCTATTGAAAAGTTGTCAATTTGCACATTGGCCCTTATACATAGGACCCATCGCTAGTGTAGCGTGTGTGTAGTGCCCACGTGAAACTCTTGTTCAACCGACCCACATTTTATGCTCGGCCCCCAATAATCCTAGCGTGATGTCAAATAGCCTATTTAGCCTTCATTATGAATTTGTCTTTTAAATACAAAAATAATTTTCCAAATCCGACCTGCAGTTCCAGAGATTACCGCGTTCAAACAAACAAACTCTTCAGCTGTATTATTACTATATAGATAGATTTATCATTCATCATTAGAGGGGCTTGTGGCTAAGTAACAACAGCCGCATGGGTCGATCGATCAGGTTCAGCTACGCTTGTCGCGGTTGGTCCGTGAATGGTTGACCATCTTCACATACCAAGACCCCTCCGTGCCTCGGAAAGCACGTTAAACCGTTGGTCTCGGCTGTAATTTGTGGATCTTTGACAGACGTTACGGGTCGTCAGTAGTCTGAAAGTCTGACAACCAGTCTTACCAAGGAGTATCGTATTACCTAGTAACTGGGTTGTGGAGGTCAGATAGGCAGTCGCTCCATGTAAAATACTGGTATTCAGCTGCATCTGGTTAGACTAGAAGCCGACCCCAACATAGTTGGGAAAAGGCTAGGCAGATGATGATATCATTCATCATTGCCTGAACCGCATGCAACGTAAGTTAAGCAACTCAATTTGAGCAATGCCAACGACAAACGTTTGCCCGTGTACGTGTCCCCGTCTGCTGTATGATAACGCCAATCTTTATCACACACTGCCTTCGACCACCACAACCGCAACGCTTAACTACATAAAGCCAAGGTTCTTCACAAATTCAGCCTTGTTTTAATTGTCACAGGTGCGATACTGCTATCGCTTGGCTTCGATCCTGCTACTGCTCATTAAGCGATAGTTATTCACTTAGTTAACAATGCCGTACGTGATAACTACTGTGCAGATAAAGAGCACGTGTATACTTCTGTAATTAGTTTTATTGGAAGGTGTGTACTTGTTTTAGTTAGGTAGGATGGGTGAGGTAAGATAGTTGGTGGGTTTATCTTTTTGGAAGATTTTGTGATATGGGAAGTTGAGTTGCTTAAAACTTTAGGCTTTGTTTTATGTCCTAGTGTGTATTAAATAATATAAAATTGGTTTATTTCAAGTATCACAAGACATATCAACAAAACACATTAAAAAAAAAACATACCTAGGACACAGAAACATAATTCATACAGGAAACACACAGACATAAAAATATATACAGACAGGATAACAAATACAGACAATAACAGACACTCACAGAGTAACAATATGTCTACTGCAGCATTGTCGGATGTAGGGGCAATCCAGTCGGTTGGTGATCATCGCCAGGACGGTGTTGACGCTGTCCCGCACTCTGCGCACCAGAGACGTATTATATGTCTTTTTAGTGTAGTTTATCTTTTAGTATGTCTTTTTATTCCTAAATAATAGGGGGCGAGCCTTTTCCCACCAACCGCACAAAAGTCCAGTCTCCGAGCTGCTACTGAGAAACGACTGACTTCGACCCCATATCACAAAGTATAATCGAAGTTACAACCGCTCCCTTATACCCCCCTGACCAAAAATCTAAACACTCCTTCCACAGTTAGTGGAAAACTGTGCAAAATCTCGCAAGTATGGCTCGTATTAACTTACACATGAAATATATTCAATCTGCGACTTCACGATAAGGCCCGCCACCCACCATCCCTGGGGGAGGATCTCCCCCTGAAGCTAAGCCGGATGCGAGGATGATTTTTGACGGTCACTGCGTATGTGCTTTTTTTATTTTGTTTTTTTTTCTGTATGAGTAGTGGTTATTGTTTTTTTTTCTTACATATAAGGCGATCTTCAATTGAGAAGGTCTGAATACATTTCTTCAAAATGCTAATGCTTACACAAAGCTATGAGGTATGCGTAACACACTAACAGTACGAGTAGCAATGACGTCCATATTGACAGTTCAACAACATTCATTGCCTTATTTACGTTGCCGAGTGGACAAATGTTTCGAACATATGAAGCAATGGATTAGCAATATTCTGATTATGATTGGAAGAGTGTTACGCAATTAGGGTGCTATTTACAGCTTCAAAGTAACACTTATTGTTTTTTTATTTATTTATTTAATACTTCAAGCACATAAATGTACAGAGGCGGACTTAATGCCATAGGCATTTTCTACCAGTCAACCTCAAGTCAAGTTTTTTTTCAACTTGATCACGTTACTGCCTGCTACTGATAATCTTGTTGGGCTTCAGTGGATATTAAAAAGATTAGAAAGACGATTCCAAATTGCATTCAGAAATAGAAAAACTTCGATCTTTTTTTTTTTACTCAAAAACCCTTATCAACACCATCATTTCCAAACACAACACTATAAAACCCTTATCACACCGACAAAAACTTCTCACTTCATTACTTTAAAACTCACGAGCATCACTATCCAGCAATAACAAAGAGGTGGCGGCCCTGGATCGTGATAATAAAATTATTATTATTCGTACTATCAGACCCGCCACCCGGCGATGTTATCGGCGCTATCTCGAAGCGCCAAGCGACGCTTCACCCCCTTCTGCGAGGAGTACGGATGGGAAAAGGTTGTATCGATATAGTGTGTAATAAATTTTGGATTTTTATTGGGTGTTTGTTTGATGACGGGGTCATGATAGGTTCAGAGTAATGAAGTAACGGATGATTTTATTTGTTAGGATGTTACTGCGCTTTTTAGACTAACATTTTGAAGTGTATTAAGTATCTGTTATTTATTTAAATCATATCCAGAACCCCGACCTCTAGCTAGGTCAAAATTAGATATCTTCACAAAAAAAAATATGAGACACAATCATGCAATTGAGTAGCATGATTAATACTCCAGAAACATGTATTTGTCGATAAACAAAATTTAAAAAAAAATGCCTTTGAGCATACTCAAATCATAACCCTCTTTTCAAGAACCAAAGCATCGACACTTCGCACACCCCAACCCAAGTCTTACAAACAAACGCTATCGATATCAGCCCGTCACTAGGGGTGTAACCTGCCTTATTCCGGATAAGAATAAATACAGTGGCTCTCCGGCGGAATGTGCTAATACATCCTTATCGACTGACACCCCTACACACGCCGACGGGTTTATTTGTACCATAGCAAGGACTTTTAATTGGGATTTGTTTTGGTGTCAAAATTATATAATAAGGTATGTCTATTTATACACGAAATCTCTCAAGCGGTCATTGTATTCATCATTACGAACAACTTTTACTATGGAACCAAACATGAAATCGCGAAAAAAAACACAGCTGTTCCCTACATTTTGATGTGTTATGCGCACATAAATGTAGGGAAGAGCTGATTTTTTTTTTTCGGGATTTCAGGTTTGGTCCCATAGCAAAAGTTGTTCATAATGATGAGTACAATGACCCCTTCAGATATTTCGTGTATGAATAGGTAGACCTAATATACTACGTGTAACGTTAAATGCGCAAAACCTCAGACACCCCAACTGATTTTTAATTCAATTGACCTGTTTCAGAGAGTAAATAAGTCATTAAAAAAATTGTAAAGGTTTTATGTGCTGTTTTAAATTTACTGGCCATTCTGATCGTTTCTTGCGTCTGCGACGATGCTTTATCGAGGGAGGAGTCGTTTATAATGGTCATCTATGTAACAAGATATACAAAAGTTCAAAAAAAAAATGGATGGATAGCTGCACGCTCTCTTCCCTTACTCTCATAGACACGATATGCTGCTGGGGAGTTTGTTGCGCCACTTCTTCTCCCCAGCAAAAGCACTAGGAAGTGGTGAAGGGCGGGCGTTTTGGGGGACTGTCTTTTGTAATTTTGACGTTCGTAAAGTGCCGATTCTCAGCCTAGTTTGAATAAATGACTTTTGATTTGATTTGTTTCGGCCGGAGAGAGATCAGGCGCAGGGTAGCGGGCTTAACGTGCTTTCCGAGGCACGGGGGTATTACACCGCCAACTACCGAACTCCGGGCTGTTAGCAGTCGTGCTTTCGACAAAAAGAGCAACGGGTCAGTGTAAGTACATAAAATCTGTATAAAATAGCGTAAAATAACGCCTATCGACAGTATAAAGGTGTAAGTGTATTTGCATGGCCTTTCAATTAATATATTTGACAGTAATCGATATGTAACGCGGAACCGATACTCGATAAAAACAAAAGGAGTCGGTTCGAGGTCGATTCCGTTTCCTGGTACGATAGTTACGATACTCAGCTGTCTGTCCTCGTTTTGTCCTTTGATAGTCACATTACTGATGCGTTACAATGGTTATTTACCGATTAAAGTAACTATGGTGCCCCCCTAGTGTTGTGACTTCTTCAATCGGTTTCTCCCGGCTTAGGGCTCCTTTCCTACGGCAAGATCCCGTTTTTTGCAGGTACGGTTTTTTGCAGGCTCCCGTTTAATAGTGTACGTGTTGTACGTGTTGTGTTCACACAAGCGCCATGTTTGCAGTATCCGGAAAACAGGATGCTTGTGTGAATATATAAAAAGATTTTTTCAAACCCGAAAGATTTGCGCGTTCAAACCAACAGACAAACAAATTTTCCAGCTTTATTACCTATTAGTAATTAGTATATTATTTTGTTTAATTTTTGGTGTCATTTTCATTTTTTTTGTTTAATTTTCGTCTAAAAAACCCTGAAAAATTCAGGACACTTTTTTCAACTACCCAAAATTCTCATAAATTACGATCAGTTAACGCCTTAATGATAAATAGAGCACCTGAATTAATAACCATATGATATGGGTACGTCTTGTGATGAGGGTGGTGAAGGCATACATTTTTACCGCCATGTTTGTTAGTGATAATTAAATTGATTGTATCTACGCCTGGCCGGGGGCGATAAACTCTGTTTGGTGTGTACGCACAGCTACACACCAAGCTATACTAACCAGTATAAGCTGACTTCTGATTGTACGAAAAACTTATACAATGCGAGGTCAGCTAAAACTGGAAATTTATAGCTTGATGTGTTGCCGTGTGTACTGTTGAAGTGAAAAGTGAGTGTTATTAAAGTAATTAAAATTTTTCACTGCCTCGTCGGCCTAGTTGTTGCAAGCGCTACTCCTGAGCATAAGGTCCTGGGTTCGATTCTCAGCTCGGGCAAAGTGTTAAGGGGTTTTGCCATCAGGGATTTCTCAGTAGCAGATCTATGAGTCTGGATATGTGGCCGGTTGATGGCAATTAGGTCGCCACCTATTACATGTGACTTAAACATAACTGGCTAAATGTTGGTACTATAGTTACAGACGCCAGCACACCAAGCTACCCGAAACTGTCAAATTTTCCCAATCAACATTGAACCTTCTGCTTTAGCAATAAAGTTGAAAATCTATTAAAGAAATTTGACAGATTGCTTGATGTGCTGGCGTTTTTACATCTCTGCCTAACCCTTTGGGGATTTAAGGTGTGATGTTAAAATGGTTTAATTTGTAAACGAAAAGAAGAAAAAAATAAATTGAATATTACTCGTAAACTTGTGAGGCTTTCTTAGCTGTGATAGTTTTCCTTTTAATTTTGTTATATATACTACTGTCATGAATGTTTTCACATATCCAAAAGCAACCATTTAGCTGGGGGAGGGCACTTGACTAACAAAAATTAGCACTTTAAAGCTCAATATTTCACAAAAGGATCCCTGAATCGGAAAACTGTTCGCAAAAACCGCAATATTTTTAAAAGACCTATCCAAAGATACCCTACACCATGGGGTAGACGAGAAAAAAAAATAAAACATCCCCACTTTATGCGTGGAAAAGGTACCGTAATTTTTTTTTTTTAATTATTTTATTTTACTACTTTGTCGGCGTGATTAATATGTATATCCATACCAAATTATACCTTTCTAGTACAAAGAGTTCCTGAGCTAAGCTGCGGCCGGACGGACAGACGGACATTGCGAAACTATAAGGGTTCCTTGTTGACTACGGAACCCTAAAAAGGCATGAGCGAAAATTAGAACGCCAATTATCTTTGAATAAGAACTAAACCCATGTTAAAATGTTTCAAATTAACTTGTAATTGAATAGTTTACCAGCTTATATTTTTGCGATAAAATAATTATTTCTGAGCATGATCGATCTACAACCAACAATCGATTAAAAATCAACAAAAACTAAAACGCACAACAGACATTTAACAACGAAATTACCTGATAATACATCTATTCATCAAACACATCCAAATTCAAACCTTACACCTCTATTTTACCGTCCATATTACCTTGTCAGGACACCCTATACATCTCTAGGGTAACCTCAATTGAATTCCAACCTTATATTCAATAACATACAGTTCATGTCACCTTGTTAGGTTAATTTTGCCTGTTGCTTCAGCGGATATTGCCACGCTCTATCACCTCCCTAGCGCCCTCTAGTGAGAATTACCTTGTAATTCGCCAAATTACCCACTGGTTCTTGTAATTAAATACTTTTCTTTGCGTTACCTTTGAGCTGATAAGGGTTTTTGACCTGTTTTGGGTCGGAAATGGACGAGATTCTAAGTTTACTAGGTTAGATACGGGAATTGGGCATTTTTATTAGGTTTGCGGTGCGTGATCTGCGGGGTAATTGCGTAATACACTATCGATAGCAATAGTTTTCATTTTGACAGTTCAACAACTTTCATTGCGCTATTTACGTTCTTGAGCAGATAATTTTTTCGAACATTATGAAGCAAAAACCAGCTTTCCAATCAAATGAAACTAAAGGTCAATCAGTTATTTAGACGTCCAATCCTAACTTTTGAAAGATTATTCATGAACTTTTCCTCTGCAGCGAGATCTCAATCTTATTAAACCGAAATATCAGTATCTCCACATATTCTAATAGCACTTATAACCCACAAACCCAAGTAAAACCACGTCGCGAACCTAGTGTGGGGCAATAAACAACCCCAACTTCACTTTTAAACGTTATCTCTCGGTTGCAAGCCACCCCGTCCACCCCCTTACGCCCCGTCTGATAAACAGATATGAAGCACTTGATGTATGTAATTTTGTATGAAAATTGTCTTGACTATGTAAGTGCCTACTATTAATAAATAGCTGTTAGGTAAGGGTTTGTGATGTTAATAGAGGTTTTTATTTATATTTTTGATTGATTGATGAACAATGGAATACTTACAACAAGATGGTATGTATCTTTTCACTACCAGATGGTAGCGAAAAGACACGCTTTATCTTAATACAATCTACTGTATCCCTTCAGCACATAATTATAGTCCCCATAGCGTAGACATTTTTGTCGGTTATCAATAAAAAAAACAGCTGTTTTATAGAAAAGTGCAACACCTAAGTACCTACGTGGTCAAAATGTGTGGCAGAACTACTTTTTTTTAAATAACTGACAAAAAATCTTAACGCCAGGGGTTTCAGAATCATGTACCGAATTCATGGTTACAGTTTGCGCACTTTTTGTTAAAATCTTTCCTGTATATACCTAATCTATATTTCTAATTAAGTAATATATCTTAACTAGCAGCGCCCCGCGGTTACACCCGCGTAAGTTTTGATCCCGTACGAATATCGGGATGAAAAGTACCCTATGTCTGAATCCTAGGTATAAACTATCTGTGTGCCAAATTTCATCAAAATTGGTCTAGCCGTTTGAGCGTGAAGAAGTAACAAACATACAAACACACACAATCACAAACTTTCGCCTTTATAATATTAGTGTGATATAATACAATACATATACAGTAGGATTCTTTCGGTATAATAAGATCAGTCTTCTGTGTGTCACTAAAGATATACATATTAAACATACTAAGAAATATTATGACCACCAAAAACTGTTATCCTAACTCAAAACAGCTTTCAAAGACTATTCTACAAGAAAACTCAACAACTTGAGCATACATCACAACAAGCACCTAGTAATCCTGTTATCAACCGTCACGCTCAATTGAGCTCTTAACGAGACACCTTTAAACACGTTTGCGAAGCCCCGGCTTTTTATCTCGTAATCGTCAAAACACGGACATTTTGCTGTTCAATGATTACGTCATAATACTGTTTAACGTATGCTAAGTCTGTTTTTGGTGAGGCGGAAGGAAAAATGAACTAAAATATATAGTTATATGTATGACTGAATTGAACTTTTCATATTATACCTGGAGGTGATTGGGTATCCTGTACATGTATGAAGCACCCGGGCATATGCGTGTCGTGTTACCATTGAGATTTCGGTCCCCATTTTTTTTTTGCCATGACTAACTCTTTCTTTAAAAATTTCAGCTGTTTCCGTTTTGTAGAGAGAAAGCTGTATGACACACATACATACTCGTACACACACAAATGGTGACTTATAAAATTATGATCTTTCTGGAGTTGGAATTTGGTACAGACGCCAGCACATCAAGCTACCCGAAACTGTCAGATTTTCCCAATCAACTTTGAACCTTATGCTTTAGTGATAAAGTTGAAAATCTATTAAAGAAATCTGACAGATTGTAGTAACTTGATGTGCAATGACTTGGTTAAGACTTCTTTTAGATGAAAAAGCCTATGTTATTACGTTATTTTATTATTATTATGAAAATACCTACCAACACAGTACTTTTGGATAAAACAATCATGCAGAAAAGCTGGGGTTCTAAGTTAGAAAATATTAAGCAACAAACTGCAACAGTAATTGCTTGCAGTATTTAGTAATCAATTACAGTTATATAGATAAGGATTTGTAACTTTATGTGCAATGACATCCACGATAACTTTGTAATTTCGATTTCATTGTAATCCGTGTTTAGTAAGAATTAACTAAGTTTAAGTTACTGTAATATTACAAGAACTGACAGGAGGCACGTAATTATCAATTTTGGACACTAACTGATTTAAAAAAATCGTATTATTTGATGAAAACTTCTTTAGGAATCCCAAATGTCTCAAACGTCATCTAATGTCACAAAATGAAATTGAATTTGGATTTATTATGTACACGACTTCGTCTGCGCAGACGTCAGAATTGAGTCCAGAAGTATCCTATGTTTTAATCCAGGTTATAAACTATTTTTGTGCCAGATTACACTCAAATCCGTTCAGCAGTTTCTGTGTGACTGAGTTACAAGCGCCCAAACATACAAATTTTCACATTTATTATATTACAGTAGGATTGAACATGAGTTTTCCTGCGAAGGATTTTTCGGAATATGATTTTGCTATCTGAAATCGTAATTGTACATTAAAAAATATAACGAAAAAAAGTTCAAAGCTTTCTCCAAGACCACATACACCCACGAAAAACATCTAAAAAGCCTATTACAGGCGTTCCATAAACCTCCATTCACCTAAGCCTATTCAAAAATTCACTCGAGTGATTTTAAAAACGTCCTTATTCTGTAAAGGTGCGATATAGCCGAGTTTATCGTCACGCGCAATTTGGCGAGACCGACCGACTCGTTCGAACTAACGAGCCACATCTACATCGCTGATAGCACGCTTTGTGATCGTAAACTGTTGGCGCACTGTTTTATAGAATAGGTATGTTTTTTGTCAATTGAGTGGTTTTAACGTGGTTCTTGGGATTTTTAAGTGCTATTTTTCAGTGTTTGTGGTCTTATTTGTATAGTAAAACTAAGAAGTCACATTCAAGCTTAGGTTTTCAGTCAATTCAGACCTAAAATCTGCAAAATACATAAACTCACGCCTTTTTTCCATGGGAATAGGTAGAATCTTCAGATCACCACCTGCTCCACTCAGCTTTTTGCTTAGACAAAGCTAGTTTTTCTAATTATATTGTACATATTTCTATTTTTTTTTTTGAGGAAAAAAAATTCCGTGAAAACATCTCATTTTAAATTATCAGCTCATATCAGCGCCTAGATGGTTTGTTCATGTTGAGAGGATGAAAAGGCGACTAATAAAATTTATATTTATAAGGCAGATGTGAGTGGAATCGCCGGGAGGGGACGCCCTAGAAGGACATACATATAGTGAACTATCTCCGAAATAATAAGTCAAAATAACGTTAACTCATTGCAAAGTCTAACAATTTTAACCCCTCACATACCTCGAATATTTGACCAACCCTCCATCGATACAAACCCTATCGCGCTACCTCGCGGAACAAGAAATATTTCATACGAGATTACTTGTGAGAAGGGCCTACAGATTGATCGCAGGTGACATTATCGGGCTGATACCCGCGCGGCCGCGACTGGCTGGCGAGAAAACGAGTTCCGATCGAGCAACGATAGTAATTGATACCCGACGCGTGATCGGGAATCGAGAATCGATTCCGACAATCGTTTTGACGTGAATCGGCAGCGTTGAATTTCTTGGTGATTGATTTGTATGTAAATCGATTTAATGGTAGCCGTTTGAATTTTATTTGGAGTTTGATGTGATGTTATCTGTAGTTGTCACATTGTCTTTGGAAAATGAAATATGACGGTTTAAATCTGTGATTTAAATATAATCTTTAAAGCGTAAAATAACATAACGTAACGTCATTATTCCCCGAAGAGTTGCGGAGTGGTGTACCTGCAGTAATAGTACATTATGATATAAGTGCGGTAAGTTGAAAATTACAGTTGAGGCGATATTGCTAGCCCGAGCCGTAGGTGAGGGCTATAAGAAAGCAGAGGCTGTAATTATCAAACCGCACGTATGTCATACGACGTTTTATAACACATTTGTGAGGAAATAAATAAAACTCTTAATTACTTGTTAAAACAGTTATTAAAATTCGAACAATTTGTAAAATTAATTATTACGTTGCCAGCGATGCGCGCGCATCAGCGTCTTTTGTTTATGGCAAAAGCAGAAAAAAACAGGCAGTATTACTAATAAAGTAAATGAATACTTTTGTGTTTTTGTTACAGGCTGTAATTAATTGTAAAAATTAATTAAATTAAAGAATTAAATGTTTATTTATTATATTTTATCTCCCAAAGTTAATTTTATTCATAAAATGTTGACCACTTTTCTGACATAAAAACTCTTTGCTAAGATTTAAAAAAGTACCTTTTGTTTTAGACGGAGCATCTTGATAAACCGTGCGCTTTACATTACAATTACGCACAAGTACGTAATGAGATACATATTGAAATTGGTGCAGTAAGAGACCTTTTACGAGCAAATGTGTTATAAATTATTATTTAAGTATCTTTTATGTGTAGGAATCCGCTGGATGCGGGAAGCACAGAACCGGTCGAAGTGAAGGTGCTTGGGGGAGGCCTATGTCCAGTAGTGGACGTCTTTCGGCTGAAATAATGTGCAAACGATTTGACATGAATTTGTTGTTTTTAATATTATAATATTTTCCAAATTGTATCTTTAAAATTTGTGTAAATTAAATATGATTGCATGCCCATATGGCGATAGAACATGTATGACTATTATTTTAAAAAAAACATCTATGTACAGACGCTAGCACATTAAGCTACCCGAAACTGTTTTATCATTGGTTTTTAATTGAATATTGTTTTTAGCTTCAAATATTATTTTTGTAAACATTCAGACACATTTTTTTAATTGTTAGTGAATAAATGAAATGAATGAACTGTCAAATCTTCCCAATCATCTTTGAACCTTATGCTTTAGCGATAAAGTTGAAAATCTATTAAAGAAATTTGACAGATTGTAGTAGCTTCATGTGCTAGCGTCCGTACTAATTACCCATGTTTGCAAACTAATAAATGATTTGATTTTCAAACAGCATAATATTTACACAATGTAAGCTATCAGACTTAAAATAATAAATAACAACAAGTAAGTATATGTATATAAAAAATAAAAGGAGGGAAGAATCATAGTGCATACAAAACGTCGTCCGCATCGCTGTCAACAGGAAAAGTTGCCAAATGGCTGGCAGCATTGCCCCGTTGTATGATTTGATTATGTAATTTCTATGTTAAATCTAACAGCCATAAAAACAGTAAGATATTCTTCATTACCTATCTTTAAAAGCACATGAAAGCTTCGCTCGAAAAACATAAGTAACTTGGAGATAATACAGACGAGACATTTCATCTGAATTCCCAATTCCCTTAAGAGATAACGACTTATCTGCGAATTACGAATACATACATACTGTTTAGTATCTTAAGAGCTGATTTTAAAGGTTTTTGGCAATGTAAACATTAAATTCGGGGAAGCAAGAAGCTCTGGTTTCTTTGTCTGGGTGTAATTTATCTAAAATATGTATGTATTTAGAAATATATATGTATGTTTATCAGTTGTCTAGTACTCATAGCACAAGCTATGCTTAGTTTGGGACTAGATGGCGTTGTGTGAAAGTTGTGGAATACTATTAAAAAAAAATCAAATTCAAAATAATTTATTTTCTCATTCACAAACAATGGTATCATAAAAAAATGGACAAGCTTAGAAACTAGTTTGTGAGAGACTGGTGTCTGCACTAGGAATATCTGTATAGCAGATCACCAGGCCCCCCCCCACCACACGGTATGTGAAAATAATTAGTTATTTAGTGAATGTGAAGGAATATAGGGCATAACATAAAATCAATGATAAACACACAGATTAAAAACAATAAAACAAAAAGAGAAGTAAGCGGACAAAAGGTGATCAAATATGTGTTGTGAAATTAAAGGGGTTGGACTATTTTGGATGAGTTAGTAAATCCTCAGTTGCTTTATAATCTAGATTATGGAGCCATTGAACTGGAGCAATCTTACGAGCCTTAGTTGTAAGACGATTTATTTATTTAGTGTCAAACAAATAAATCAAGGTATTAAAAATGTAATTCCGCCTGATGCTAGGGATTGCCACTATTGACAGCTCACTTCACTAAAGTTAAGTTTACACGGTGAGATTGTTGCAGATTGGACCGGCAGAATAGATCAACAGTTGTCAGTTGATTATAATTATCGAAGTGAACTCTCTCAAATAAAAACTGCAATCATGACTAAACAACCATCTTTTCCTCATCTGTATCCGCATGATCTGCAGTTCTCACCTCATGGGGAAAAGGATAAATAATTTAGTATGATCCCCGGGAGGAGATAGCTCGTCAGAACAAAGGTAGGGCGCTATCGCGAGCAGCAGCCTTCCTCCGCCCGCCCTCCGATTGTGTGCCCATTTTAACGTACGATATGTCACGAGATTTTTTTTTTAATTTTTGGGCATCCGTTTAAATAATTAGTAGTTATTGGTGATTTTGACTTTAGTTAATGTTTTAATTAGGTATCAGTAAATAATTTTAAGGAGACTAACTGTTTAACCTACTAAACTAATGTTACTTTTTTTTTTCAATAAAGGGATAATTTATATATTTTTGTCATTGATTTATGTCAAGTACCTAAATCGTAGAGCTGCACCTGCAATTCCAATAATTTGATACGAAATACTACTATCACAAAATTTTTTTCGTTATTTCTAAATCGAGAATTAACTACCTCCCAAAATTATGTCAGTGACGTAGCAGTTTTTTGCCTAACTCAATGTTAAAATAAATAATATTAAGACTTGTAAACTCTAACTAACCCAGTAGACATTTAAGTTGATTTCTAAGTTTCATTTTATTTCTATGTGTGCCTATGTTGTTGGTCAACTAATTCGTAACTATGACATTCATTCACTAAATCAAATAAGTATCACTACATAGTATAAAACAAAGTCGCTTCCCTGTCTGTCTGTCCCTATATATGCTTAGATCTTTAAAACTGCGCAACGGATTTTGATGCGGTTTTTTTTAATAGATAGAGTAATTCAAGAGGAAGGTTTATATGTATAATACATGCATAATATAGTAGAGAAACACTGATAATTTTAGAGGTTTCTAATGTAATGTCGTAAATAAACACATTTTTTTGCGCTTACATTGTAAACGCTGGCTGAACCCGTCGAGATAGATCAAAATAATGTACTACAGTATTGTACACCTTAAAAAGGCCTACAAAAAAGTCTACGATGGTATATGTCTATCTCTTAGGGATAACCCACAATAACCATTTTTTATCCTATACTTTTTACGAGAAATAATGGCTCTAAAATTATCAGTGTTTCTCCATTGCACCCGTGTGAAGCCGGGGCGGGTCGCTAGTGATTTATATTCTAAAAATACTAAGGAATATCGTTCGTTTCTTCATTCTTTTTTTACTCATAAAGTAAAAAAAAAAACGTTGTCACGAAAATGGCGGCTTGACCAAATTTATTTTCAACTTGACGTTTAAAAAAAATCTGAAAGCTCCTCCGCATAATGGAAACGCTCCCACTCGACTGAGGGTGAGCAAAACTCAAGGTAAATGAATCTCTTATGAAAATGTGATACAATGTATTACCTACCGATAGCTGGCGAGATAAGCAGATGATTGAGCGAATGGAAGACGGGTCGACTGCCACCGAAAGGAACGCTGAGTAGAAAAAATAGTATAGCTATAGTTGATATAGAGGTGGGAGGTGGGCTTAATATTTGACGGAGTCGATAATTATTTTGCCGTTGATGTTGATAGTGGACCGAGCGGTATTGGGGTTCAATTCCAAACGTAGGTAAGTGTAAGGTAGTGTCTGAAATTTTTAATTTTAGAGTATTTTTAATAGTAAAACTATGATGTTAGTTACTGTAAATGGCAGTTAGAAGGTACAAGGTTTCACATAAGAGCAACATTTTTATTCAATAAGTACGGTAAATTTTTGTAAGTGGGAAAGCCACACACATAAGCCACAAATATAAGGTATGGGACCTTAAAATATATGGACAAACTTTTAGAATTCGGTGGTCTGAATGACCACCAAAATAAAGACAATGGTAAAAAATATATAAGAGAAACGCATTAGATACTTACAAGATGAATAATCAGCTAACGAAAATACACTAATGTGCCGGCAATTTATTATTTTAGGTCAAACTAAAATCACTTTAATCAGTGTTTTTTTTTTATATGAGCGCTGTGTTAAAATTTGTCCATCTATTTTAACGGGACTCTGTATAATGACAATTCTGATTTTATCGAAAAGAGGCAAAATCATAAAAGTTTTTTTTTAATATAACTCTAGGTAATATTAAATTCAATTTGAGCGGCTTGTTGCTAAATAATAATATCCACACGGGTCGATCGATCAGGTAAAGCTACGCTTGTCGCGGTTGTTCCGTGGATGGGTGACCATCTTCACATACCGAGACCCCTCCGTGCCGCATCATCCGCATCAGCCGCATCCGGTTAGACTGGGAGCCGACCCCAACATAGTTGGGAAAAGGCTAGGCAGATCATATGAATTCTAGGTAATATTCATTAAAGATGAACGAATTATTATTAATTTATCGACTATCCTACCTACCTACGATAATATCACTGAAAACTGGCCCAGCCCCCTACCGATAAATAGATCCAGTCACCATCTAACCATCTCCCCAGCAAATCAAAAATCAACCGCAAAGTCGGAACTATTATCTATTACCAGACAATTACACCGATCGGAGATCTTTAGCCCCCTGATACCGGGAGGCGTCGGGGGAGAAAGTGGGGGTGAAAGCGGGCTGAATGGGGTGAAAGTGGGGGTGTTATCAGCGATTTTCGCGCCATTACCCGTCGCGATACAGTCGGCACTCTATGCACAACGCGTTAAGTTTCAATCTAATTGATGTAGCACAGGTAGGCTTGAGTCAAGTAGCTTTTCATGTCCATCTAAGTTATTTATGGTCGTTTAAGTTAGTTAGGAGTGTGACAAGCGGGGTTGGTTCGGTTTAGAAACTTGAGCATTACAGAATTGGGAAACTTGCGCTCAATTTAGTTACTTCTTATTTAAATGATAGACAACAGGAAGTTCAAATAAATAGTGTCAATTCACTTAGTTTAAAAGTAAAATTGGTGTGCCACAAGGCTCGATATTGGGTCCTTTCCTCTTTTTAGTGTATATTAATGATCAACTCCATTTATCAAAAAAAAATTAACCACAAATGGTGTTAATTGCTGATGCTTAATTTTTAAGGTAATTAGACGTGCAAATACAAATTTTGACGACGTAAATAACGCCCTACTGCAGGTCCAAAATTGGGTCACTGCTAAAAATTTAGTATTAAATGAAAAAAAAAACTAAGTGCATAAGGTTTTCTATGCCAAATGTCAAGGGTAGTGATTGTGAGATAATATTGAATCAAGAGAAACTAGAATTCGTGGATAAAACTGTTTTCCTAGAGATCACCCTCAACTCAAGGCTACAATGGGGTCCTCATTTAACATCTCTTGCAGGACGGCTAAGTTCAGCCGCTTATGCTGTCAGAAAAATCCGTCAATATACTGATGTAGATACCGCGATACTAGTCTTTTTTAGTTACTTTCATAGCACCATGTCGTACGGTATTTGACTTTGGAATCGGGCTGCAGACATCGTTTCTATTTTTATTCTGCAGAAAAGAGTCATCAGAAACTTAATTATATAATCTCCGCAGGCGTGATTCTCTAAAGGAACTGTTTAAGGATATTAACATCATGATGGTGCCTTGTCAATACATCTACGAAAACATCATTTATGTAAGGAAAAACACATCATTTACATCTTTTTAGTAAAAGAGGTGAAAGACATAATTATACCTAGTACTAGAACTAGGGACCTCTTAGTTTAACCAGGTTTCAAACTGGCTAAAGTAAACTCATCTTTCATGGGGTACTGATTAAATTTTTACAATAAAATACCTCCCCACATTCTTCAAATGAATGAGACAAAATTCAAGTCTTGTATAAAACGCACATTATGCAGGCAGGCATATTATAAGTTAGGAGATTACATAGCTGATAAAAATGCCTGGCTCAATTCTGCATCATGTTCGTGGACGGGCGCCGTCAGTTGGAGCTGGTCATCTCTTAGCTGCCTCGGCTTATTTTTAATTATTTTATTTTGGAATTGATGTTTTGTTACTATTTGCTCTACTCTAGACGCTTTTAACGTGTGCCTTTTTTTACATCGTTCTCACATATAGGTTCTCAAATAATAGATTCAACAGTAATGATGTAGGTAATATTTTTGTAAAATAATTATTTAAAAGTGTCCGTGGAGTTTCTTGCCTGTTCTTATATAGGTACCTACTACGCTTTGGAATGGGCAACTAGCTTCATATTTTCTGACTTCTTGACAATTGAAAAGTGCCTGTAAATAGTTTAATTGAAATAAATGCTTTGAGTTTGAGTTTGGTTAGCGTATTTTATGTGATTTCGGAGAATTAAGTTGTGTTGAAAGAGTTTTAGTCGTCCTAATTGGGTATATTTGCCGATACTATTTTAAAAAATAGAGTGTCAACCAACCGGATTGGTGGATTACCCATTCTTTAGGACCGAGAGGACGCACGTGTCCCAGCACGTGAAAACGTGATAGGTTCGTTATGCTTATGCTGCATCAAAATTTGAATTGATTTTAACTCGTACATGTTAGTAAGGTAGTAGAAAAGAACACTAAAATAAAAACACAAGACGAAACAGCACACCTTAGAAACAGATCGACACAGCCACCGATAGGCACCTGCTTATCAGTAACATTACAGCGCATTGATAACACAGTACAGTAGTGCTACTAAGTAATGTAACGTCTGATGGCGCACCGATAGGGCACGCCTGCCTAAATGCGTTTAAACTTGTTGATTCACTGCTACACTTAGCTTGACTGTGTAGTGCAGACGAGTAGTTTTGTACATTGTATGTTGGAGACGGGGTTTTGATAGAATTAGCTAGAACATATCATCTGCTTAGCCTTTTTCCAACTATGTTGGGATCGGCTTCCAGTCTAACCGCATGCAGCTGAATACCAGTATTTTACATGGAGCGACTGCCTATCTGACGTCCACAACCCAGTGACTGGGTAATACGATACCCCTTGGTAAGACTGGTTGTCAGACTGTCGGGCTACTGACGACCCGTAACGACTGTGAAAGATCCACGAAAGACAGCCGGGACCACGGCTTAACGTGCTTTCCGAGGCACGGAAGGGTCTTGGTATGTGAAGATGGTCACCTATCCACGGATCAACCGCGGCAAGCGTAGCTTAACCTGATCGATCGACCCGTGCGGCTGTTATTACTTAGCCACAAGCCGACTTGTGACTGTACTTTTTTCTCAACTAAAGAAAACATAATTTTATTTAAAAGTGATGATTCACCCGTTTCGGGCGAGTAAATTCGTGCGGATGGACTAGTAAGTCATAGAAACATCTCCACACTAATTAACTACCAAACAAACAAAGATTATATATAAAACAATTAAATGTTATTTCAATTACCTACTAAGCTGCATTGCGTCATATATTACTTAAAATAGTTATCGTCCGTTGTTTATCACTGACTGGCAGACGCAATTCAATATATTGAGTCATTATCTATATTTGTAGCTCAATATCAGTGTCCGTCTGTGGCGACTTGCTACTGAAATGCTGTTGAGATTTTGAATCAGTTTTATCGGAGGATAGAGGGCTTTCAGTGTTTATGTAAGTGGGTGGGTGTCGTGAGAGTATTGACCTTTGCTTATATACTGGGTTATTTTAAATTGGCTAGCTAAACTCCGCAGATGCTATGGGTACCGATTTCTAAACATGATAAAATAAAAAATAATAAGATTTTTTTTTTTTTGGGAGGTCAGCCCGACTGCTGTTGATGTAATTACTGAAATATTTGTTAAGAAAATCTGGCGCGTGAATTATACACACAATAAAATTGATTTTTTAAACTGGCATTTCAAGTGACTAGCTGCGGCCAATAGCTCCACAAAAAATCATCAAATTAATTTGTTTTTTGTTTTATCGTGTTAATATATCGGTACGTTTAGCTAGCCAGTTTGAAATAACTCTGTGTATCCATCATATCTGTGGAGTTTCGCTAGCTAATATAATTTGACCTTGCATAAGTGGCTAGGTGTCGTGGGAGTATTGACCTTTGCTTAAATAGAATTATGTGGTCTGTGGCTTTGAATATCCCGTAAAGGAATGAGCATTGATCCAGTAAACTTCGCTTACCTACTCACTGCGTATTGGTCAAATCAGAAAACTGAGTTTTAGTTTCCTCATCGAAGTCTGCCAGCATTTTATTTGATTTTGGACACCGTACTGCAACCTCACCCTAATTGCGTGTAAAACACTATCTCAACCTGAATCATTTTGAAAGATATTGCTAATCCATTGCTTCATATAAGCGAAAAATTTGTCTGCTCGAAAACGTAAATAACGCAATGAATGTTGTTGAACTGTCAAAATGAAAACCATTGCTACTGAGTTGAGTTTCTCTCGCAGTTACCCCGCTGGGTGTAGGTAAGGTAATCTTGAAACATCATCTAAGTTGATATGAGCGAAAACAATCAGCATTTTATGCCCTCTGGTTTGTTTTCTTTTCGAATATACTCTGAAATGGTTTAGTACTCGTAACAGCTACTTTGCAACAGAGTGATAATAAGAGAGAATAGAGAGCAGTGTTGGCCCAGTGGTAACGGACCCGACTTAAGAGTTGTAGGTCGTGGGTTCGACCCCAACTAGGCAAGCCGCAAGCGCTTTACTTTGTGCAAATCATTTCATCAGCACTGCTCTCAAAAACGGTGAAGGAAAACATCGTGAGGAAACCGACATGTCCTAGAACCAAAAAATCGAAGACATGTGACATCTACCAACCCGCACTGGGCCCGCGTAGCAGATTACTGCCCACTCCGTCTCGAAGAAAGGAGGCCTGTGTCCCAGCAGTGGGAATATTATAGGCTGATTATACTACTTCATAAAAATACAGAAGCCAGCATATCAAGCTACAATCTGTCAAATTTCTTTAATACATTTTCAACTTTATCACTAAAACATAAGGTTCAAAGTTGATTGGGAAAATTTGACAGCTTCGAGTACCTTGATATGCTGGCGTCTGTACATACAAATACGCAGTGATTGGAAAATAATCTTACATGTTATTAACAACACTTACAACCAACACCACATTAAAACTAAAATCCTTATCTCACCTCATCATAGAATCTAGAAACATCTATAAAACTAGAGTGATCCGGAAAACGGCTGTTCAAACTGGTTATGATGTACTTATCGGAACGTACAGGTGTTTAATGCAAACTGCCTTGTAGTCGCCATCTTGGTAACGAGATGGAACGACAAATTTTATTGTAATAGATCCTATGGAGTTGGGACCAAAGGGTATTGGAACAGAATGGACAGTATCGTCGACCTCGTATTATTGATTTACTACTTTTGACAGCAATTCTTTTGTCTTTAAAAGATCGCTCTTAGCGATAAGGCCGCCCATTGTGTCACCTTTTGTAAAATTTCTATATTTATTTATGTCTGTAATTTATCATATGGGGTACATAATAAAGAGTATTCTGTTCTATTCTATTCTACTAAGGTGGTAACTATGGCTGAGTGTGGAGGGGCTTGTGGCAAAGTAATAACGATCGATCAGGTTAAGCTACGCTTACCGCGGTTAGTCCGTGGATAGACCATCTTTACATACCAAGACCCCTCCGTGCCTCGGAAAGCACGTTAAGCAGTTAGTCCCGGCTGTCATTCGTGGATCTTTGACAGTCGTTTCGGGTACTCAGAAGCCCGAAAGTCTGACAACCAGTCTCACCTAGGGGTATCGTATTACCCAGTAACTGGTTGTCAGACTTTCGGGCTTCTGACGACGCGTCGTCAGAAGCCCGAAAGTCTGACAACCAGTTCTCCCAAGACGTATCGCATTGCCCAGTAACAGGTTGGGGAGGTCAGATAGGCAGTCGTTCCATGTAAAATACTGGTATTCAGCTGCATCCGGTTAGACTGGAAGCCGACCCCAACATAGTTGAGAAAAGGCTAGGCAGATGACTAAGGTGGTAACTATCTAACTGTTAAATAGATAAATAGACCTACCAATATTTTCTGTAAAAATCTCACCATGAAAACTTAGGTGATGCGTTGGTGTCACCTGTCAATAGTGTCAATCAGGTGGAATGACATTCATTCTTAGGTTGTTAACGAAACTACGCGATTGACTGTACTACAAAAATATTTGTATACTTAATCAAATGTATTCGTGGCATCTACTTAATTAAGTAATCATTTGTGAGGCAACTGACTTAATCGATTATAATTATTCTTACCAAATGTATTGACATGATCATTCGTGGATCTTTGACAATGATTACGGGTAGTCAGAAGCCTAAAAGTCTGACAACCAGTCTTACCAAGGGGTGTTGTGTAACCTAGTAACTGGGTTGTGGAGGTCATATAGGCAGTTGCTTCATGTAAAATACTGATATTTAGCTGCATCCGGGTAGACTGGAAGCCTAACTCAGTTGGGAAAAGTGTAGGCAGACTGTTTTTTTTTTTGCCAAATGTAATGAAATAATACATCGAAGCTGGTTTTTATGCAACAAGGATAAATGTTTAGGTTATTTCTTTTAATAGAGTGGGATATTTAAATTAATAAATAACTTTCAAGTACAAGGCATTCTTAAGACAATAGGGAGATAAAATCAGAGTCTGTTTATCGCCGTGAAGATAGAAATAGGCAGAATAATCTTATCTTTATCTTATCAGTCTGCACAGTCTTAACAGATGGCTGATACCGCTGATATGATTGTAAATATTTACGTTTATTATCAAGATCTTGTTTAAATTTAGTTGAAGAGACTTTAGATAAAAAGATTCTACGGTACTTACATATTAGGTACAGACGCCAGCTCATCAAGCTACTACAATCTGTCAAATTTCTTTAATAGATTTTCAACTTTATCGCTAAAGTATAAGGTTCAAAGTTGATTGGGAAAATCGGACAGTTTCGGGTAGCTTGATGTGCTGGCGTCTATACATCTCGATTCAAACTTTATGACAACTCTGAAGTGCGCTACCCGCTGCGCAGTACCCCACCCCTCACCCCGCTGACAGGTGAATTTGTTACTGCGCAGCGACTCGCCTCATGTTCCGAGCGGCCATAAAGTTTTAATCGGGCTGTACATAGCGTCACGCATTTTGCTGAGAACAGGATGGCATGGCGCAGCTTGGGAGATACCTATGTCTAGCAGTGGACTGCGATAGGCTGAGTTGATTGGTTGACGCACTTTGTTTCAAAATATTCGGTAGTGGTGTATTACAGCATGTCGATTCTGTAAAAATCTCACCGTGAAAATTTGCGTGGAGTGAGCTGTCAGTGTCATCTCACTGATGGATTGACTAAGCAAACATTTACAATCAGAATCGTGATTTTAATAATATTTTTTATGCTAATTGTATTGATCATTTTATACAATAAAAAAAACTAGTATTTTAGTTGTCAAAAGATTACTGTTTTGTGGTGTTTTAAAATAAAGTAGCAAAACAGAAACTTTGTCAGAATATCAATTTTGTTTGTTTTTTTTTTTCCTATGTTCTTATATAAGGACCAGTCTTTTTTTCCTAGATTAAAACCCCACAAAATAGTAATGGTTTGACAATTAAAATGATAGCTTTGAAATTATATAAAATGATCAATAGAACTAGCATAAAACACATTATTTATACCTCGATTATGATTGTAAATGTATTATTGGTCAATCCCTAGTATCAGGTGGGATGACACTGACAGCTCACTCCGCGCTCACTTCACCTAAGTTTTCACGTTGAGATGGTTACAGAATCGCACTGCAGTCACACTTTGCAAGTTACTGTAGTTCCGATGTAATAGGGGGCGAGCCTTTTGCCATTTTCCGAGAAACCCTACCCTACCCTATTTAAAATTGTCTGTAGAATTACCCAGTAGGTAGCACATTGCCCAACCTGAGAATCGAACTCACCTCATAATCACAGGAACCGCTCTTGCGACCACTAGGCTAAGCATGGGAAGATAGTATTCCTAAGTTTATTTCGATTTTCAATGTCACCTAATGTCTATTCTTTGTGTTAAAAGTTTTATCATAAAATATAAATTAAGTATTTATTTACCTGCATCTCACATTTAAGTTGAGTGTATATTTGATTTATTTTACATCCAATTATTTATATCAGTGTAATTCAATTTCGAAAGCTATAACTAAACGACGCTAAGAGGTTGAAAACGATGCGACGTCGTCATTTCAAAATCAATAATTAATTTCTATTAAGTAATCTGTGGCTTTATTCATATTCTATATATGTAATCTATGGTTTTACTTAACGTCAGTTCAATAGATTTAACTGTCAAACAACTTTGGTTTTATTTATTGTTGGTCAACAGATTTCTTAATAGTTTTTAGCTGCTTAACAAGTAGTAAAATTAGTTAAAGAAATCTTAATGATCTTACACTTTAATGGTCTCAAATAAATATATATCTGTATAAATAAAACAAAGTTGGTTTAGTTACACCATTTATAACTCAAGACCGGCTGGACCGATTTTTACAATGTCTGATTTGTTGGATTTGTCTCCGCCCCGAATAGCAGAATAACTATTAAAACATTGAAAAAATTCACGAAAAAAATAATAATGAATATAATTCATATTCTCATACATTTTGTATGGAACGGTTTTTTTGATGATATCTCGAGAACGGACTGATTGATTTCGGTAATGATTCTGAGGCGGAGACGAAGTTCCGCAGGTCAGCCAGTACTTAGAATAAAGCTAAAAAGTTTGTTTGTTTGAACGCGCTAATCTCTGAAACTGCCGCTCGGATTTGAAAAAATGTTTTTGCATTTAATAGTCCAACTCTTGACGAAAGCTTTTCATCACGCTATGACCTATAGGAGCTGAGCAAAAATAAAAAAAGTCAGAAAGATTGCGGGCGGACGATGCGATGCGACGGGGTGATCACGCGAACAAAGTCACGGGCAGAAGCTAATACTTAAAATAAGTGACATCTACCAACTCGCACTGGGCACGCGTGGTGGATTACGGCCCACTCCCACCCACAGAGAATAGACCTGAGGATTATTAAATTAAATTAAATTCATTTATTTCAGGTCTTTAACCCATAACATAAAAATTAAAAATTAAAAAAGAATTTTACACTTGCCATGCTTGCACTATTATATAAATGTTACATACCATTATAGAATAAATAATTTAGAATTATAGGTCAAATATAAAATATTCAAAAATGTCAAAAAAATAAATTTAAAAAATTACACAAAATATCGAAAACAAAAAAAATTATAAAATTAATTATATTTATATTTATATATATATATTTATATATATTTATATTAAAATTATAAAAACAATAAAAAAATATGCTGAGCTATGTTACATTAATATGCTTTAACCCCATGATATTGTTGACAGCTAGGCAAATTATTAGACTGTGTCTTTACTAAAACTTTAAACAGTACCTTCTGTATCATTTTTATTAATTTTACTTTATGTTCAAGTTAGTATCGAAGGCACTAAACGTTTATCTCGAATGCAAATTTAAATTTTATCGATGTTAACTCAATCGATAGTCGATACGTCGGTACTAACACTACAACGTTGCAAAATGATGTTTCTTGTGTTAAAGGCACGTGGTTTTACAAGTGATACCTACTTTTGTTTTTACTGATGAATAATTCTCGAATGGTGCGGTGAGTCGAAATTCAGTTTTCATGCTCAAAATAATTCTGTTAATCAACACGTAACTGGATACTATTGAATTTAACTGTATTTTTACCACATTTTGGAATCGGTATTAATACAGAGTATCAGGGACATTGACGTGCAGCCTGTTACCATGGTTTCATCATCATCATAATCAGTTTAGAATGTTCCCACTGCTGGGACACAGGCCTCCTCTCTGTGAGAGGCCGTAATCCACCACGCGGGCCCAGAGCGGGTTGGTAGATGTCACATGTCTTCGAACTTTTTATTCTAAGACATGCCGGTTTCCTCACGATGTTTTTCTTCACCGTTTTGAGAGCAGTGATGATGAAATAATTTACACAAACTAAAGCGCCTGTCTGGGTTCGAACCTACGACCTACGACTCGTAAGTCGTGTCCGTTGCCACTGGGCCACCACTGCTCACTTCATGATTCTGGACAGCATTGAAATTTATCATCGGTTAGTAAAAAAAAAATAATACTGATCCATACATTTTAGCCGCGTAAGTATTGCACTTTTGTAGGAAAGAGCAGATTTGTTTTAAATAACCGACGAAGAAATTAAGCACGTCAGAGTCATGTATTGGATCTATGGTAACTGGGTGTGTGTCATTGCTGCCACTTTGTATTATAAGACGACGAACTCTTGACGAACTTACTTTCTAACACAAAAACTTGGTTTAAAGCTAGGTGGTCTGCGTGTTCAATTGTCTAGAAATACCTAAAATACGATCCTAAAAACCTTATCAAAAACACGAACAAAAATGATCTGCAATCTAAAAGTTATGGCACAAAATCCGCCACAGCCGGGAATCGAACCGGCAACAAAGGCGACGACACCTCCGCCCTTATATTTATTGCAAATTATGAGCGTTATCCGCCGATCTCCAGCACTCGATAATGGACTTCATACGGACGGTAGGATAGCGTGGATGAGACAGATGGGTGATCGTACAAATTGTTTTGAAGGGAACAGACGAATTGAACTCAAACTAAAAGCGGTCGGTCCTTCAGAAAGAAGTTTAGTTGCCCATTCCAAAGCGTAGGAGATACTCAAGAAGAACGGTTAAGGAACTCCATAAACACTGAATTAAATTACTACGAGTATTAGCTGAAGTTGGTGTAGTTTTATGAAGGTAAATAAATACATGAGTTGTTTTTGGACCATAACTGGCGCAATGTGGGTTAGGTACACTTCTTCCTAACCCTTCGGGGATTCCATGGGTCATGTTAATTATGTTATGTATTATTAGGTATTCGGGAATATAAGCTCTTTCACGGTTTTAAAGTATAAATTCTAGTCAGCATTATGTTTAAAATTGATGTTATTTCAAATTAAACTAATATCAACTTTATCTTCATGGTTATTAAATTGATTTCAGAGTTACTAGCACTATTGAAAAAGTTATAATAATAATAATAATAATAATAATAATAATAATCTTTATTTACACAAACATGGTACAATAAGAAGTGTGGCACTGGATCCCGCACTAGGATACCCTGTGTCGCAGGATCCAGTCTCTTTCGACAGGTATTTTACAAAGGTTAGGTACCGTGTGAAAAATAGTCTAATCAAGTCTTGCAGTAACTAACGTTGTGTATGTGTGAGTGTGTGTAAATGTGTGAGTGTATGTATATGTGTGAGTATATGTACGTGTGAGTGTGTGTATATGTGTGAGTATATGTATGTGTGAGAATTTGTCTGAGTATGCGTAAGTGAATGTGTTTGGGTGGGTAGGTGTTTGTGGGTGCACGCCCGCAAGTGTGTGTGTTTCATGAAGCAGTCATTACTTTCTCTGTTTCTATATAATTTAAACTAAGCAACCATTTTATAACGCATCTTTTGCATGCAAACTTGGTCATGGGGAAGATATCCAGTAGTCTGTTGGCCTTCTCATACAGATGCGGCCCAATTCGAGAAAATGCTTTATCACCGAATTTAAGCTTATAAGAAGTTCTTTTCCACTTTGGCTGTCTCCGTGAGCGCTGGTCCACTACCACTGCGGCAACTGCGATTTTGTGGAACTTCATTATTACTGAGAGTATGTACAGCTGGCGCACCGTCAGCAGAGCAGTCTCTCGGTATAGTTGGTGTGTTGGGTGTTGGATTCTCAACTGGATAGTGACTTTTAAAAGAGCTCTTTGTGCTCGTTCGGCAGTTATAAGATGGCTTTTACCAGCGAGGCCCCATACTATTATGCAGTAGGAAAGTATTGACTGGCATAAGGCAAAATAGGTCATTTTAAGTGTATTCTTGTCTGTTATATATGTAAGTTTTTTAAAAATGTATATGAGTTTTCTAACACGGCCATTTACTGAGTCTATTTGTTTTTTCCATACCAAGTGTGCGTCGATGAAAACACCCAAATACTTAATATAGTCAACCTGTTCAAAAGGAGGACAGTCGCAGCCTAGGCTGCCTAAATGGCATTGATGAAATTTTAGTGCGAGATGTTTTGGAGCAGTTGTTTTTATGCTTACAGAAAAATTTACTGTCTTAGTTTTTGTTACATTTAGAGTAAGTAAGTTATGTTGTAGCCAATTTGCAACTATCCTCATTCCAGCTTCCGCGGCACTATAAGACTCGTCCCAGGAGTTACCATGGAAAATTATGGCAGTGTCATCAGCGTAACAGAAAATTTGTGCGTTATCTAGATTGAGTGAGCAGAGACCATTAACGTACATGAGAAACATAGTGGGGCCAAGGACACTGCCCTGGGGTACGCCACATGCCACATACGCAAACGAGCTTTGGTAGTCTCCCAGGTAAATCTTCTGTTTGCGTTCAGTGAGATATGAGCTAAACCAATTCAAGGCAGTGCCTCTGATGCCCGCTCGTTCCATTTTCTTTAAAAGTATAGGCCTTGATACTGTATCGAAAGCCTTGGCGAGGTCAAGAAAGACGCCCAGACAACGCTTTCCACGTCCAAGGCTATCAATAATGTGCTCCACTAAGTTACCGACTGCATCCTCTGTTGATCTGCCATTACGAAAACCATATTGATTGGCAGATAGCAGTTGTTTCTTTTCCAGGTACGTTAACAATCTCTTGTTTACCAATTTCTCCAATATTTTAGATAGTGATGTGAGAAGAGATATAGGTCTGTAATTTGATGGAACTGTCGCGTCCCCAGTTTTGTGGATCGGGCAAATATTAGCTATTTTTAATTGGGCTGGAACTATTCCTGATGACATACTTAGGCTGCATAGGTATGCGATGGGACTGGCCAGGTAATGCTGTGCTAGCTTAAGTACGCGATTTGAAATTCCGTCCCAGCCAGGAGCGGAATCATTATTGAGGTTAGCAATAATGGCACCAACTTCAGTTGCATCAGTTGGTGACATGAAAAAGGACTCGGAAAATGAAACAGGGTCATCAAGCGCAGTTGCCAAATCAGCTAGTTCTAACTCTGTTTTGTTGAGCTGAGTTAATGATTGTTCAGCTAGTTGTGTGCCGACATCAGCGAAGAATTCATTGGCCATATTCAATGATACCACCGGGTCAGAATGTGCATTCAGTAACTTTAAACTATTTGAATTTTTGCTTTTAAAGTCACATATCGTTTTGATTGCCGCCCAAGTTTTTTTTGAGTCACCTTTAGAGTTGTCTAGCATACTTTTCTCATGAGCATTTTTAAGATTTTTAATTATATTATTGCAGTAGTTCCTGTAGGATTTATAATTTTGTAGCAAATGATAGTTATCTTTATTTTCCTCTTTTTTTGTTTCAGAGTGAAGGGTGTCTCTTTTACGTATGCATTTAAGGAGGTTCTTTGTCATCCATGGTTGTCTAATAGTTTTAGAGTTACGGATGATTTCTTTTTTTGTATGCCGATTTATGATATCTCGCAATTTGTCTGTAAATTCATTCACTGCTGTATTCACGTCATTGAAGTTTGATATAGGTGCCCAATCTGTATTTTTAATATCGCTAAGAAGGCTGGGATAATCCAGCTTAAGTCTGTGTTTCATTTTCCCAGAATCAGGAGAATGGCTTGTTGTTTTTTTGCAAATACCAACTAGCACTGTGTCATGGTCAGTCAGAGAGGATTCACATACAACAATTTTTGTGACCTTATTTGTTTTTATTAGTGCATGGTCAAGGCATGAGCGCTCGCGAGTCGGATATTGGTGGCCAGGATAAAACCCATGGTATCCGGTTAGATCTAGGTACTCGCTAGCACGTTTATCTTCTGTACCAATTCTAATATCGATATTTATATCCCCTAAGATTGCCATAGTTGGTGATTTAGCGGTACGGAGGAGGGAATCCAAAGAGTCACAAAAGTTACGAATGTTATATACTGAGGGTGACCTGTAGAAAGCAAAGATTTTAAATTCCGTACCCACATTAATAACTAAACAGTTTGATTCTTTAAAGATGGGTTCTTGTATATCGATATTCAATTCTGATTTGTAGAGAATAGCTAATCCATCATTTTGATTTAAATAGGATTGTGAATAGTGGCAATTATAGCCATTAAGTTGCACTTTTGGAGTGTTTTCATTAAGCCTACATTCGGTAAGTATAATTAAATCTGGCGAAAAATTCAGTCTGGACAGGAATATTGTAAAGTTGTCAAAATTTTTCAAAATGCTCCGAATATTTTGTGTTACAATGGTAAGCTGGTTTTTAACATCACCGAGGTCTTTAATACATTGTTCAGGGCAATTGTGCTTATTACTAATGAACATGTCGGTACTATCAATGTTTTCAATTAGGTCAATTTGGTTAGCCATTTTTAATATTAATTATTAGTTTGATTTCAGTATAGGGTTTTGGTTTACACCAATAATAGACATTTAATAGTGCCTTAGGAAATATGTGGGATTTATAATTACTTATCAAAATACCAGAAGGAAAATAAGCATTTTCAAAAATTATTTGGTTCTGTGCGTGTTTGACAGTTTGTGTAGAATGCGTTATTGTAGAAATGGGCAGAAATGCTCGCGGGATAAGACAGTGTGTGAGTGTGAACGGTTTTGAAATGTGGTGAGTGAATTGAATGAATGAGTATATGTGTGTTTTGCAGGCGGAGTATTGAATTATCTGTTTGTGAATAATCATAATGATGGTTTTAGTTACTATAAGACATGCTATAATAAAGAAAGATTTAGTTACTTTTACAAAATAATAAAAAATAGTGAAATGAAATGACGATAATTTACAGTTATACACTACGTAATTGTGAGAAAACACTCTCATTTTTGACCAGTATGTATTTTTCTCCTTCTTCTTTTCGCAGAAAGATTCTTCCATTTGCGATCCAGCAAAACCGATAATTTTCAGTTGCAGCAAAGTCTCGAGCCAGAAAAAACAGCCTCTTGGACTTCTTCGTAAGGTTTTCCGAGAAGTAAAGTGGAGACGAAGTGCCAGCCAGGCCTAGGTGGGAGGAGTCAAGTCTACATGTTTTATTTTCAGCATTGTATTTTTTTGTTCTCTTTAGGAAAGTTTCCTGAGCGAAGACATTTGAGAACTCAACAATAAGAGTTGACGTTGTAGCACTCGCTTTGTAAGGTAGGCGGTAGACGTCTTTTATCTCGTTTGATTCCATTTTTATTGTCTTCAAGAGATGAGTAGTTTTGGCCAATAGATCTGCCTTCGTTTCCTTTTTCACTATCGGAACTCCTCTGATCTCGATTGAAGTTTTCCTAATGAAGCGCTCAAGGTTTTCTGACCTTTCCTCGATATCTGCTAGTGAATCCCGCGTTGAATTTATCGCTTTCTCAAGATTACCGATTTTATTTTCAGATTCAATAATTTGAGTTTTCAAGAATCCAACTGTCTTTTCTATTTCAACGTTAGTCGAAATAATTTCCGTATTTTGCTGTGTGATATTAAGTAGACTCTTTTCTACACTATCCAATCGCGTAATCAGAGGCGTCAGCATTGTGGTAAACATTTCCGTAATATCACTCTTGAATTGCTCAAATTTGTCAGTTACCACATCATCATCTACTCGCACCCTTTTGGAGTTACCTCTCACGGTGACATTCAGACTAGGGGATGGATTTGCAGACCCTGCTGCAATTAGGTTTGGGTCTGAGACAGACAGAGATTTCGGTGGTGTGCGATTCATTATTCCGCAGGTAAGCGAATAAATATTTAGAAAAAACTCACAGTACTCGAAGCGTTTCTCAGGTAATTATGTTATCGTAGTTCATTCACAGCTGACGCAGGTGACAGCGGAGTACATCGGTGGGTAAGTACGTACGGTCTCAACGATTCACAGCGGTTAGCAGGCAGGCGATAACGAAGTTCGGATGTGTGCATGCGCGCACAGGCTGAGCGATGCGAGGGCGGGATGGCAATTATTGAGGTGCTTCTCTTTCCCGCACGTCGAGGTACGGGGGGCTTCTGACGCAATGGCTTCAAGCACTGGTTAATGATTGTCAGTTTTATGCACTTGAGAGTAGGAACTAATTTGTTTGGTTATAAAACAATTCTACTATTAAATTTATTAAAAATTTGGACACACGTTTGCACTGGGCAACGATTCGGACGAAAGAGGATATTATAAAAATGTTTGAAGTTGTAGCATAAAACTGAACCTTATTGTATAGCAATTAATGTAATTTTTCTATAAAATCACATTTGCTTACATTTTTGGCAAATAAATTAGATCAGATTAGACAGATATTTAAAAATACTTGATAGACTAAACTATTGAGAAGCAAGCCAACCTGTTTTTGGACACTGGGCACCGGGTACGAGTCTTAAAAAAACAACCCTGGGGCCAATATTTCCCAAGAGAATCTGTCAAAAACTAACAATGGAGAGACCATTGGAACATTTGGTAGTTACTCAATACTCAATAAAGTAGATTTGCCCCCCTGCTTTAATTCCTATGTAAAATTAACCAGACAAATTAATTCACCGTCCGATCCTCTCTAATCCACCAGGCTCGGCCACCTCAAAGCTATTGACAGAGGCGGCGTAACGTTGATACCAGCTGATTTATTCGCCATTACACCGGCCTTAACTGATCGGGAGATTATTGCGATTTTTATTCAACCCCTAACGATCGAACACTAAATGTCTGCTAAATGGTGTACAGGTGATTACATTGTGCTCTTTTTGAGTTAGTTCGTCTTTTAGTGACTGTGTAAAATCTATGAGAAAAACTTTGATTAATCCTGTGTGTAAGGGCGCGTACCCACTATGTCGTAACGATTAATTTATCGTTGGACGACTGTCGTCTCTAGCTGTTCCCATTAATACGATTGTTTGTCGTCCAATTTTTTTATCGCTTAGCGACTATCGTATCTATTCCCATTGGATCGTGACGACATTTTATCGTTGATTTGCGGTCAAGATTTAGTCGTAATGATTTTTTATCGTTTTACGACTGTCGTGCTAGCCGTTCCCACTGTCACGACAATCTGTTGTCACTGCAAAAAATGTTGTAGACGACAGTAAATCGTGTCGTTCTATATGTGAACACCTCCATTTAAATACACAAGCCACGACACGATAATCTGTCGTCACGACGTAGTGGGAACGCGCCCTGACAAGGACACCTGGCAAGTCGCAGTGATATCAGGTGGAGTAGTGATGAGACAGAGGCGTCCAAGGACTGGAAGACGAGATGTCGGTCGTCTGGTGGTGAGGTGGGCAGACGACATTCATTGCCATCGCGGGATAAACTTGGATAAGGCTGGCAGAGGATCGTGAGGATTAGCACATGACAAGAAAGGCCTATGCCCTGCTGTGGGTGAAATCGAGTTGTGCATGATGGTGATGATGATGATGATGAGAAATCTTCTTCTGCTCTTGTATCGACATGAAATATTCGAGAATAGGTACAACGTCGTAAAGAGGGGCCTGTGGCTAAGTAATAACAGCCGCATGGGTCGATCGATCAGGTTAAGCTACGCTTGCCGCGGTTGGTCCGTGGATGGGTGACCATTCCGAAAGCACGTTAAGCCGTTGGTCCCGGCTGTCATTCGTGGATGTTTGACAGTCGTTACGGGTCGTCAGTAGCCCGAAAGTCTGACAACCAGTCTTACCAAGGGGTATCGTATTACCCAGTAACTGGGTTGTGGAGGTCAGATAGGCAGTCGCTCCATGTAAAATACTGGTATTCAGCTGCGTCTGGTTAGACTGGAAGCCGATTCCAACATAGTTGGGAAACGGCTAGGCAGATGATGAACGTCGTAAAGTGGGGCTATCTCGACGGTACGGCACCAGGGGGATGTGAAGCTGTGTTGCAAAACTATGTTTCACCTCGTGTCCTGCCCTTTGTGCCCCGGAAAAGATGGAGACAGTGAACTTTGCGCTGCCATCGACTACTTTGTGGATGTGGCGAAGATTTTAGCCATCAAAATGTAATACACTGTTGACTGTCGTGCCATACACATGAAGAAGGAGATTTAAGAATAGAGCTCATGCTGTATTGTGACAGTCAGCGAGATGGTAGTGGGGTACCACTTTGCTGGTGGTACTTCACTGCCATCTCACTGACCGACCAGAGGGGACTTCAGAGTCTTAAAATGAAGAGAAACGTGGGGAAAATAGCCACAAAAACATGATACAGCAAACACAACTATGCCTGGTTCAACTGTTTAAGCAAACAGTCTTTCATTATCCACTAATTGTTACAGAAAACCTAAAACCAGACCAGGCCGTGCGATTCTGTAACCATCTCACCGTGAAAACTTGGGTGAAGTGAGCGTGGAGTGAGTCGTCAATAGTATCCCTAGCATCAGCATGACTCACAGCTCACTCTAAGGTCACTTCACTTTAGTTATCACGGTGAGATTTTTCCTGAATCGTCCGGCTGGGCTGTCACTAGCCACAGTTTCTATAAATAGTCATGATCATGTACAGACGCCAGCACATTAAGCTACCCGAAACTGTCAGATTTTCCCAATCAACTTTGAGACTTATGCTTTAGAGATAAAGTTGAAAATCTATTAAAGAAATCTGACAGATTGTAGTAGCTTGATGTGCTGGCGTCTGTACCATCAAACGGGACCACACGCGAACAATAACTCTTTTCTCGTATAGTAATGTGAGTTGCAGACATTTCTCAACGGTTGATAAAAATAAACGAGTCAAAACACGTTATCAATGCTAGGTAATGTTCATTATGTTCTTAGAATGTGTGCTACTGCGCAGTGTTTGTTAGTTGGCTGTTTGTGGGTAAGCAGAATTGGAAGTCGTAAGGGCCCTTTACCACGGCAAGATCCCGTTTTTTGCAGGTAGGGTTTTTTGCAGGATCCCGTTTAGTAGTGTACGTGTTTACGACTGTACGTGGACGGACAGCGGAGCGGGAGTAATAGGGTTCCGTTTTTCCCTTTGGGTACGGAACCCAAAAAAATAACAAGTTGAGGTCGAGGAGAACATGCGTCACATCCACGCAAAAAGGCCACCGCTCAGCATAATGCTATATTTACCCTGCCGTGAGGCAATTGCAAGGTGAATTTGTAATTATAGAGAAAATAACATAGAGAAACCAAGTTTTATACAACCGCAATGGATTAAGAAAACCATCATAATTAGTCAAGAAAACATTTTCTACGTCTCTCCACGTCGGCCATTATACAATGGCCGACGTGGAGAGACGTAGAAAATAACATAGTTTTGTGTGGCGACCCTAGCCCGATGTTTGCAACAATTCATTTTAAGTAATAGCACTCTTTGTTATTTCAAATTTATATTATATTTCGTTACCTATTCAGATCAGTCTTCTATGAGTTACCAAGAAACTCACAATTCTACCAGAAAACGAGACAAAAACATCAGCATCTTGATACGGCATGTCACCTTAAACAGCTAATTAAGTGGAATATTTACAAATAAGCTCGGTCGATAGTCACTTTCTCTTTATCAACCAATAACAACTTTATCGGGGACAATGCACTATCGGCTACAAGTTGCATCGCGTTGTAGGGCTGTGTGATCCAGAATTTTGAAAAGAAGTGGTTTTTTCCTTGACGACAAAATTCTAGGATGAGGGGGTACCTATGAAAGTTTTAAATATAGGTACTTTGCGATTTTAATGAGCACGTTTTGTCAAATAAAAAATAGCTACCTACTGCCCGGTTTACAATACCTTCATAATTAAGGTGACTACTGGTTTCTACACGTGGTCTGTTCAGTGTGTGAGTGAGCCCTACCCTAGGTGCCCATTCAAACCAGCCGGTCGATCGATTCTGGTAAAATCTCACCGTGATAACTAAGGTGAAGTGAGCTCTGGGGCCGATGCTTGCCAGGGTCGCGGGTTGTTCGAAAGAGTTACCGTGGCCCTTGGCACAGGCAACTGAAGGAACACGGGTGGGTTTTAGTCAGTAAAAGTCTGACACACCCTCCCGTTCCGCCCAGAACGGGAGAAGTTATTTGATAATTTCCCACCCAAAAAAAAAAAAAAAAAAAGGTGAAGTGAGCTTAGAGTGAGCTCATGCTGATGCTAGGGATTGACACTATTGGCGACTCACTCCACTCTCACTTCACACAAGGTTTCACGGTGAGATGGTTACAGAATCGCACGGCAGTTACCACACTAGCAACGTGCAAGACTCAGCAGGAAAGGTCTACCCGTTACTCAGAAAACATAAATTGAGAATGCTTTATGGTATACTAGCTGCACCCCGCGGTTTCACCCGCATAAGTCTCGATCCCGTAGGAATATCGGAATGAAAAGTAATCTATGTGTTAATCCTGACTATAAACTATCTGTGTGCCAAATATTATCCAAATCCGCTCAGTAGTTTTTGCGTGATTGAGTAACCAACATCCAAACTTTCACATCTATAATATTACTAGCTGCGCCGCGCGGTTTCACCCGCATAAGTCTCGATCCCGTAGGAATATCGGGATAAAATGTATTCTATGTGTTAATACTGGTTATAAACTATCCGTGTGCCAAATTTTATCAAAATTGGTCTAGCCCTTTGAGCGTGAAGAAGTAACAAACACACAAACACACACAAGCACACACTCACAAACTTTCGCCTTTATAATATTAGTGTGATTATACAAGTTGTAACTTAAATAACGCACAACCTCATAAAGGGTCATTGTACTCATCATTATGAACAACTTTTACTATGGGGCCAAACCTAAAATCGCGGAAAAAAATCAGCTGTTCCCTACATTTTGAAGAGTTGTGCAAACATAAATGTAGGGAACAACAGATTTTTTTTTCGCGATTTCAGGTTTGGTCCCATAGTAAAAGTTGTGCATAAAGATGAGTATAGTGACCCCTCAAGAGGTTGTGCGTTAATCCTGGGACATGTAGTACCTATACGATTTGCCATCACTTCATTACCTATGCTTCTGTCAAAATGTCAGCCTTAATTAGAATTTCCTGAACCTTGACTGAGATATTTCTCTTCACTGTCAAGAAAAGGAGTATTCTCCTATTCTATTCTATTGAATAGATTAGAATATTTATTTGCTTAAAAACATAGTAAGTAGGTATGTACATACATTAGGGTGTTATAAACAGAATTATAATCTTACAAGTTTCGCCAAGGAGGCATTTATGTTTTATTTTTTTTTTTATTTTACTGCATTTTTTTTGTTGTTTATTATGTCTTGTAAATAATTATTTCTGTGAATAATTTCTTTTCATTTTGTTTTTCATGTAGTCTTCAATAATATTCTCCTTGTGATTTACTATTAAAAATGTACTCACCCAAATAGCCATATGTAAGAGGCCTTCCTCCTCTACCAATTTCTAAAGATACCTAAATAAAGTGCTTCTTAAAAACTGCATTTCGCACTCGCCACCCCTACATATCTAGCGAAAGTGCACGTCGCCGATATCGAACAATGTGACTCGGACGATAGCGTAACGTGATCGCGGCGTTATCGCGGCGCTATCGCAGCGTTATCGCGGCGACTCGGATACCGTGCAGTTGTTTGTACTAGTACTGCGCTTTGAATACAGTGTAGGGCAAAAATTTATACCATTTTGTTTTCGTTGTCTCGAAGAAAGTGTATGACTTTATCAGTTGGTCGGACTTCGGTGTGATATGCTTAGTCTCGGTTTGTTTGTTAAGGAATGTTGTTGTATTTATGTCTATGTGTTATATTACATTGTAACTGTTGTTGTAATTATTTTTTTTATTATTCTTTCTTGAGGTAAGTAGGTACTTGATGTTTCGACCAAGTTACGAAGTTAATGAAGTAAATTTGTTCTCAAAACCAAAATATTTTATTTCACACTTAGTAATCCTGCACTACAATATGGGCATTTATGGAACGTAAGAAGCTAGATGCACAGTTCTAATTATTAATTGGTCGTTTCCTATGAAGAAGAGCCAGCCAGAAACTTCGCAGTTACTCTTTTAAAAATACATAATTGGCCTTTACAAAGTTTTGAAATTACAATGTCAATAAGTATGAAAGTACCGTGTGGGCTTGTCAACAAGTACACACACCACAAGTACCACATAATACTGAATATCTGAATCGATCTCAGAGTTTTCTACATCCCGTTTCACCCCTATCCACCTGCACCCATAAACACACAATATAATAACACACGTACAATTCTATACCCACATTAGCATCCCCAACAGATGTTCAGATCCCAATCATTCCAAGTTTTTGCGCGAATACACGGCGGACGCAATTCGTATGCGGAACGCGTATCGTGTTAATTTCCTCGGCGAGACGCGTACGATCCCGGGGCGGGACGACTCCGGGCGGGACTAGTCCGGGACGGATACGAGAAGGTTACGGGACGCTTGGACGCTCAGGAGATGGATGATGAAAGGAAATGACAGGTGGATTTTGTTTTGCAATTTGTGTTTGGAAGTAAGCGTTGATAAATTCGAAGTTAAGGCTGGTTTGGAACGTGTTGGAATTCATTTTATTCCAATATCTTCATTCCTAACTTATTGTACAATACAAGGGATTGCCTACCTACTCAAAATTATCAAAAATACTTTTGATCATATTGAAGATCATAATAGCAAATAGAAAAAAAGAAAAGAAAGAAAAAACGTTTATTCTGCACAAACAAAACGCACGTTACAAATAAAAAACAAAATAATAATGAAAAATAAAAAAAATTAAAAAAAGACATAAAATATACAACGTAGCCAAAAGCCTCGTACTCAAGCAAATCTTTTGGAACGCGCAAAAAGATGTTCACTATGCTAAACCTGTTATTTACTGAGGTAACAAAGGTGATCCAATCGGTTTCTTTATTAGTATATTCAAAGCCAACATATAATCAGTCAGCTTTAGTGCCTAGTGCTAATGCATACATTGCCTAATATTTCTAAACGACACAGTCGCATTTGTAGTTCCAACATTTTTACCAAAGTAGGTATACGGGATTCATCTTAGGGCTTTTTCCCACGGCATGATCCCGTTTTTTGCAGGTACGGTTTTTTGCAGGATCCCGTTTAGTAGTGTACGCTGTACCGTCTTTACCATAAGGGCACACGGGGCCCGTGCCCAGGGCCCCCATTCTCAGGGGGCCCCGAAGGACCGACAAATTCTCTCACACATTTATTCTCAAAACATTTTTGTCGGGCACATTACACTTTTTTCACAAATCAGTAATCTTATCAGAAGGTATTTACAAGGCATATACTACGGCATTATATCGCTGACTGCGCCTATTCCTACTGTACTTACTAATTAATAATATTTCCGAACGCATCCTACCTAATTTACTAAGTACACCATCTAGCGATCACTCACGCAATCCCTCCGATTCCAAAGTCAAGCTGCACCGTCTAAACAAGGCCTAACATAAATGTCGACATTGTCTATGGTTGGGGGAATCCCCGAATGATGTATGAAACTTTCAGTCTGATAGGAGTGAGTGGCGTTATTTTGTTTCGTTTGATATTTAAAATTGAGTAAGATAACCAGAAGTTTTGATTTGTTCGTTTAAACATTACCTATTTCATTATGTCGAAAAGAACATGTTTAAGTGGTTCACAAAAAAGAAAACAAGTTATAGCTCAAAAAGAAATAACGGAAAAACTTCCAAAGCTAACTTCGTTTTTTACGGTTGAAGAAACAAATCAGTCGAGGGATTATTCATTCTCATCACCGCAAGACAAAAGTACCTCTGAATGTCACCAGGAAAAAGAGGTTACGTGTGACAAAAATGACAAACACACATTAGATGCTGAACCATCGACTTCAAGCTACTGTGAATTAATAACTGCAAGCTTAGAGAATGTATCTGTGTCTCCTGACCCTGGTACTTACTGTGACGACATTTTATCGGAAGAAGTCCGTGATATTTGGATTCGAAAAAGGGCCAGAGTTTTTCCAAATTAAAAATAGTGACTTCTCCGAAACTTCTACATTTTTCCAGATTCAAATGGTAAAACGAAAACTAGATACTTGACTAAAAATATTTTTATTCGTAAATTGACGAATGGTGAGTCTTTAGAAAGAAAATGGCTCCTTTATTCACCAGCAAAGAAATCTGTATTTGGTTATTGCTGCCGTCTATTTAATACCACTACTGGTACTGGACATAATTTAAGTTCTCCTAATGGATATAAAGATTGGAAGCATAATATAAGTAACTTATTGATAGAGCATGAGAACAGTTTACAGCACATGTATTTTATGATGAATTATGTTGCAAAAATGAAAACTACTGGACGAATTGATACTGAGTTGCTGTCCCAATATAATACAGAAATTAACTATTGGAAAAATGTGCTTAGGAGGATTGTTGCAGTAGTGAAATCAGTGCAGTAGGCTTCAAGAAGTCTTGTTTTTCGCGGTGATAATGAGACATTACGATCGCAAAATGATGGGAATTATTTGGGATGCTTAGAACTGATTAGTGAATTTGATCCTTTTCTTGCTAACCACATACACAACTGCGGCAATCGTGGAAAAGAAAGTACAGACGCCAGCACATCAAGCTACCCGAAACTGTCAGATTTTCCCAATCAACTTTGAACCTTATGCTTTAGCGATAAAGTTGAAAATCTATTAAAGAAATCTGACAGATTGTAGTAGCTTGATGTGCTGGCGTCTGTACATCATATTTATCGGCAAATGAATTTATTAATTTAATGGGACAGCAAGTTTTGAAAACCATTGTCAAAGAACTTAAATTTATATGAGCGTAGATTCTACGCCAGATCTGTCCCACGTTGACCAACTGACTTTCATAGTTAGATACGTACAAAAGACGTGTAAAAGACGGACCGCTTATTGAGAGATTTTTGCAGTTTTTGCCTATAGATGAACATAATGCGCAATTTATAGCAGATACCATTTTAAACTTTTTTGAAAGCCGGAAGCAGAATTTTATCATGAAGACATTAATGCAGATGAGCTCAAAACAGAATGTTTTAATTTAAGCCAATATTTAAAAAACATAGCAAAGCAATCAGCGGATTTAAATATCCCAACCTGACATAGAAAAACTTTTCCAAACGTAGAAATTGCTACAAGAATATTCCTTTGCCTAATGGTTACCAATTGTAGTGGAGGGCGGTCATTTTCGAAGTGCCAGAGGAATTACACATACCTACCCACATACTACCAAAAATGACCACACAACGTTACAACCACGTATGCCTGTGTGGTCAGTCTACCTACAGGTAACCCTTACAGCAAACACACACCTCTACTCTAAACACTTACGTACGACCTCACAACAGTCACAACAAAAACGCACCGATAAAGATCCGAACAAAAAAAGCATTACCACAATTGAACAAACAAACAAACATAAACACAAATCAATACAGCAAAAGAGCTCACATGTTGCAAACTTTTTAATCTATTCAGACAATTCAAATGCGCCAACATAATGTGCAAGCGACGTCGGCGGAGAACAATTGTTAAGCTGCCTCGGCTTAAACATGCGAAGTGGGGTATCTGTACTTTGTACCGCCGTAAAGTTTGTTTAGCCGCTGGTTGTTTTTTAATTATGTACTGGTATGGGTAATTTTTGTTTAGCTGTGTGATGTGTAAGAGGGGCTTGTGGCTAAGTAATAACAGCCGCACGGGTCGATCGATCAGGTTAAGCTACGCTTGCCGCGGTTGGTACGTGGATGGGTGACCATCATCACATACCAAGACCCCTCCGTGCCTCGGAAAGCACGTTAAGCCGTTGGTCCCGGCTGTCATTCGTGGATCTTTGACAATCGTTACGGGTCGTCAGTAGCCCGAAAGTCTGACAACCAGTCTTACCTAGGGGTACCGTATTACCCAGTAACTAGGTTGTGGAGGTCAGATAGGCAGTCGCTCCACGTGAAATACTGGTATTCAGCTGCATCCGGTTAGACTGGAAGCCGACCCCAACATAGTTGGGAAAAGTCTAGGCAGATGATGTGTGATGAGAAGAAGAAAGGTGAGGACATGTCCGTAGGTTGGGGAAAAAATAAAGAAACGGGGAATGAATGGCAATTGTAGATTCCAGAGCAATCCTGCTTCTATGCTATAACTAAAAAAAACGACGATAAACTGGTATATGTTGGTCGCATAGCGAATCCTAGCAAGAGGAAAAGCCGAGTTCATGCAAAAAAAAAATGATTTTGTTATTAGTTTTGTACAGACACCAGCACATCAAGCTACTACAATCTGGTTCAAAGTTGATTGGGACAATTTGATAGTTTCGGGTAGCTTGGTGTGCTAGCGTCTGTACTTACTTACCTAGCTGTGAAGATTGTTAGACGATAGTACTGCACTTTAGACTTACCTGGAAAAAGGAAAATAAATTGTTAAAAAACTTGTAAGTTTCAGAGTGGTAAAATACATAAATAGATACTTCTGGAAAGTGTAGTGAATGGTTCCACAATAGCTTCGTATGGTTTAATACAGCAGCATTCTAAAGTAAAATATTAAAATTAAATTATAATTTAGTAAACAAGCTGACATCCCATCAGCCCATCTGATGAAGAGTGGCTACAGCTGCCTAAAAGGACCATCAATAGTTTTTTTTTTCCACAGGATATCTTTGGGACAGACTTGAAACGTCTTATAAGGGTAGGTTCTCTTCCAGATGATATATTCGATAGAAACCTGACAATGAAAACTCAGGCGAATTGACCTGCTTGACATTAATAACGGCTGACTTCAAACTGTAGTGAAATCTCTCAGGAAAAACTAAGGTGTACCTTAGTTTTTACTGAGAGATTTGACGTAATATATCGGCTATGATTTCATAATCAATTGTTTTCTTCTGCATTAAAGGTCTTAGTTTAATATAAAAACATACATTTCACGCATAAGTAATCAAGAAATCACCTTCCAGCATCAAATAAACAGAAAAAATCTTCCATTTTCTATCATCTTCACGAAGTCATTACGCGAAATATATTTTTAATTGCAACATTTTTATTTCTTGGGACATTAACAGAAACGGTGGACGCATTAAAAGGTGAATTATAATGCCTTTCTGGACGTTTTTTCCAATTAAGTTAATTATATTTTTTCTTCGTGTACGGTGGCTTTCCGGGAGTGAATCTATTTATTAACTGAAATTACGCTGAAATCGTGTCGTTTTGTTAAACGCGAGATTTTTATCTGTTAATGTGCTTGATAGATATTATTACAGGTGTAACTTTAGACTTATCTCTGATTTTGTAAAAACTGTTGCTTGATTTGCAGGTAGGGAAAAGCTTAGGTACTTAAGCTTTTCATTAAATGTTGGCGTATACAAGTTATAAAAGAATTCAAAATGCTAAGAACAACAGGGTTTCTAAATATGATATAACAAACTCATAAGAACTGTGTACCTAAGCTTGTTTTTTTATATTATTTCCTAAAGATACAGATTTTAAAGAAAATAGAAAGATTGAAATTCCTAAAAACTTTTAACGCAATTATATCAGCGCAGTTTGCGAGAATATATTCGCTATCCACCAACACATAATTCGAAAGCTCTTCTGGGTAAATAGCGATGCTCATCCATAAGGTTAGAAAAAAAAAAAGAAAACATTTTACAAAATCACACTAGTCTCCTAAAACTACCCTCAAAACCCTGTCTAGCCGATACCCCTTACCACTCGTGATACAGCACAAGATCACACTCCATCAACCCCCTCCGCCCTCTCAAAGATGGGAGAGGTCGAATTTCCGTCACAGCCTCACCGGACGTGACGTCATGTTTACAAATCGCGAGAGAAACATCATCGCGAATTTTAAGCAGTTAACACTTTAATGATTCTGATTGTGTTTTGAAAGCTTGTTGGGTATTAAAGTTTACGTGTATATTGGGGGACGGTTTTTGTCAGTAGGGGTAAAGAAAAAAAAATAAGAAATTAACAGGGTTGAAAATAATAATAATAATAAATTCCACAACTTTCACACAACGCCATCTAGTCCCAAACTAATCAGAGCTTGTGGTATGAGTACTAGACCACTAACCAAAAAAACAAAAAAAAAACATACATACATATATTATAATAGTAGACAATAAACAATAACACAATAAATAATAACAGAATAAACATACATATATTATTCTAAATACATACATATTATAGATAAATTACACCCAGAAAAAGAACAAATGATCGTGCTCATCATACAAAAATTTGTCTTGGGTGGGAATCGAACCCACAGTCGACCTTGTGTATAGTAGTGAGGGCCACTGACCACTAGACCAACAGGCCTGGCAAATGATAGGTTATTAAAGAAAATAATCAATTAGACGTAAGGAAAGTCTCCTGTCTGCTCTAACAAATTAACATTGACTCTTTTTTAGGAATGCAACGAAATTGAATTTGATTGAATCGCTTTTGCAATCAATAAACTTAGCTAGGTTTATAACGTCTAAGATATGTCTAATTTGTTAGTTTTCAGGCAAATAAACTTTCAGCGAAAAGAAAACTGGAAGCTTAGTCACAAATCAAAAAGTGTGAAAAGTACTTAATTGTGTTAATAGTACATATTTGACTTTCTTATGATAATACCCAAAGATATCAAGCTAGCCTACATCAAAAATCTCCACGAAGATGCTGTTTATTTTTACAGCAAAGTCTCTGAATATCTCTCCCTCTTTTATTAATTTATTGAAATCTCCCTAACAACTATAATTACAGGTGTATACCTAATGCGATAGCGTGTTCTTAAAATTAACTTATTTACAATTTAAAACTATGGAAAGCATAAAAAAACTAGTTATACATAGGTACAGACGCCAGCACATCAAGCTACCCGAAACTGTCAAATTTTCCCAATCAACTTTGAACCTTATGCTTAAGCGATAAAGTTAAAAAAAAAATTTAAAGAAATTTGACAGATTTTAGTCGCTTTGTGTGCTGGCGTCTGTACAATAACATCAAAAAAAAAAGACAACCACATACGACCTACTCTAATTTACACTCATAAAAAGAACATCAGTATTATTGAGAATCCACTCAATCGATCTTCACGTGAAGATCGTTAATAACCCAAATTGCGCGGGTCAATCGTGCTTTGACGAGAAGGTTGCTTCTGGCAACCGGCACGGCCAGCAGGGGTGGGCGGCGCTGCCTCCACACGTAGCCGTCTGGTACACCCAGTCGCTGCAGTACTCCTGGGTTACCTATGCTTAATGCCACGAAGTAACCTAACCAGATACGCGACAAGCGTGAATTCCTGTCGTACCTTCAGTTGGTTGTACACGACCACACCAAGCACAGAGTGGGGTATATCAACAGATCAAACGGATATACCCCATACAGTTTCTTGTACAAGTGGCGCGTGAACTCTTTCTGTACGCGTTCCAGCATTACCGAATACGGATCCCATATGACAGCACTATGTTCCAGATGACTCCTGACAAATGCGTCATAGAGGACTCTGACTGCTGCGATGTTAGTGAATTGCCTTGTCTGTCTCAGACAAATCCCAAGTTTCAAAACGCCCTTTTAGAGATCCCCAAAATATGATCACGAAACGATAGTTCGGGAGTGACAGTAACCACCAAATCCCGCACCTCGGAGATTTGTTTAGGCGCGGCGCCCACCACGTACCTACTCGTGCACTAGAAGGGCGTTTTAATATCGCAGTCCAAACAGATCTCTCTGTAAACTCATTACTCCCCAATCTTATTGAAAATCGTCCTGATCCATCCGACCGCGTGTCAATGAGGTACGTTAACCGACTTGAAAAATGAAACATTATGTGTAAATCCTTAATTTATATGCGTTGCCGCGGGCCGCCGCGCGATTGAATAGGGTTGTCAAAACTCTACTCAAGTACCTAACTCAAAAATATTTTATTTTTAGGGCTTCACAGTCGCACATACAAGAAAAAAAATTAACCAATGAGCAAATTGTAACCATGAATTCATCATTAGATTCTAGCGTAGAAAACTTGCATTGCATTGAAAAGTGCAATACCTACGCAGTCAAAATGTGTGCAACAACGTTTTTTTTTTTTTTTTCGAAAAATTTCTATGCTCGGGGGTCTAGGAATCATAAATGCTGAATTCTTGGTAACAGTTTGCGCAATGGTTAAAAAAAATGTTGTCTAAAGTCAGGATTTAAAAGCGAGATTGCAATTTTATTAGTATTTTCCTAATGAAGGGGTTTCTCGCTCGGATTACATATAACAACTAATAGTTATCCAAGCGAGAAATACTGCATTATTGAATAATATTATTATTTATGTATGTCTCTCATAGAGACATACATAAATAACACGTTAGCTCGTTTTGGAGTTCTAACTGGAAACAGTTTGGTTTTGTAGTGCGTAGGCATGGACCATGCTTGTGTAATAGACGACAGTCTCTTACACTAAATCTGTCTCTGTCTACCTCTTACACTGTTCTATTTCGTTACAAACAAAGTGTTTGTTATTAATTCCTCGTTACCCATCTTAGCACAGGAAAAATAACAATCAAGGCAAAAAGCTGTAGAGTCTTCGTAAAAACATCGCCAATCAAAAGAGGCAACCCTAAACATCCGTCTCGATTCATTTCTTAATAAGGGCTATGTCAAGTCGCCGCCGGCGCTAATTTGTTTGTGCAACATCGAACACCATTGATCAATGGAGACGAGATCACTTTGTTGACAGGAACCGGGGAAAGTAAGTAGCTTTTTAATTTGGGTTTTAGGGAAAATGGGTTTCTTGTAAGATGTTATGGGTGCTATCAAACAATAATAATCAATCAATCTGCCTAGCTTTTTCCCAGCTATATTGAGATCAGCTTTCAGTCTAACCGAATTCAGCTAAATATTAATATTTTACATGGTGCGGACCTCCAGAACCCAGTTACTGGGTAACATGATACCCTTTAGTAAGACTGGTTCTAAGAGTTTTGGGCTTCTAGACCCGTAACGACTGTCGAAAATCTACGAATGACAGCCGGGACCAACGGCTTAACGTGCTTTAATTATAGTCGGATTTGAAATCAAATGCTTTGGGACATACTCATGTAAAACAACATGTAAGTATTGTATGATTTTCGTTTTTATATACCTTTTCAAATCCTGATCAATTAAACAGAATAATTTTGGTCACAAAAGCAAACCTAAGGAAATGTGAGAGCACCGGTATTTTACTTAGCTTTACTTTTTAAAATCCTGTGAGCATTAAATAAAAATTGAAAGTTTTTCTTTTTTTTTTCATAAAATTTACCTAAACCTAAGTTATAGATGTTATGCTTTCATTTAATTTCTCACTAAGCAAAGGATTTTATAATCATCTACAGATTTTCATGAGATTTAGTTTGCAACGGTGATATGATTATGTGACCTCCTACAATCAAGTCATCCTAGAAACTTATTACTTGTAACTACAGAGCCAATCAACGCCCAACTTGTATATTTAAACTCAGCAAAATAATCTATCTTTTTTCTTATTACAACATCATGAAACAGTAATCAAGTTTATAAGTTAAACTTGAAGAGCTAGGCCTCAGGGGCGGAGGCTCACAGGGCTCCTCCCACCAGCCATGATGCCGACTGGTTTGGCGGGAACGAGATCAGCGACATCTGTGTTTTGCGCGGGAAACTGTGCCTTGTGTTTATGGTTTGAAACTTTGAAAGATAAATTGTTTATTTATCTGTTGTGGAGAGTTCTACAAGGTTTTCTTGGCGCGTGGCCAAAACACCTTTTTTAACAGTGTATTAAGCAAATAAATATTATTATTATTATTATTATTATCGGAACTAACGCCGCCATCTTGTTTTGTCAATACAATTTGTGTGACAATTTTATATATGCTTACTAACAACATCCCCCCCTGTGAATGTCATTCAGGTGCCAAAAGATCTATGTAGCACTCTACTTGCTTTGTGTTGTTTTTAAGATAATTAGGTTTGTCAACTTTTCTTCCGGGAGCTAACCACAGGAAGAAAGTTGACGAATCAATAAGATGTCTGGTTATCTCCTTCCAAATTAAGTAAAAGCTCTAATTACTGTGTCAATTTAAAAAAAAAACAATAACTACTTGTCTGGCTTCTATCTCACTTAGTTTGCTATCAGCTTGTTCAGAAGACATCAAGAAGCAAACTATTGTTTCTTGATGTATGTGTGTGTCTGTGTTCTTGTTGTTTGTATGACAAAATGATTGGCAACTATTCTGACCCATCCATTAAAATAATGCAATTCCGTATAAAGCTACGGATTTCATAACGCTGAAATTAAGCTGAAATCAGCCTACGAAACCTTCAGTAACAAACCATAACATCTACACATAATTCCAGCATAACAAAAAAAAAAAAACGACATTTAGCCCTTAAACTCATTAACCATTAACCCAGACGCATTTTCCTTCACCACCAACATTCTGTGAATCAAATTGTCCTAATCAAAGGACCTAGCAAACAAACACGCAAGAACACGATAAAAACAGGAAATGGTGCTACGGCTAATTATAATACAGGATAAAATGACAAATTTAACGGAATATTATATACGCGTTGTATCGATAAATTAGTTAGAAGTTTCCTTATGATTGCTGAAAGGGATATGTTCAGTGTTGATGTATCGATCTATTTTAATAGGCAAGTCATTGTGTTTTTATCGAAGTGATGTTAGGATTTGTATTTCCTGTTGGCGAGTTTAGAATTAAATAGTGGTTAAGCTGACACCGATGGGTGTAACTAAATGAATATCATTCATATGTAAATAAAAAAACCAAATTTGTTTAAACTTTTCCTTGTTGGTGTAGATAGTAGTCGCAAATGCTATGACTGACAATGAGGTCTTGGGTTCGATTCCCAGGTCGGGCAGTGTTATTAGGCCTTTTCTATCAGGTTTTTCTCAGTAGCAGCCCAGAGTTTGGATGACCAGGCACAACTGGTTAGTGGCAATAAGTTCCCCCTTATTACGTGGGACTTAAACATTGCTGATGAAATGTGAGTGTACTAAGGTACACCTCCGCCTTACCCTCTGGGGATTACATGCGTGATTTTATGTCAAAATCAAAATCAAAAGTCATCTATTCAAACTAGGCTGAGAGTCAGCACTTTTCAAACGTCAAAATTACAAAAGACAGTCTCCCAAAACGCCCGCCCTTCACCACTTCCTAGTACTTTCCTGGAAACTTTTGGAAAGGTTATGCTCTTAGAATCACAAGTTAGAATTGAGTTCTGAATCAATCTGTGCGTAGACTGTCGTGCACTTTATAAGATAAAAATATGATGATATTTTTAATTTGGAAGCCACAGCTGGTTTGTCAAGAACAGACAGCGAACTGCTAGCAGAAGGCATTTTAAAACTTACAGCTGCCTTAAAAAGAAATGATAAATTAATAAGAATTTTTATGAGACCTGTGATTACTAACATAGTACCTAAGTATCTGGCTTCTGCCATAAAATTATATCCCAATCCTCTCCCTCGATTTACAGTAGCATAATCAGCTTAAAACTTTCCCTCTGCTGGGATCCTGGCGTCCTCTCTGTGAGAGAGTCGTAATCCACCACGCGGGCCCAGTGCGGGTTGGTAGATGTCACATGTCTTCGATTTTTTTGATTCTAGGACATGCCGGTTTCCTCATGATGTTTTCCTTCACGGTTGTAAGAGTGGTGATGAAATAGTTTACACAGAGTAAAGCGCCTGTCATGGTTCTACGACTTATTTACTCGTAAAGTGTTTTACCTCAAAGCAGCAATTGTTGGACCTAACTAATAAAGCCGAAGCTCACACAATTGCATAGGAAATGCAACAGCAGTCTATTCATTTGGATACCTACGCGCAAACAGCACCCAAGTACCGACATAACTTTCAAAAGAACCTTCAATCATTTAAAACAAACCGCTATAAAAATGAGAAACCCGTTTCGTCGAACCATCCCATCAGAGAGCAAACCATCAGAAGAAAATAAAAGCGTACATTGTTCTCGCACATCGCCTCCTCGAGATGTATCTCACTCGTTATTTAGTTAGCAGATCACCCCATTGTTACTTAGGAGAAACCACGAAAAAAGCATGGGCGGGGCCCCTATCTGCACTTGCATCGGGACCGATGAAACATGCTCTCTATCGCGATACATGCCTTCCAACACGAGGCAACACATCCCACAACTTCAAACCTTAAACCTTCCCTAACAAAGTTGAGGTTTCTCTGATCCTAGCTTAAGCAGCTTATTAAAGAAAATTAAATTTGCAGCCACGCGAAATCGAAACGAATCCGCGAGAGGAGAACACCGTTTTGACGATCAAACAATATTGATCCTTATTGCTTTCGAACGAGTACTTAACGTTCGATAATGACCGTTAAGATTCAATTTGGTCGTAAAGGTTCACAATCGTCTGGGGGATGTGTGCGGCTTCAGATGTTTTAAGGGGTTTTGTGAATGTTTATATAGTCAAGGATATTTATATAGAGTGGATTATAGATAAGAGGCGAACGTATTTTCATTTTATTACCAAATTACCGATGGTAAGATTGTCGGCCGGTGAGCCGATTGTGGTGCCTCGTATCGGTAACATTTGCCAACAGGTAATTGTCTTATTACTTATTTTGTGCATTCCAACACTTGGGCTGTGTGTTTAAGTTTAATATAAGGGTATTGTTCGATGCTTTTAATTTACTTTTTCAGTTGATTTAAGATGATGATAATGTTGGTAGATTTATTTTAGCCCCTCTTTAATTTCGACAGTCTATGTGTAAAGAGTGTATTTTAGTTAGAATATTTAGGAATGAGCACAACAAATATCTCATCTTGTCTGGGGAGAAAGACAAACCATAATTTTCTACACTCTACACACAAATCTAAAGTAAGTATGTTCCGTCTTCTAATATATTTTTTTTAATTATTTTTTTAATTTAAAGACTGTATCTATTAACGGTACCTAACATTCATAGTCTGCGAAACTACATAACAGTTTCTCATTGGCCTTTCCCAATGAAATTCAAAAGTTTCAATCAAATGCAGAATTATATCTGCAGCCTCATTTGTTCCTTGTTCAAGAGCTTCATGTTAAACACAACTCTACATTCTTTCAATTAAAAACGACAAACCCATAGGTACTCCTTTCTAAACAACCCATAAACAATATCTTCAATTTTTCCTCACGCACAACCCAACACATAAAGAACAAATTCTAAAACAAATACTATCGAAACAAAACATGGTTTTAAATCAAACGAGTACCATTTATTAGTTTTATAGTTCAAACAAGCCTGCTAACAAAAACAAAAATTAATTATAAGCTGTGAGCTGTCCTATCCTGCATCAGCACGACCCTTCGCCAGGTCTTAAATCATACAACACTCCGCAAATTGATCGATCGAAATTCGAAACTCGAAACAAAGGGTAGGGCTTGCAACAATCACATAAGTCAGTCGAATAATCATTTGTTGAAAACTAAATTTTAGAACAGCGACCTCTATTGGTGGTATTAGACATTGTAATGGAAATTCTGATCAATAGATGGCGACAGTGTTGCAATGGCGGGTAGTGTTTGGCTGGATCATGATTATGGGATTTGTGGTGTGAATATTGTGGAACTTAATTTTTATTTTACAATATATCTCAGCTGCAACGTCTTTATTAAACAGTTTCAAAATAAATTTAACACAAGTAAAGGTACTGAAGGTGAAATTTTATATTCAACGACAAAAACGTCACAATTGAAACCGGTACTTACACGGCTTAAAACATGGCATTACACATAACTAGTACCATTAGATAAAAAACACGTCCACTATTTAAATAAACCATCTTTCTATCATCTATTCCATCGCACAGTCGTTTAATAGCGCGATTTTAATCTATGAAAATGTCACACCATGACAGGTTACTGTTATTATGACACAAAGACATACCAACTTACATTGTGCGTCCCACTTAATCAACAATCAACCTTACGTCTTCACAATAAGAGTTAAAATTATGTTTTTCGGATTTCGAGCTAAGTTTGTCTCGTCATAAAGCTTTGGTCTGGCATCCGGCGCGAGCGCAGCGTAACGTCGATTACTCGATAATTTCAGAAGATTAAAATCGGCTTTTTGACAACACCAGGTACTTTTGAAATACGTTTGAATAAGTGTTTGTACAACATTGACGTGTATAAGCAAATTGTCAGCCATTTTGATAGATAATGATGTGTAAATAAGTACCTACATGCAATAATGAGTTTGATAAAATCTGCCTTTCGGCTATTGTATAAATGTATTGTCTAAATGTTCCGAATTGTGATGCCAGTACAGACATGTGTAAAATAAAAGGAAAGTTGTTGATCAGAATTAATGAGGATTGTTGCAAAGTGTTGCAGTTAATATAAGCGTGGTGATGTCTAAAAGAGTATATAACGAGATAGCAGACGAAGTAATGGAAGTTAGCAACAGTGAAGAAGAAGACAAAAGTACAGGAACAGGAGATAAAGAAGAGACGTAATATAAGGATAGAACTTATCAATGCCATGATGGAGATTTAAATATAAACGAGGAAATGGCCAATGAGAGTCATTACCTATCACTAGCTACGATTCCAGTCTTTACAAGCTGATTGCATACGACAATTATAAAACTGTACCTACATATCGTAGTGTCGTAGGTTCAAATGACCTTATTTTCGTCATCCATATTTCCTCGTTCTTTACAAGTTACGCTGTCAATTCTAAAACATAATTATAGTCCCCCAATATCTCCCCGACTAAGGAAGCTTCCACTTAGCCTAATGCCGTTTCCTTACCCACACCGTACACAGCTTGAAGATAAATAAGTCCAGACCTATCGCACGATACTCGGATCCGTTCACAAACCTTATAAAGCCAGTGCACACTGTTTTTGTTCTCTGTACAAACGATTTTATCTGCGCGTACGCAGCGTTGCGCGTTTTAGACAATAGTGCGTAGGCGCATATTAAGGCGAACCTATCGAGTTTCCAATCGTTCTGTTAGACTGTTAAACACGATTTTGTATTTCTGTAGATTAATTGGTTTTCGATTTGGGTATTTTGTTTTGCATGTACATTTATGTATTTAAAACAAGTTTCCTTTATGATAGAAGTGAAACAAGCACCTGCGATGTAATTGCGTACCTCACTAATAGTAGGAATGGCTTTCATTTTGACAGTTCAACAAGATTCATTGCGTTATTTACGTTGTTGAGCAGACAAATTTTTCGAACATATGAAGCAATATCCTTCAAAATGTTTCAGAATGAGAATAGTATGCTACGCAATTAGGGTGCTGCAATGCTATTCTGTAAAAATCTCACCGTGGGAACTTAGGTGAAGTGAGCGGGAAGTGAGCTGTCATTAAGGATTAACACTATGTATTGACACTGCTCACTTCAAGCTCACTTCACCTAAGTTCTCACGGTGAGATTTTTAGAGAATCGACCGGCTGTTTCCTTTATTGTTTCAAAAGACATAGTGCACGCTTTTTGGCAGATGCCATTTACTGAAGTTATAGTGCCTACTAGACACTGCAATTAAATGCTTTATAATTTGACAACGTTAGGTACAGACGCCAGCACATCAAGCTACTACAATCTGTCAGATTTCTTTAATAGGTTTTCAACTTTATCGCTAAATCATAAGGTTTAAAGTTGATTGGGAAAATCTGACAGTTTCGGGTAGCTAGATGTGCTGGCGTCTGTACCTACTAGTAAATGTCTCTTTTATGACTTCAATACATTTCATTGTTTTTGTAATGAAGCTTTGGAGTATATCAAACACCTGTACAAAGGCCTTCTTTATCTAGATGATTATGCTTTTGCCCAAATCTTACAAAGTTTTTATTGAACCAAAAAAGCTACCGTTCTATTCCTTTTTCAATTCCAATCCAAATCACCATCCCTTAATCACCAAGTAGCCACTGAAGTAATAACAATCATTAATAGTTGTATAACACAAACACGTATATAATTAAAGTAAAACATTGTGTTCTTATCTTATCAGCACATCGGACCATTAACGGTGGCCACAAAAACACGGCCGGCTAGGCGGACGCGCGGACCGATGTGTGTTCTACCAGTTATGTTATACGGGTTTCAAGACTGGATAGCTTAGAATATGGGATAGTAACCCATAAAAAAGAAAAAAAATTTATTCTGCACTAACAAAACGCACATTACAAAAAAAAAAAATGTATAAAATATACACATACAAAGTAGCCAAAAGACAGTCAACATTTCATTGCTTCAGTAAGAACTCAAGCAATGAAAGGTTGACCATTACATGTCTCAAGAAAAAAAAAAAAAAGACACAAACATTAAAAACAGACTCTTAAATATTTGTGAAATATTGAATTGGTTAAACTAGAAGCAGAATATCCAAAAATAGGTGAGAATGGGCTTGCTGATGGAGTGGTGAAGTAAGTTGAATTTGGTTCGCCAATTTCATCTTGAAACAGCTGTCTGTTAATTCAACTAGGAAAGTATGTAAGCGAATGAAGCATGATCCTCTTTACGACAAAAAAATACTCCACATCACAAAGAAGTACTACAGTGGCTTTTAGCTAAAAAAATACTTTTCACTTCTCATGCTCTAAATGTTTGTTCGTCTTTATGTTGTGCGTAGGCGACATACAGTAGCTTTCTATGCTCTAGTACATAAAGTATTTTTTTTTCTAAGACTAAAATAATCAGGCCAACACACACACACACACACACACACACACACACACACACACACACAATAAAACGCCGCGGATTAAAGTCGGTATTTTATTTCATTTGCTTTAATTTATATCACTTCCGTTTTTTTATCGTTAATTCAATAAAACCAGATAAAATAGGTGTCATTTATTTATTCAAAAACGCAAATAAACTTTTTTATGACTTGGCAGTATGAAGTTGAATGATACATATTGAAAATGAACAAAAAAAAGACGTTTAAAAAGTTTCGTAGCTGGAATTAGCTACTCTCTTCTTCAATTTTACAATATTTTTGAATATTGAAAAGTGATTAAATTAAAACAATGGAATATTCCAATGACGAAAAAATTACACTCTTGACTAACACGCTAATGGAGCAGAATGCGCAAAACGTGGTTGAAGTGTTATATACTTTATGCCTGTTTCATTTTCTAGCAATCTAAGTGAAAAGGAGAGTGTATAACTCGGGCATAAACGAGCCATTTTATGCACTAGTTGTACAATCTACTATTAAATTGACAGGTATAAAGGTCTTTGTACAAAACGATTATCTCATTTCTTTAAAAACACTAATATAGTAAATTACGCTTATCACAAATACATAAAGTTTAACCGCTACCAAGCTTTTCGTTCTACAAAGCCGTGTGTCCACCCCCGTTATCTGTACATCTAAAACGCTCCACACAATCGCATAATCGTAGTCACCCGTAACCGAACACTGACTGTCAAAACAAACGAACACTGTCCTTAAACAATAAGCCCATAAAAAGTACGCCCACTATCCTTTACACGACTCTAAGCCCTAACACAAAGACGTAAAGTTCAAAATTATTATGAATTGTAGCTAATAACATCCGTCATATGAGATGAATCGATATCGAACGCAAGTGTCAAAATCCTAACCTCAAAATATTATGCATCGCTTCAGATAAGGCTTCAATTGATTCCAGATTGTGCTGTATGTTCTATAGACTCTAAACCCCACCGCACCACAGACTTCCTGGCATATTACTCCTACATTAATGTCATCTGTAACAGTCTATATATTTTTATGTTTTACTTCCATTGATGTTCTTGTTATGAACTTAAATATTATCACTAGCTGTGCTCACGACTTCTTTCGCGTGCATGTCGGAAAACAAATTGGATTTCAAGGGTTTTAATTTTTTTTGCGCTGAACCCTATTTTTTTTTAATTAAAATAATAAGTCCCGTCAAAATCTGTCCAACCCTTTCGGAGATTAGCCGAAACAAACAGACAGACAACTTTTTTATAATTATTTTTTTGTTATAAGTACCGTAGGTATATACTTTCATATGCATTTAATAAAAATCTGTTATTTTTACATTACAAAGAGACACTTCAATTTTATTTATTTGTATAGATGTATAAATTTGCTCCTAGACTAGTAAGTAGACAATACAAATCTTCAAATCCCAGTCTCACAAAAATCTTTAAATCCATAACACTTCAAAAATAATTGTACTCACACTATCACATTTTAATAACGCATGATCTAAGCCTCGGGGTGAGAATCGAATAAAACAATCGAGTCGCTAGTGCGAGAAAATAAGCGACGTAATCGATACTATCGGTTCACGAGAATCGAAAGGTTGTTAACAATTGACGCCTATAATGTAGTTTATGCTTGGAAGAGATGAAATGGATCGTGAGGCCGTAGGTCGAGAAAGATTCAGCCTTCAATCAAAAACCAACCCTTTTGAAATCAGAATAGGGTTTAATTTCAATTGTTTGGAGCATGAAGAACAATTGTTCAGTGTGAGATGAGACAAGTGATTAGACAGCTATGCTTTTAGAAACGTAGAAGTTGTGGCAATAGTATGACGTGTATTGCACATTCGGTTTATTTATATTCAATCAATTTTAGTTCAGAATGGACTGGAGGTCGTAATGTGACGTTTGTAGGACGGAAAGTGGAAATGTGACGGTTTTAGTTGAATCGAAGGCTTCAGCGCAAGACCTTGTATGGTCAAATGATTGTAGGTCCTTGATGGTTTGGTTTGCGAAGATTTTCAATGAACCATTATGAGATGCTTAACGGAATTCAAAGACGACAGCTGCATCATCAAATGAAACTAGTCGCTTAGTATCCAAATAGATGAAACCTTTGTAAAATAGGTCAAAAGGAGGTTTTTACCCAGCAATGCTCGACAAGCGGGCGTCCCACTGACCATAGCCGTCATCAATCTACCGCTATACCAATTTATTAGGAGTCGTACCATCTTCTTCTTCACCCTTATTATCTCTTTTGTTCGTCAGCCCAGTGGTCATCCCCTTTCCAAATGCTCTTTCACACAATCTTTATTTTTTTGTGTATGACATAAAAATTCGTAATCTTTAAATGACGTCCAGTAAAACTAAAAACTTCTTGAAAGAATATGATTTAGGTTCCAACATTAGAACAACACCTTCTGCTTCAAAACAGCGTTCCTTCCTAATAAACTTTGCACAAGAATATATTAAGATTTTTGACGTTATTTATCGACTATAACCACGAACAAATTATCATCACCTATTGCCATCACCCGGGCTTAAGTCCGGACTCCGGACTGCTGCTGAGAAATTCCTGATAGAAAACCCCAGTAACACTTTTCCGAACATGTGAATCGCCAAAACCCAGGACCTCGTGCTCACCAGGACTGCTTGCGACCTAGACCAACGAAGCAGGCCACTATTACAACTGGCGAAATGTAGGTGTACTACAGGGACCTCTGCTTAGCCCCACATTTTACTGGATTACAGACGTGATGTTATGTTTATGTTCAAAAATATCATAATCACCAGGTTTGGCTGAAGAATACGTGATCAATCGATGCCATATACAGCATGCTTCTTTTTACCAGCTCCAAATTTTTACAGGGTGTTTCACTCATGAATATGAATAACTTTCACTATGGAACCAACTCTAAGATCACAAAAAAAAAATCAGCGGTTTCATACGTTTTGGTTAAGTAGGTATTGAACTTTTGTATTAAACAGCTGATTTTGTCTTCGTGATTTCAGAGTTGGTCTCATAGTGAAAGTTGATCATATTCGTGAGTAGAACACCTTGTAAAAGATTGGAGCCTGAAAAAAAAATCATACAGTATGTATCTCTGAACAACGTTATTAACTGATCGATTTCGATTGCTCCGAGATGATCGCAATATTATACATGTCATACCTATAAAGATTCATTATCTCTCTGACCTCACTTAATCACATGATACACTATCAGATGTTTATGTAATAAAATTTGTAACTTAACATGACACGTGTCGCTCTTAGTAATGTGCTCATTCTAGGAATCATGAGTTATGGCTAGATATACCTTTATAATGTCATACAAGGTGACAGTCTTAAGAAACATTTTTTTTTTCAAATTTACTATTGCACATCGCGGCTACTAATAAGATTCAAGACAAAGCGACGCGTTTGTTGTTACTTGTAAAGTGTACTTAAAACTAATTTAAATGTTTTCAGTGTTAATTAAATTAAAAAATTAATGCACGACTCAGTAGGATGTTTTTCAGGTATTTCTTTAGTTGATTAAATTATCTTTATTATCATTAGGTACAGACGCCAGCACATCAAGCTACCCAAAACTGTCAAATTATCCCAATCGACCTTAAACTTAATGCTTTAGCGATAAAGTTGAAAATCTGTTAAAGAAATTTGACAGATTGTAGTAGCTTGATTTGCTGGCGTCTGTACATAAAATATTAGTTTACGCTCAAAACTATAACCGAAAATTGCACGTGCGTTTCATAAAAGTTTCGACAAACGTGGAGGCTATTGAAACTTTCGAATCATACCGCGGAAAGTTGACGAACCTATATTGGAAAGTCCCGATTTAACTCGCATCATTCTTTATAGAAAAAAACATGTAAAAAAATTAAGTTAAAAAAAACAATCGCAAAAATATGGAACAATATACAAACCATCCCAGATACAGTACCAAACATTATCAATGGAAAACTTACTTAATCATAACTTCATAAAGCATCTGATATTAACACCTCTGTAACAGAATCCTACACGTGTGCTTCTCGGTAGCGCGCGGGTGGTCGCAACCACGTCGCTGCAATTACGGGTTGCCGTGAGACAACCAGACAACCAGTTGCTACCTATTGGCTTGTGATGGTTTATGGTTGTCAGTGGTTACTGTTCGTTTTTGAGGTTTTTTTTTTTTTTTGTATTGTGGAGTAACTATTTTTAGAAGGTTCTTGCACCGTTTAATAAGCTTTGAATGTTGACGGTCACTTAATTAAATATTTACGTGGAAGGAGAAAAAAATCATAAGAAAGAAATAAAGAAAATGCGTTTATTCCCTATCAGCCCGTGAAAGATACAAATAAGCTTTCAAATGACCTTTTCGTACATAAAGTCTAGTAATTCCTACGTAATTTAATCATAGCAGAACTAATGAGACAATTAACGTTATCCTCAACATAAACAAAAGGCGGTTTTATTTAATTCCAAAACATTTTAATCTAAACAGCCTTAAAAATTTAAATAACCTTTGCCTAAAAAAACAAAAATAATTAACCCAACAAATCACTATCACCTCGTCCCGTAATCGAATTATTTCAAAATTCGAACTTTCCTATTGTTCCTTGGCGATGGAACGTCGCGATAACCCAGCCAAAACAAATAGTTCTAATTACGTTTGGTTAAAAGTTAACAATCGGGGCATCTCTATCTGGTGGTATTAATTGGGTGGGCATCAATCAGGCCGTTGGACAAATTGAGCAAATTATTTTTTCGATTACACGGCTATTGTTTAATCACGGTCGGGTAATAGGGGAACAGATAACATCAGAAAGTTGGAGTTTGTGTTTCTTCGCGTTGTGTTACGGTAAAAAGTGTTAAAAATGAGAACTGACGTAAATTGACGTAATTTTTAGTAACCAATTTTTTAATCATGTCTAAACTTGTCTTTGGAGTATGTTAATTTGACAGGCCTAAATTAATATTTATCTGCTGTCCTTTTCTAAGTGAAATAGAAAGAAAAAGATGCACTGAACTTTAGTTTAGTTAGTGAACAAGGGAATCAGCGCCAATGTGGCGCCAAAGTGCAAATTACTATCAGAAAATGACTCGTAAAAATAACAAAAATTATATGAACCCAAACTGAACAGCTGTTATGTAGGTATCTAAAGGTAATAAATGTTCAATTTTATTAAATGAATACAAAATTTGACTTTTATTTCATATGCACAGACGCCAGCACATAATTCTACCCGAAACTGTGAAATTTGCACAATCAACTTTGAACGTAATATTTTGAGGATAAGGGTGAAAATCTATTAAAGAAATTTGACAGATTGTAGTAGTTTGATGTCATGTGACATCGTGGGCTCCATATGTTCGAAAAGTGTGTCTGTTCAACAACGTAAATAAAGCAATGAATGTTGTTGAACTGTCAAAATGAAACCCATTGCTACTGATAGTGTGTTACGCTACGCAACGCAATTACTCTGCTGGACTTGTGTTGAGCAAGCGTGGTGATCAATGTGCCTTCTCAGTATGAGAAAAGGCATATACCCTTCAGTGAGATAAATTATAGGTTGGTATTATTATAATACAAAATAATTATGCGATACGATGCTTTATTTTTTTTTATTTTGAGGGCCCGTGGCTAAATAATAACACCCACACAGGTCGATCGATCAGGTTAAGCTACGGTTGCTGCGGTTGGCCTGTGGATGGGTGACCATCTTTACATACCGAGACCCCTCCGTGCCTCGGAAAGTACGTTAAGCTGTTGGTCCTGGCTGTCATTCGTGGATCTTTGACAGTCGTTACGGGTAGTCAGAAGCCTGAAAGTCTGACAACCAGTCTTACCAAGAAGGATCGTATTACCCAGTAACTGGGTTGTGGAGGTCAGATAGGCAGTCGCTCCATGTAAAATACTGGTATTTAGCTGCATCCGGTTAGACTGGAAGCCGACCCCAACATAGTCGGGAAAAGGCTAGGCAGATGATGACGATGCTTTATTTTCTCGTATCGTCGCAACAGTGGGAACTCCCACTAATGCCTGTGTTCATATAAGGGAGTTTCACATGAATTTATTATAAGGCAAAGATTGTTTATGTAAGGTAATCATCAGACTTCTAACTTTTTTTTTTGTTGTTGTAAGTTAATGACGCAATATTATGTATGCAATTTGAAATTGACTGGGCTAAAGTCGCATAGTCCTCCAAAACGCCCGCCGTTCACCATTTCCTAGTGGTTAGAAGTAGCACAGCAAACTATCCAGCAGCAGAGTAAGCAGGTACAGACGCCAGCACATCAAGCTACTACAATCTGTCAAATTTCTTTAATCGATTTTCAACTTTATCACTGAAGCATAAGGTTCAAAGTTGTTTAGGAAAATTTGACAGTTTCGGGTAGCATGATGTGCTGGCGTCTGTACATCAAAGGACTGTCCGTTTGAAAAGATTTTTACGTCTTCCATCATGCCTACTGACTTCCGATCCGTCTGGCAGTTCCCGTAGTTTAAAGAACATTCGCACTATAAACTCTTGTCTTCAGTCTCAATCCGCCAAAAAAAAAAAAAACTACTAATTTACCAAAATTTTTGACAAGTTTTTTGACATTAGATAATTGTCACTGAGATGTGATTGCCACTTGAATTTGAACGTTTTTAAGTAGGACAATTGGGTAGTTGCATGATATTGAATACTATATATTCTAGTAGATAATATATCCACACATGTAATACAATAATAGAATTCGAAATCAAATTTGAAATCGGTCGAAAAATAAAAAACTTATAACTTATAGAAACTTTTTGTCTATCTCTTTCTCGCAAAACGAAGTTTTGCATGTAATTTATATGGCGATACTGAACTATGACGTCACAATTCAGTATTTCCCTCTCTGTCTAATTGAGAGTTTTGAACGCTCATATCTTTACAATTTTTAAAAATATTAAAAAAAACTGTTTATACCAAGCTATTAGTGAGGTAAAAAAGCTTCAATTTAAATAATAAAAAAAAATTTGTCAACTCGCGGATTGACCTTCTACGGATGATAAGAATTACCCTACTTTTTTGCTGCCTCCGCAAGTTATTCTCAAAAAAAATATTTGAAAGAAGGAAATCATCTACGTACCGTAAAACGAGGTGAATAAAGTTTCATCCCGATCAACCCCTGAATCCCACCATGCAGGGGTGAATCAGGAAAAAAAAATCACGAAAAACTTTAAAGGGATTTTAACATTAAAATACTATTATTTGTTGTTAAAAATAACTAATATGTTAACGATTATGTGCCTTATTGTTGGCAACAAACTATTATTATTTCAACGTTAAAATCCATTTCACATTTTCATACCTATTCACCCCGTTACATGGTACCTAACGTATGAATGAACCATCGGGAATAGGTCACAGAATTTTATAGTTTTATCTTAAACTGGACATATAAAGTGACAATCAGTTTAACAAAGATACAGTTTCATAATGTTACTCATCGAAGTACGTGCTAACAACATCGGTCGAATGATAAGCTCTGTTATCACAGCGTCCGATTGCACCATTGTTTATCTGAATGTTTGTACGAATTCAAATTTAACTGATTAAAAAAGGAATTCTGTCAGATTCCGGGATCTAAAGCTAGGCCATGCGCACGCCCTGGGTCAAATTTGTCTTTGTCAAAGTGGTCAAACATTTACTGTAACAAATGCTTAAGTTTTAGATTTAGAGGCGTAGGTAGGTTCAAGGGAAGAACACAAAGCATTCTGTAAAACTTATCAATATGGTTTCTCAGAAGTTCGCATAGATTTTTCATCTCAAACTTTTTGAGCAACGGACCGGTTCATTGAAAATTCGCCTGTCATTCAAAGGCATAACAGGCGAATTTTCATGTGTAGTAATGTCAGTAACTCACTATGCGCTACAAAGGTAGTGTGCAAAGTGAGTTAGGGCGAATTTCACAAATAAAACTGAACGCGATCATCACATCTAAACTCAAACATAAACCGTTTATAAGCACTTTTGAATTGTCAAGGAATCGGTCAGTCAGAAGCTAGTGGCCCATTTCAAAGCGTGGTAGGTAAGTACTTATGGAGAAGAACGGGCAAGAAACTCCGCGAGCAAGAGCAGTGTCATCGTTGTTATGAAATATTGACACTGACAACTCTTGAACGTGGTTTAGATGTGCTGATCGCATTCAGTTTCATTGATGAAATTCGCCCTTATAGGCACAGTGTCAGACTGTCTCTTTGCTCTAGTGGCGAATCCGGGGGTAGAATCCAGGAATGACGAAAAGTTTACTCGACTTTTCCATTAGGAAACTCTCTGTGTTTTTCCACAAAAACGATCGCATCGGACGATAAATACAAATAATTAAATATAAATTTAAACACAGACGTCATGTAACGATGATTTGGTGTCTCTCATCAGAGAGATAAGCTGCTGATAACGGCAGATAGTTCTCTTAATGGCGCTCGTTGTGCCACTGATAAGATATTATTGGTAATGAATCTGTAGCGTGTGTTTGTTATATACTTTTAGTTATGTACTTTGTATATAGTTTAAAATATCGACTGACTTGACTGCCTGGCTCGCTGGTTTAGCAGTCGCAGTACGACTGTTGACCTTGAGTTAATTAGGAAATTCTGAGTCAAAATATTAATCTGCCTATCTTTTTCCCAGCTATGTTGTGTCAGCTTCCGGATGCAGCTGAATACCAGTATTTTACATGGAGCGACTGCCTATCTGACCTTCACACAACCGATGAACAGAAGCCTAGAATACTTGTTATATGTGAATCTAGTGCCCGGGCACAAGTTACTGCTACTCGATTTATATGATAACTGGCTGCGACCCGCGATTTCACCCGCATAAAAGTCGCTCCCATGGGAATATCGGGATAAAAAGTATCCTATGTGTTAATCCCGGCTATAAACTATCTGTGTACCAAATTTCATCCAAAACCGTTCAGCCGTTTGAGCGTGAAGAAGTAACAAACATACAAACACACACACACACACACACACACACACAAACTTTCGCCTTTATAATATTAGTGTGATTAGCAAAATATGGGTGGACTACACACCTGTACCTCTACCTTGCCCCTTTAGGAAAAAATGAGGCGTGATGTTGTGTCATTTATTATCATGTGCTATGTTCCAGATCTACGAGTACCTAGGTACTCGTGTTCCAGATCTACGAGTACCTTGGTACTCGTAGATCTGGAACATAGGACCCACAGTATCGCCACCCGGATTCTAATTACTAAGAAACAAATTTTTAACGATAACACAGCGATAACCGTCTTGTTAAGCAAATGCATAGCCACATCATTCGTTGCTTTGTCTCGAACGATACTGTTTCCGAGATAAGACACGTACATACACACTAACAGCAGAACTTGTTAATGGAAATAAGCTTGAAATGGTTGCGAATTATGGGTTCTTAGATTCTGTTTTGTTTTCACGCTAAAGTGTTGGTCTTGATTATCATTTGTAAATCTTTGACAATCTTTACGCGTAGTCAGAAGCCCGAAAATCTGACCATCAGTCTTACTAAAGGGTGTCGTGACGCAGGCAGAATAGTCTACATTGGGTCAGTTGCCACAGAAGAAAAAAAAGAGATATCGACCCTGTAACTGGACTGTGGAAGTCAGATAGGCAGTCGCTCTATGTAAAGTACTGGTATTCAGCTGCATCGGGTTACACTGGAAGCCGACCCCAACGTAGTTGGGAAATGGCTAGTCGGGTGAGATTCTGTTTGGGTTATACAGTGTGTCCGGACATGGACTAGCGATATTCTAAATACTTAAATATAAGCTATTTTAAAGTACTATTACACTATAGGCTTGGGTCCAATACACTTCCCCGCTATGTGGCAGCCATTTTGTTTTTTTTGTTGAAATATGCTCTATGCGAGTACAAAAAAAATCATATATCTCAAAGTTTTAGTCATACTGAGATAAAAATAGGCTTATTCGGAAGGCAATAATATTGTCTACCGTCTGCATTACAAAGCAATGTGTTCACAATTCCATAACTTTTGAAAAAAAATGTGAAAGTCGAAAAAAAAATCAAAAAATTATGCAATTCAACCAATAATGGTTAATTACTACAAAAACAACCCCGAGAACTTTTTTATTTTTTATACTAGATCGACAGTTTTTGAGCTACGCTACAATGCAACATAAAATTCACAACTGTATGTTTAATACTTTAAGAGTTATTGTTGTTTGAACATAGCGTATGCGCAAGCACAAAACGTCTTTGTTAACCGCCAGAGTGTCATTTATGGCATTCACTGTATTCCATCTGAGAGCAGGCGAGAAATACTGTTCGTTACTACCGTGAGTAAGCGAGATAGAACGTATTAGTCCACTACCTGAAACAAAATCAGTTTTAAGGACAAATTATTAGTTGGGTTAGTTTAGTTGTCCCTCGCCCTGCGTTGTGATCGCTATCGCTACTTTCACTTACCGTCCGTGCTGTTTACGTGCTGCGTTAGTGTTTTGTATTTAAAAGTGTGATAAAGTATGGCACAGCGTCAATATTCATCGCAACATATTGCTGACATACACTTTGTGTATGGCTTTTGCAATGGAAGTGCAAATTTGGCTGTACAAGAATATCGACGAAGGTACCCTAACAGGCCTACACCGAGTCGCCAAACTTTTATCGACGTGCATTCAAGATTAGCGGAAAGAGGTATTCAAAGAGCTGTTAATGAACGCAATCGCTTGGTATCGCCCGAAGATGAAGAAGAAGTGCTTAGACTAATAACCAATGATCCTAGACTAAGCGTTAGACGGATTTCAGTGCAACTTCGAATGTCTAAGTGGCATGTATGGAGAATTTTGAAAAGAGAAGGGTTACACCCTTATCATTTTCGACGGGTTCAAGACGTGATCGAACCAGATTTTGCTGCGAGATCTGTGTTTTGTTCGTGGATAAATAGAAATTTGAGACAGAACCGTAATTTTTTACAAAGAATACTGTGGACTGATGAAGCCAAATTTACAAGAGCTGGGATTACAAACCACAGAAACGACCATCTCTGGTGCTCCGCAAATCCAAGGGCGGTGCGCCCAAGCTCATTTCAACATGAATTCTCAGTAAATGTGTGGGCCGGCATAATCAACGATAGGCTGATAGGGCCATTGGAATTGCCACCTACATTAAACGGCGCTAGATTTTTAGAATTCTTACAGACACAGTTTGCGGACAGCCTCATGGACCTACCTCTATCATACCGTCGGCGTATGTGGTTCCAGCTCGATGGTGCACCCGCGCATTTTTCTCGAGCAGTGAGAGAATATTTAAATAATAATCTACAGCCGTGGATCGGTCGTGGTGGTGTAGTAGCGTGGCCGCCTCGCTCACCCGATTTGACACCCTTGGATTATTTTTTGTGGGGTCATATGAAACAAAAAGTATACGCTACAGTTCCAAATACCAGGGAAGAACTCGTCGCAAAAATTATGGCAGCCGCCGAAGAAATTAGATCCGATTTGGATTTAATTAGGCGCTCATCAACCCAGGTGGCACAGAGAGCCGTAGTGTGTCTACAAGCTGGAGGTGGCCACTTTGAGCAACTGCTTTAGATATTTTAATCTTCATTTAATATTGGAAAAAACATTAAATAAAATTCAATATGAATGTTATGTTTTTTTAATGATTTCCTGTTTAGGGTTCCGACAAAGGCCTTTTGTGCTTGCGCATACGCTATGTTCATACAACAATAACTCTTAAAGTATTAGACATACAGTTGTGAATTTTATGTTGTATTGTAGCTTAGCTCAAAAACTGTCGATCTAGTATAAAAAATAAAAAAGCTCTCGGGGTTGTTTTTGTAGTAATTAACAATTATTGGTTGAATTGCATAATTTTTTGTTTTTTTTTTCGACTTTCACATTTTTTTTCAAAAGTTATGGAATTGTGAACATATTGCTTTGTAGTGCAGACGGTAGACAATATTATTGCCTTTCGAATAAGCCTATTTTTATCTCAGTATGACTAAAACTTTGAGATATATGATTTTTTTTGTACTCGCATAGAGCATACTTCAACAAAAAAAACAAAATGGCTGCCACATAGCGGGGAAGTATATTGGACCTAAGCCTATAGTGTAATTGTACTTTAAAATAGCTTATATTTAAGTATTTAGAATATCGCTAGTCCATGTCCGGACACACTGTATAAATATTATTGGTTTATTTTTACCAGTTTTGGATGTTTTCCTGCCCACACTGCTTTGACCAACTTCCAGCGATGGGCAGCCGCCATCTGATGAGAAAGAGGATGAATTAGACACGAATGAAGAACTGAATTGAAACCAGTGTTCAGCTTTAGCCTGCTGAACTCCTTATCATATTTGAAAGGTCTGATTTTGGCTGTAACTAAGTCATTATTGTGGTAATGTAGCTTGGCTTTCGGGAATCGAAAGTAATACCTGATAGCTCTTGATAACCTGCCCGGCCACCAAGCTTGTAAGATTTTGATTAAAAGTGATAAGTTTTCTAAACTAGAGCGTTGAGGGCAAACGTACTTTGAAACGACTTTACAAAGTATTTATAACGTACGGTATTAATTTTAACCTTTGTCTTGTGTACGTTTTATTTTGCACGTACACAGTATGTTAAAAGGCAACAAACACAAAATTATTCTGTATCTTTATCTACTAAAAAAATATTTCAACAAAATCAGCATCAGAACCCTCTCGATATGACCTCACGAGTCACGATATGCTAACTAACAGTCTATCAACAATTGAGACAAATTCGAGCCCTAAAAAATTGAGGCGAGTTTTGGTTCAGAAACGTGAAAATGGATAATAGTACATTATGATATAAGTGCGGTAAGTTGAAAATTACAGCTGAGGCGATATTGCTAGCCCGAGCCGTAGGTGAGGGCTATAAGAAAGCAGAGGCTGTAATTATCAAACCGCACGTATGTCATACGACGTTTTATAACACATTTGTGAGGAAATAAATAAAACTCGGAATCAATACAGCGAAAAGAAAAAGCGCGCGGAATAATTTTTACTTTTTCACAAATTAGCGATGCGCGTCTTTTGTTTATGGCAAAGGCACAAAAAACAGCCAGTATTACTAATAAAGTAAATTAATACTTTTGTGTTTTTGTTACAGATAAATGATTGTAATTAATTGCCAAAATTAATTCAATTAAAGAATTAAATGTTTATTTATTATATTTTATCTCCCAAAGTTAATTTTATGCATAAAATGTTGACCACTTTTCTGACATAAAAACTCTTTGGTAAGATTTAAAAAAGTACCGTTCCTTTTAGACGGAGCATCTTGATAAACCGTGCGCTTTACATTACAATTACGCACAAGTACGTAATGAGATACATTACGATATTGAAATTGGTGCAGTAAGAGACCTTTTACGAGCAAATGTGTTATAAAGATTATTACTTGGTTTGTTTGTATCTGTGTATGATTTAAAAAGTGTCCGTGGAGTTTCTTGCCCGTTCTTCTCCGTAGGTACTTACTACGCTTTGGAATGGGCAATCAATTCAATCTTTCTGACGGACTGACGCCTTGACAATTCAAAAGTGCCTGTAATTGGTTTATTTGAAATAAATGCTTTGAGTTTGAGTTTGAGTTTGTAAACAAATTCCTCTAATAACAACAATAGTAAAATAGCTTATTGTAAGCGTTTACGATAAACTATTTTATGAATGGTGATTTTCATTCATTTTCATTTCCCTTTGTCCAGCCAAAATGAAGTTTCGTTGCGAGTATACCCACCATCATTGTTTTTATAGGATAGTCTGTTAAAGACAGTCTTGACTGAGGTCGATTGTCTTACCTACATCTGAATGTGGAATGGAGAGGAAATAAATAAATAAATTTCGAGGCTCTTTATATTGATGATATATTTTTAACTATAAAAAAAATGAAATCTGCTTCTGTGAATCTTATGACTCATCAGTAATCATCAGTGCGAAAGTACTATTACGCCGACACGATAATATTTTAGACTTTAAGACTTTTGGGAGGGCGTCGCATTACGTCCGCTACGCTTAACGTCTGTTTGTGGATTTTTCTCGGTTCAGTCGCGTTACAGCCGTTCTACCTAAAAGTACACATCACGCCAAAAGTGTTTGTGATTAGAAAAAAATGACACGAGTTAAATAAAAATTTTGTAAAGCATGATACTAGGCGAGCAGACTTAACGCACATTTTTATAGTTAATCGCAAATCACCTTCAAGATTACAATAGGGCCATAAACGGACGTCATCACCACGGGCATCACCTTTGTACCTATTTTTCTGTTCTGTATTCTTTTTCTTGTCTGTTTATAATGTGTGTACATAAATGGTAAAATAAATAAATAATAAATAAGAATACAGTAGGGCCATAAACGGATTTCCTGGGGGAGCGCATTCCACAGATATAGACTAAACGAAGAAGGAAGAGTGAATGAAGTATGTGCGGTGAGTGGGAAATTAAAGAAGACGATTGTGTGATGAACGTAGAGAGTTTTTATTGTGGTTGGCGCAAATGTACTGAAAGTGAGGGGCTAGATAACCAGGGGAAGAGGGAGAATCAAGAAATTAGAACAAGGTGGTCAGCGCCCTTAGCTCTCTGCGCTGGCATATGGGCAAACACTTTAGAAGCGACCGATGCGCAGAGACATGATCATATTTACGCAGATTGAAAACGAATCGATTGCATTTATTGAGAAAACGGTCAAGCTTGTCGGAGATCTGCATTCAGGTCATAGTAGCACACACCACCATAATTGATAATAGGGAAAATAAGGGACTGCACAAGTATTGTTTTCGTACTTGATGGTAATCTATGGATGGGTATCTACGCGCGGTCCTATCGTCCTCTGCCTACCCTGTTGGAACCCACGTGACCTCATATATCTAGCCAGTATGTTCATTACACGGTTACGTCTCGGTATCTCTGATTATCAGACGACTGGTTTATCTTGGTTCAACGGTTATCACAGCAAGATTAAGAAGCTACAGTTAAGGGTCGATTGTATATTCACAAACTTGAATTTTTGTGTGTTGGTGTAAATATTTTTGGTGATAAAGTTGTTAAAATGTATGGACATGGATAATGTCTCTTACATATGTAGATAGAGTTTTTTTCATAGCTACTACTCAGACATTACAAATTAGTATTTGCTAATAATCTTACTTACAATTTCTCTTAAAGAATGTATTTGTATGAAATTTCAACATTCAACTTATAAAATCCTCTAATCAAGCAACAAACTCTGTCTCTAATTTGAACCGGGAGAGATCAGTAAGATCATTCTCTCCATAAAATCGAAAGCGGTGGGATGTATCAATATCACTCGTAACAAAATGATTACTATTCTGGATCATCTCCTACCCCCGATTACCCACATTATAAATTTCTCCATGTACTCCCTTTCCTGTGGCGCAAAGCCTACTTTCGTCCACTACTTAAGGTTTCCAATCTCTCTCTTCCTACCGACTTCAGTCCAATTTTTATCCTTCTCATCCTATCCAAAGTGCTCGAAGCTTGTGTCCACAAAAAAATCTCCAACTTTGTTGATTGTAACTCAATCATTAGTCCTCTCCAATCTGGGTTCAGGCCTGGTGATATAAGGGCAGGACTGGAAGACACCAAAATTACTGTTTTAGTTTGGTTGATTTCTCAAATGCCTTCAATACCGTCAGTCACGACATCCTGTTAGTCATTCTTTCCTATGTTATGGTCTCTCCCGAAGCACTAGAATGGTTCTCCTCTTACCTTCAAGAACATCAGCAGACCTTTCATGTTAGGTATTTTTCTTCTAGCTAGTGTGATTTGGAAACTGGCGTTCCTCAAGGCTGTATATTTTCTCCTCTTCTGTTTTCTATTTTTATTAATCTTATAACTTCCGAACTTTAGTGTGCGTATCATCTGTATTCAGATGAGTCGCAGTTGTACTGTCAAGGGAAGGTTGATGAATTACCTGACGCTATCGACAGTTAAATAAGGACTTGATAGCCATAAAACCTTGGGCTGATAGATTTGGCTTAGCTGTAAACCCTACGAAGTGTCAGGCGATTATCATTAACAGTTCTAGTAGTATTACCAAGGCAGATGGTACGACCTTGCCGTTAGTTCTCTTCAATGGTACGATCGTTTCTTTTGGTACAGACGTGAAGGACCTAGGCTTGCACATTGATTGTACCCTGAACTGGCGGATTCAAATCGCTGGGGTGAGTCAAAAGGCTACTAGAACTCTGCGGGCTCTGTACTGTGCTCTTATTTTCCCTATCATCGATTATGGTGATGTGTGCTACTATGACCTGATTGCAGATCTCCTCGACAAACTTGACCCTCTTCTCAATAACTGCATTCGATTCGTCTTCAATTTGCGTAAATATGATCACGTCTCGGGGCATCGGTCGCTTCTAAAGTGGTTGCCCATACGCCAGCGCAGAGAGCTAAGGTCGCTCTCTCTCTTCCCCTGGTTATCGAGCCCTTCACTTTCAGTACATTTGCACCAACCACAGTAGAAATCGTCATACAATCGTCTTCTCCAATGTCCCACTCACCGCACAGACTTCAGTCACTGTTCCTTCTTCGTTCAGTCTATCTCTCTATGGAATGGGTTCCCCCAGGAAATCAGCATGGCAACCAAACGATTATCGTTTAAAGTTAAGGTACATTATTATTATTATTACATTACATTCGAGCACATTCGCAAGAAGCTGGCAGTATCATCACAACGGTAATATTTTCTCATTGTTTGTCTTATTTCTCTTAGGTATATTCATGTATTAATGTTCATTTTTTTGTGCTTATTTATATTTAATTAGCTGTATATACGAGTATTATATTTATAGTTTTAATAGGTTTACATATATGCGTATCTTTATATTTAGAATAATTATTCCTCAATTTTCATGATTGCACCTACCACTGTTTGTCTCTGCATCACCGAAAGGTAGAAAATGCCTATGGCATCGCCTCTGTACATTTATGTGCTTGAAGTACTAAAATAAAATGTCTAGAATACGTTGAAAGAAGTAAAGCTAGAATCATATAGGCTTGATTCTAGCTTGCTAGCGCTCTTTGAATAGTGGACATATGTCCACTACTCAAAACGGTCGTGGCCCATGGTGACTTAATTTTATAACTCAATTTTATGACTTAATTTTTACAATATGACTTAATTTTCTATCCAACCAATAACAATATTTGCACAAGCTTTTAGGGGGGACTAAGTAACTTGCTTCCAAAAGCTCCCATACATGCAATTCCTTTACATATTCAGTGCGTAAGCGCAATACTAGAACTTCGTTATCTGTTTTGAGTTGCTTTTATAGGTTACACAATCAGCCTATAATGTTCCCACTGCTTTGACACAGGCTTCCTCTGTGTGAGAAATGTTATGGTTTTCTTTAAGAGGAACCGGGACCACCCCTATGTGCTGATGGTGATCACTGGGTTGGTTTTAGTGAGGTAAAAATAAAATGCTTAGAAAACGTTGAAAGAAGTAAAGCTAGAATCATATATCCACTTCGCTGACCTCCCTCGTCGGAGGTCAGGTGCCCTTTGAAGGTTTCCCCCCGAAAAAAAAAAATAAGGTTACTGAAAATAAATAGAGCTTTTAAGGATATATTTTTTATCCATCCCGGACTACGCATTATGGAGGAATCTAACAAGGAAAATTAAAACTTGTATGAATTAAATTATAAATCAGAAGTTAGTGTAAAAGAAACCAATTTCTCAGAACTAACGACTTTATGGAAAGTTGAAACATTATTTTACTACCTTACAACATCAGAGATTACAGCCACGCGTGCAAAACAAGTCGTAATCACAAATAGAACAGAAATCATGGACCATTGACACAACAGATGTGACTTTATCATCTGCGATACGCTGACGGATGCTGGCTGATAACACCACACTGATAACGACTCATTATTTTATTTTTTTAATTTCGAAGCTAACCGATAAGCTAGAAAGAGATAAAGTACGGTTTTAGTAGGAGTAAGAGAGACAGGTGGTGCGTGATGGCCGCATGGTCGTATCGTAGATTATCGAAGCTGGAAAGTTAACTGGTTAGCTGGTTAGTTATGTGCGACCTTTTCTCTCGGTTTTCCTGATGATTGTGCGTCTGCGCATCTGAGAGGCCCCTTGCGGTTTAGGTACAAGCCATAATGAATCCTTACTAACTTGCGCAATTATTATTTTGCTCTCCATAAGTACAGGCTGTTTGTCGATATAACGTATTAGTTTTGTAGCAAGATTCTTAGCTCTTATTGACGATGACAAGTCTAATCGTACCAATAATATATAAAATATCATCAAGCATTCGTATTCTATTATCATAAACTCAACGATCTCCTATATCTCCACTCACTGGGTGATGATGAAGTCAGGGTTTCTTACACGTTTTCAGTGACTTACTAGCGTACTGTCCAATATAAATAGTAACTTCTATGTCTTATGACGTCATATTATATGAATAAAGTCACTTAAGATTAGTATTTAAATTTATAATTTCTTGCTTGTAACTTTATCTTTAAAGTATAGGGTTCAAAGTTGATTGGGAAAATTTGAAAGTTTCGGGTAGCTTGATGTGCTGGCGTCTGTACCAAGACCACATTGATGGCTATATCGTCACTACATACATACAACAGATTTTCACTGTCTAAGTATATCTTGTTCCTGTTTCAGAGGGACCATTCTCGTAATTTGAAGAACGTTCACAGTCGGATCTCAGTCTCAATCTGTGAAAAATACCTCTAATTTTCCTACATTTTGACAATTTTTTGACATTTGTTTGTTTGTCGCCGAGGTGGGACTAGGACTAGATTTTGAACCTTTTTAATTAAGAGAATTGGCCTTCTGCAATGAGATTCTGTAACCATATCACCGTGAAAGCTTGGGTGAAGTGAGCGTGGAGTGAGCTGTCATTCGCTAGGGATTAACACTATTAAGTGCTCACTTCACTTATGATTTCACAGTGAGATTTTTATATAATCGACCGGCTGATGTCCTGTTGAGTACTAAATTGTTGTATATTTCTGTGAACTTTCTGTGTAGTTTAATTTCTGTTACAGTTCACTCTTTGTACACCAGTCAGTTTATTTCGCAATGCGATAATTTCTCAGTAGTCAGTTTAAAAAAGATAATTACACGAACCGGTATTTACAACTGATAATGTTTGCGATTGGGAACCACTTAGTTCTTTGTAGATTTCCTTAGTATTCTGCTCATTCTGACGAAATCAGGGCCCCAATTTTGTATGATAATTATAATTCCTCGCGTAATCTTACCACGTGCAAACCACGTACGGTTTTCAATCGTGGTAATATTTTGCCAGTTCAAACGACGACTTCGCGTTCGTTTCACGCGATTTCGTTCATTGTGTCATAGAGAATAGGTACGTTATTAGCAGATGTCGTGATTACCTAAGGAATTGACGTGGTTTCGAAGTAAGTATTCATTAAGTGTTCATAGTGAATTAGGGCCCTGATTAGTACCATTGCTCTTTATTTCAGAGTTCTTTATTCGTTAGTTTTTGTCACCTTTGCGTCAACGACTATTATTCAAGGGGTTTATTTATAACCCGTTAAACTTTGCATAAAGATAAGAGAAGTTTAAACGTCGTTTAAATATATGGTTACATGTACGGTTAGACGTTTAAATGTATGGTTAAATCGTCGCTAATCATTACATAACTTTAAGCAACGTTTATAATTAATAAAGGGATAATTGTTTAATTTTGTTGCCCTAAATCTTGAGCAATTAATAGGACCATATAACCAAACCGACTTTTAAAATGAAATCTTACCGAGTCAACAAAAAACGCACTTTAAAAAACCCTTTAAATGCACCAAAACAACGGATATCCACAACAATATCAAATATATGTTCAACAAACAGAATTAATTCACCTAATTATTACCTACCCAAGATTCACCAGCACATAATCAGAGATAGGCAATCGTGCGCAGAACCCGACGTGAGAATGTATTTATCTTCGCAGCATCCCAGCCGCCATTACTCACAGATACAGCACGAATATTAGCCCACACTGAAATCTGATCCTGATCATCTACGTCACTTTGACTTTTAAATTAACGGGACTCGTATCGTGAGATAGGGGCCTAATCTACTAAGGTTAGTTTGTATGAGATTTTTGAACATGGTAAATACTGGTAAATATAGTAGTATAAGTTAGCCGAGCCCAAGATAGTTAGGAAAAGGCTTTGCTTTTCTTGCTGGCTTGACTTGGGAATAGGATTGGCTTTCTACGATGAAGTACTTAACGTGTGATTTTATATAGAAACTGTCATTCATGTAAAAATAAAATAAAAGTCCTCCAGACCATATTTCGGCCACAGCGGACAATCTCAACGGAGACTAGCCTTCGGCGCAGGAGACGTTATAGTGCAGGCGTGTGCGCGCAGACACAGGTGCACTCCCTCTTCCCTCACTCTCATAGTCCGATGGGACGGCAATCCGACACGACCGGAGAGAGATCAGGCGCAAGACCAACGGCTTAACGTGCTTTCCGAGGCACTGGGGTATCATACCGTCATTCATGTGGTGTGTTAATGTATGAGTTTTCGTCTACCCCTATGAGACGAAGGCGTGAGTATAGAGGGTGGCAGAAACACCGACGTGCAACCTGTTACCATGGATTCAGTACAGATTCTGAACCCCCACCTGAATTTTTTCGTCTAGCATTTGCAATATTTAACATAGAGTACTTACCAACAATGTTTAGGAGAAAATGCAAGGTCGGGCATAAATCAGTAGTGCAACTGCTCGCAAACTATAAAACATGGGGCTACTGTCTTTTGACGATTATTTACTTTATCTTTGTCTTATATCAGTCGAGGTGCTTGTGGCTAAGTACTAACAGCCGCACGGGTCGATCGATCAGGTTAAGCTACGCTTGCCGCGGTTGGTCCGTGGATGGGTGACCATCTTCACATACCAAGACCCCTCCGTGCCTCGAAAAGCACGTTAAGCTGTTGGTCCCGGCTGTCATTCGTGGTTCTTTGACAGTCGTTACGGGTCGTCAGTAGCCCGAAAGTCTGACAACCAGTCTTACCAAGGGATATCGTATTACCCAGTAACTGGGTTGTGGAGGTCAGATAGGCAGTCGCTCCATATAAAATACTGGTATTCAGCTGCATCCGGTTAGACTGGAAGCCGACCCCAACATAGTTGGGAGAAGGCTAGGCAGATGATGATACAATATTCTGATCAATGTGTGCAGTGTTTTGTGCCTCTATTTTTATGCAACATCTTATGACATTAATTTGGAACATATATCATTATTATTACCTGGAATAAAACAATCAGACTATCTACCAAGTGGCATTGATCAATATCTCTCTTTAAAAAAATAAATTTATCGTTTTCCTTTTTCTAACAAACCAATTTGATAACGATACATATGTATGAAGTGTAATTTTTTATTGATTATCGTAAATAGTTAACTGTAATCGTGACATCGGTAGCAGGCGATCTGCTGATAACCATTGTTATCAGGCTGTTATCGTGATGGTAGCTACAGCAATCCTTAGCACACATTACATGTGTCGATATCTAATCATTGTGTTATATTTATGTTATTTACTTGTTGTGTGGTGTTTGGATTCAGTAGGAGCGAGCATCCTGTGATTTGAAAATAAATTAATGAAGAAGAAACAGAATCAGCATACCCATAAAACGTGGCAATGCTGCCAGCCTTTTGGGCACTGTTCCTGTTGACAGCGATGCGGACTGTTACTACGTCGACCCCGTTTGTCTTTTTTTTAAAAAAAAAAACACAATAATTCTACTGGTACCACTTTAATTCACCACAATACAAAAACACTGGCACACAAGCTCTTAGGTACATAAATTTCGGCAATGTCCCTCTTAATTGCTCTCTTAATTTTGGCAACTAGTTTACGCGGCAGCGGGCAGAATCTAACTAACTCAATTAACCATATTATTTCTGTGCATTGGGTAAAAATGCAACATCAGTAATTTAGTAAAGGAAAAGTACACTACAAATAAGTAAAAGCTGACTTAGGCTTTATTGCCTTGTAATAAGGGTTATAACAGGACGATTTTTTTGCTTCAGAAGAAACAACAGCTAGAAATTATTCTATCAGGAATCTCTCAGTAGCAGCACGGAGTATGGATTTGTTCCTGTTTGATCGTAATGGGCTCGACCCTAAACTTAACTTGGCGAAATGTGGGTACACCACTGCCAAGCCCTTCGGGGAAAAATTGAGTGAAGTTATTCTACAGTTCAGCAATGTACAGAGGCCAGCACATCAAGCTACCCGAAACTGTCAAATCCCAATCAACTTTGAAGCTTATCCTTTAGCGATTAAGTTGAAAATCTATTAAAGAAATTTGACTGATTGTAGTAGTTTGATGCGCTAGCGTCTGTACAGTTAGCGTCTATACCTTAGTTTACAATCCACCCTAGGTTTCTAGTACAAATTTTACTTGATGCGTTGGATAGGTATGAAAGCACTAGGAAGTGGTGAAGGGCGGGCGTTTTGGGGGACTGTCTTTTGTAATTTTTGACGTTCGAAAAGTGCTGATTCTCAGTCTAGTTTGAATAAATGACTTTTGATTTTTGATTTTGATTTTGATTTATAGACGCCAGCACATCAAGCTACCCGGAACTGTCAAATTTTCCCAATCAACTTTGAACCTTATGCTTTAGCGATTAAGTTGAAAATCTATTAAAGAAATTTGACAGATTGTAGTAGCTTGATGTGCTGGCGTCGGTACCTAAATATCGAGGTCCATCGCCTGTACATTGTTGAATTGTCAAAATTGAAGTTGTTAAGTTATAACATGCGATTGTGAAAGCGTGGGTACGAGTAATGAAATAATTTTTTACTTTTTCAATTGGTTAGTTGGCCTGTCGAGTGTTTAAAACGATCCATGTTTTTGACTGCTATAAGTATTAACGTAATGAAAATACTATTAAGTTTACGAGTGTGACAGACTGATGGTTCCGTAGTGTTTTAAATCATCATCTGCCTAGCCTTTTCCCAACTATGTTGGGGTCGGCTTCCAGTCTAACCGAATGCAGCTGAATACCAGTATTTTACATGGAGCGACTGCCTATCTGACCTCCACAACCCAGTTACTGGGTAATACGATACCCCTAGGTAAGACTGGTTGTCAGACTTTCTGGCTTCTGATTACCCGTAACGACAAAGATCTACGAATGACAGCCGGGACCAACGGCTTAACGTGCTTTCCGAGGCACGGAGGGGTCTCGGTATGTAAAGGTCACCCATCCACTGACCAACCGCGACAAGCGTAGCTTAACCTGATCGATCGACCTGTGTGGCTGTTATTATTTAGCCACTGGCCCCTCCGTAGTGTTTTAAATATGTCGTCAACTTTACTAAATACTTATTAAACTTGCTTTCTCCAACTCAGGCTTCAAATCCAGGTGGCTATACGAATCACCACTGCCCACTAATATTCTCATAACCACACCAAAAAGACATTTATCTTCGCACCCACAGATTATATCTCTGACCCCGCATATTTGTAAGGGCTCGTGTTACATCGCGTTCTTGTGTTTGTTTCATAGAACAAAAAATATATTACTTATGTAAAGAATAGCCACTTTGTAGCCAGACTTTTCATTTGCTTTATTTATCAGCTGGTGTTGTGATTGTGAGGGTTGTGGTGGTCCAGCGGTAGCGGGTGCGACTTACGAGTTGTAGATCTTGGGTTCGAACCCAGACACGCGCTTTACTTTGTGTAAAATATTACGTCACCACTGCTCTCAAAACGGTGGAGGAAAACATCGTGAGGAATGCAGCATGTTCTAGAACCGAAAATTCAAAGACGTGACATCCACCAACCCGCACTGGACTCTTGTAACCAGTCGGTCTATCTTGAAAACATCTCACCGTGATAAAAACTTTTTTTACAAAAAAATAAAATAAAACCACCGTATTCCAAAAACAAACACTACAAAGTAAAAAATATATAACTTTATTTTCGGAAATCGGTGTCGTTGGTTCCGCGCTTTTTGACACCAAGTTCCGAAAATAAAGTATTGTTGTAATTTGTAGTGTTTTTTTTTTTGGAAATCGGTTGTTTTTTTTTTCACACCAATTCTTAAAACACTATTGCTACGTAAATATCAGTGACAGGAACTTATTAAAACATAATCAATATAAACTGAGTGGAAGAAATTCGAATTATTGAAGCTAACTCAAAAACTACCAAAGCAAAGTTAATAAAATTTATATGGGACCACCCCTGAGGCATACCTTATCCATTAAAGATGCTACGGATTGACACTATTGGCAGTCATGAAGTCCGCCTGTGTTTAGTTTGTAAGTTCGCCTTTGTAAGTTTTAATCAATAAATATTGACTCACTTCACCTAAGTTTTCACGTTGAGATTTTTACAGAATAGATTGCCAGGGTAGTTGCGTAACACACTATCAGTAGCAACGGGTTTCATTTTGACAGTTCAACAACATTCATTGCGTTATTTACGTTGTTGAGCAGACACTTTTATCGAACATATGGAGCAATGGGTTAGCAATATGCTTCAAAATTATTCAAATTGAGAGTAATAGTGTGTTACGCAATATGGTGCGGGAGGTTTGACTTCATAGGTGCTTAAAGGTTTCGTAGGTACCTAAAGGGGCTCTATTTGGCGAGGATATCTGGCTCTTGGTAGATATGTCTCAAAGATCTATCTCAAAAACGATGAGACATTGTCTGTTGCATTTTTCACAGATTTTTATTTCAATGCTACGGAACCCGTGAGACTTTTATATGCGCAAATTTGCGCAGGTTTCGTGCAATTCGATTCTTAAAAAAACTTCTAATCACATTTTAAACCACGTACACATCATGCAAGCTCAATTAAACCTAACTTTACCTCATCAGGTTTGATCGCAAACCTAGATAACCTGAATTTATTGACCCTCAGATTGATAAACAGTTAGATGTTATCATTCGAAAGCGATTTATGTACCGAACATGTGTCCTGTAGCCGTGGGATGAAGATGTGGTCACTCTTGTTTTGTTTTTGACAAGCGACACGAGATGGCGTTGTTTTAAAAAAGGTTTGAGATTGAGATCGGATTATAAAGATTGTTGAGGAGATTTCTTTTTAAAGTTGTGTTACTTTATTGCATGGAGATTTATTTTTAAAGTTGTGTTACTTTGTTGCAGTTTGTGGGCCAAATATACGCGGAGAACATACGACGCCATGCGTGTGCAATATAATAATGCGTTCAGGGTGTTGATGGGGCGGCCGCGTTACTGTGGCGCGATTGGTATGTTTGCGGAGGCGCACGTGGACGGCTTTCACGCAATCATGCGTAAGCGATGTGCTTTGATGTTGGCGCGGGTACGCGGTAGCCCCAGCGCCATCGTGAGGGCCCGTCCCCATCGCCACGGCGCGGCGTCGCCACCGTACAACGGCACGGCGCGCGCATCAATTCTTAGTTGGTCTGCTCGAACGAGCAACAAGCACGTTGATGGTGCCGTGCCGTTGTACGGTGGCGGCGCCGCGCCGTGGCGATGGGGACGGGCCCTGACCGTTTGCACTGGCCGGTGGGACTTTGCACTTATGGCGCATTGGATAACCCTGCACATGAGGCCAAGCGCCTGAAAATTTAATTTTATTTTATATTATTTACTTTTACTAACACTAGGCTAAGTACATTGTTACTAACAAATATATGGAAATCGAATTCTGAAATAAAAATGTATTATTATTAAAATGTTATAACATTCGCATAATGGTTGCATTCTTGATGGGATACAGTCGTAGGTACTTATTCGAAAATTAGTGCGAACTCTGGTTTTCCTATTTTAATCGAAATTAGGTACCTATAGGTAGTTACTTTGATACTGCATAAAATTAAATAATTTACCGATTCAATTTTTCAAATGATTTCCTTCCTTCTTGGACTTTAATAACGCTATTTATAAATAATTACGAACCCAAAAACAATCATACAGTGGAAGGTGACGCAATTTTTTTTTTTTTTTACTATTGCCAAAAGGAAAGAATTAGATTCCACCATATTCATTATATTACGGTACAGTTATGTAAACAGCTCCATCCACTGTCATAGAAAACAAAATAAAATATTCCATCCATTTTCAAAAACATCGTTAACAAAATATCATAACACGAAAAACAACAAAATCACCGGAATTTCTAAGCCTAGCCAATGAAGGTAAAAATTATAAATCTCCCTTTATCGATTAAAATCGTTATCTAAATGTATATCTGGAAATGATCGATCAAGCAGTTATCGATAAACTGGGCTCATGCGATTACGGGACGAGATATAGATCAAATTACATGGATGTTGTGTGTTTACTAAGGGTACACGTTGAAGGCATTGTGGACTTTATGCAGGTTCAGATTTTACGCGGAAATCGTTGCCTTTGCTTCACTTGGGAAAGAGAAGAAAGCAGAAAAAAGTCCTGCGGAGTAATTGCGGAACAACTGACAGTTGTAACATCTTTTATTTTGACAATTCGACAGCATCCATTGCCTTATTTACGTCGTCGAGCAGACGAATTTTTCAAACATATGAAGCAATGGATTAGGAATTTCTTTCAAAATTGGGGTGTTAATTAGATTAATTAGATTCTTGGTATATTAGATTCAGTGTAGTCAAGTTTTAAATATTTCGCAAAATAAAGGGAATTGCCTACATTAATAAACAGACAGACAGTAAGTATAGTCGGTGAAATATTTCCCCCAAAATCTTGTAAGGCGTTTGAATAAAAACAGGATGAGGTTTTAAAACTTCCTTTTATGATATGAATTACCTGTTTGTTTTTTTATATTGTAATCTGTTGACAAGTGCCAGTGAAGTTATTCATATACAATTTTTATGAGTTCTTACTATGTATTATAATCGAATTAAAAGTACCATAGTGACGCAAGGCAAACTAATGGCGCTGAACACAAATATTCTTGGCGCCCAACAAAAACATTTTCTACACCTATCATCTGCCTAGCCTATTCCCAACTATGTTGCGGTCAGCTTACAGTCTAACCGAGTTCAGCTGAGTACCAGAAACGTTTTCAACGATATTATTTCAGGTATTTAACATAGTTCAACTAAGTATTAGAATAATCAAATTCCAATCTCTCTTGCGTACAACCGTACGCAGCTAGTAGCCGATCTAGACTTCATTAGTGTGCGTTTATCGACATGTCGTTATCGATAGATCACTATCGAGTAGCCTAGCGATTTTAATCCGACTTCGATAACACGTATCAGGGACTTGCTTAATTTTTGTATCAAGATACTGAAATTCAGTGGAATAAAATTTCTTATCCGTAAAAAATATATTATTTTAACCCTTTACTGCATGATATATTAAATAAGTGACATTTTTTTTTTTTATGGTAATGTCTTTATTAAAGCTTCAGAATTAATTATAGTGTTTTTTTTTTATGTCCAAGTGGTATATGTGATGATAGACAAAATAGTTGTGTTTTATTATTGCTAATGATATGAAAAACAAACCCCATTAGGATTTATACCCTAGTTTTTTTTTATTTTTTAAGAGTAAAATAAACTGTAAACATGTCAAACCATATATGGTTTTCTATGCGGTAAAGGGTTAATTGGGAAATGGAAAGATATTACAGATGATTACATAATGCGGAACAAAATTTCATAGAAAATCCAGTCTTTCTTGGGTTTTAGATCCATATCGATTCGATCGCTGGATAATTGCTAGATAATATGTAAGTAGTTAATAATTAAACTATTGAATATATAGATTCTCTCTGCGATCTATTTTGCGATTAATTGATAGATACCTACATATAGTTAATTTTAGATCCCTTCTGATTGTAGATTGGCGGCTTTGCAGGGTTATCCTTCCTGGTAAATTGATTACAGATTTCTGTATTCGGAACAGAAATCACGCACACATATTTGTAGGTATTATTTTGTTGCTTCTCCGATAGACATGGTGTTACCTGAGGTCATAGCAGTTGAGGTACCGCGGCGAAGGTGATGTGACGATCTAATCATGCTTGCGGTGCCATCATGGCCAGAGATCGCATAAAAAGGCGGATGCCTTCGCTCAGCAGTGGGACACGACATACTTAAGAGATGCTGCTGCGGGAAGTTCCACTTTTTGTTAACTACCCCTTTTTAGACATTGTAGAATAAAATTATTATATCCTCGATGATTTTGCAGTTGAAAATCAACGCCAGATGATAATACAACGTGTAACGTTAAATGCGCAAAACCTCCGACAACCCAACTGATTTTTAATTCAATTGACCTATTTCAGAGAGAAAATAAGTTATTAAAAAAATTGTAAAGGTTTTATGTGCTGTTTTAGTTTTACTGGCCATTCTGATCGTTTCTTGCGTCTGCGACGACGAGGGAGGAGTCGTCACCGGGCCGCTGCGCCGCGCTGACATTGGGTTGGATGATAGGTTGCTAAATAGACACGGCAACGTTTTTAATGAAGATTTTTTGAAAAATGTGACCTATATTAAAAAGTGGTTCAATTAATTCTGCTCGTTATTCTGATCAAACTATTTTCAGGTTTTGCGCATTTAACGTTACACGTTGTATACCTAGTGTTGCCATCTGACATTATGCCGTGCTGAGGCCTGTTTGGTAAAACCATTTGGTTTCTTTTCTCTTCAATAGGTTTAAGGTATTCTATATTTATGGCAAACACTTTTTTGAGACCTTCAATAATTTTTCAATTGTTTAAGGCACTTGTGGACTGTTTCCGATGAACCACAGTTACTAGGCCACTCTCTGATCAATAGAAAATGATTATAGAATGTATGTAGGTAATACGAAGAATATCGATAAGTTAGGCGGATTTCACACTAAAACGCGCCACGCGACACGCGCGCGCGCGCGCGCGTGAAATGGAGCCAAATGACCCGCGCGGAGACGCGTTTTTATTGAATTTCTATGTAGGAAATCACGCGCGGGGGTGCGTCCCGCGCACCGGAGCGTGGCGACAGTTAGATCCGCCTAAGGTTGACTGCGATTGGAGGATTGAGAATGCGCAGGAGTCGCGAAGGTGAGATATTTAGGTATTCATTTGAATTTCAAATCATTTTAAAATACATAAATAACATTATTTCGACACATATATTAACTAACGTATTTGATCTAGGAGTCTTAATCGTCACATATTTCACTAGCAAGTCATCGTTTAATCAAAATTGAGGCGACGGAGTGATAAAATAAATTAATTTTATCATCATCATTGGTGCTAATGAATGACATGTATTATCCTAATCTTAGAATTACACCTTTATTATTATAATTAATTTATCATATTTATTATTTTTTATTTTTTATTTATTTCAAATAATCATATAACAGGGATCCGTAGTGTTAGTAAAGCCTATGGTAAAATAATATACGAAAGTAGCAAGTGTACATAATAAAAAAATATAAGTATCGGACTTTCCATTAAGGCGTTTGGACTTTGAATATGGTTGAGCGGCCATACTGGTGAAGCTACTGGAGGGTACAATATTGATGTTGGAGTGGGCCATGGTCGGAATTTCTTTGTGGGAGAAAATTACAAATTAAATTATCCGGAAAAGAACCGTAAGCAAGCTGGAGCGGCAGCTGTGGGCTGGCCATGTTTGTCGATGGACCGATGGCCGGTCGAGCAGAGGAGTTCTGGAGTGGAGACCGCTTATTGGCAAGAGTAGTGTGGGATGCCCCCCAGCCAGATGGACATACGACCTTAAAAAGGTGGCTGGGACAGACTGGATGCGGAACGCCAAGCACAGGGTGTTGGGGGCGCAGCCTGGGAGAAGCCTACAATGTCCAGCAGTGGATTGCGATATCCTGACATTTATTTAAATGTAAGAGATAATAACAGTACATAAATATAGGGTGACTGGTAATTAGTGAACGATACTTAAACACATGATTCTACTCATGACAACAAACAACTTTTACTATCGGACCAAATCTGAAATCGCGAAAAAAAAATCAGCTTTTCCCTACATTTTGACGACTCGTACGAACATAAATGTAGGGAACAGCTGATTTTTTTTTCGCGATTTCAGATTTCATGCAAAGATAATGTTGAGCATCGCCTGAGAAATATCACATCCGGGGATTGAACCTATGATACCCCCTTTCTGCAGTCGACAGATTGTGACAACAAAACAAAAAATGCAGTTAATTCAATTATTATTGTACAGTATTTCCCTATTCACGGTGTTCATTGATCTGGAGTAAGCATATGATAGGGTACCTCGGGATGTGCTGTGGTGGGCCTTGAAAGAGAAAGGTTTGCTCGGGAAGTATGTAGAGTTAGGTAATCCATGCTATGTACCCACAGTCAATCTCATACCTACGTCCGGTCAGCTGCTGGCAATACCGACGAGTTGAGTGTGACTGTAGGCCTTCACCAGGGATCCGCTTTAAGTCCTTACCTCTTCCTGTCGATTATGGACGCTCTGACGGCGGACATACAGGAGGAGGCTGGTGCATGCTGTTTGCAGATGACATTTTTCTTGTCGGTGAATATGGATCTAAGAGCAGACTGGAGAAATGGCAACAGAAGCTGCAGAATGTTGGCTTGCAAATCAGCAGAACCAAAACTGAAATGTTCTGCGATTTCGGCGTTATCTCCAGTTCTGGAGCCAAAGCGCTGGATGGCGAGCTTCCCCCAGTCTGCTACGACTTTCGGTATCTCAGTTCACTCGTGCAAAGCGATGGTGAAGTATCAACACTGGATGGATGAAATGGCGACAGGTCACAGGAACAATCTACGATTCCCGCATTCCCCTTAAACGTAAGGGGAAGGTATATAAAAGCGTGGTTAGACCAGCAACCTAATTGCCTAACACACTATTACTCACAATTTGAATAATTTTGAAGCATATTCCATTAGGGACATGCTTCCGTTGGAAAATGCGTTTGAGCATGGAATGGATCACCATTCCATGCTCAGCCAACAAAGGCATTTTTCCTTTCTTTCTTTACATGTACAGACGCCAGCACATCAAGCTACTACAATCTGTCAAATTTCTGTAATAGATTTTCAAGTTTATCACTAAAGCATAATGTTCAAAGTTGATTAGGAAAACTTGACAGTTTCGGGTAGCTTAATGTGCCGACGTCTGTACTTTCTAAGTTTATCTTATTGTTAGACATTACTGACATCGGTGAAGGAAAACATCGAGAGAAAACCTAGACTTCAGTATAGATAATGTACAGACGCCAGCACATCAAGCTACTACAATCTGTCAAATTTCTTTAATAGATTTTCAACTTTATCACTAAAGCATAAGGTTCAAAGTTGATTGGGAAAATTTGACCGTTTCGGGTAGCTTAATGTGCTGGCGTCTGTACGTCTGGAATCGCCAATCCGTCAGGAGCAAGCGCGGTGATCAATTCTCGCGCCTTCTCTCTATGAGACCTTTGCCCTGCAGTGCACCGGTAAAAGGCTGATATCATTATTATATTTCCCTAAAAACATAAAAAAGAATCTAAAAAATCTATGAGCAAAGATAGCAAAACAGAGGTTCAGCACGAAGACTTCCGTTTAATTTTGCACCATGGAAAATACGAGGTAATTGTTTCAATAAATTGATGATTAGAGTTGTAAATTATTAACAATATTATGAAAAATAACTTTATTGGCTGTGGAACAGAAGTTGTATTTTCCTTATACGGAACTTAGAGGTAGGTATGTTGAGGTAATTCCTGGCTTTATCACGTTATCATCGTCAATGTTTGAAACAATAGTCAGTCCTCTAGTTATATTTAAAAGAATGACGCCATTGAAAACGAATTAATATGCCCATAATCCACCCATTTTAATTCTAATATGATTAATGCAAAAGTAACTCTGTCGGTCTGTCTGTTACATGTTCGCACCTAAAGCGCTGAACCGATCGATATGAAATTTGACAGATAGGGTAGCCTGGGACCTGAAGAAGGACAAAGACTACTTTTACTATACCTAATACATACATGTTACTGTCCCACAACAAAGCAAAGGTCTCTTCTCCTACAGAAAAGGCACAAGCATTGATCACCAAGCTTGCTCAAGATTGGTTGACGATTTCAGACGTATATTGGATATACAACGTGTAACGTTAAATGCGCAAAACCTCAGACACCCCAACTGATTTTTAATTCAATTGACCTATTTCAGAGAGAAAATAAGTTATTAAAAAAATTGTAAAGGTTTTATGTGCTGTTTTAGTTTTACTGGCCATTCTGATCGTTTCTTGCGTCTGCGACGACGCTTTACCGAGGGAAGAGTCGTCACCGGGCCGCTGCGCCGCGCTGACATTGGCTTGCTTGACCTATTAATAAATAGACACGGCAACGTGTTTAATGAAGACTTTTTGAAAAATGTGACCTATATTAAAAAGTGGTTCAATTAATTCTGCGTTATTCTGATCAAACTATTTTCAGGTTTTGCGCATTTAACGTTATACGTTGTAAAGTCTAGGTTTCCACACGATGTATCCTTCACCGATGTCTGTAATGTGTATGGGTGTGTAACCTTTGCTGTGTCTTAAATTCCTCCGTCTACTTACGTGCATAATCATGAAAACTAAACTTCTGATAGAGAAGCCAGTCGATTTGTCCGGAGAGCAACATCAAAGCAAAATGTTCATCGATTCAATGTTGATAGTTGAGTAAAGTTTAACTGGTGTCCATTGTTAGAGATGACATTGAAAGCTTATTGGATAGTATGTCAATGACAAATAGAATTGGACTACTGCAACATAAAGACATTTTATGTAGGAAAGGCATTCGAAAATTTAATCCAATTAATAAATTATAGTTAACTGTCACTCACTACTAAGGGCTGGTTTTTTGATCCGTAGTTAACTCAACCAATTGTTAAAAAATAGTAACTAATGGTTAAATTTTGTCAAAATGTGTTTTTTGATCAATTGTTGGTTTATCCAATTTTCAAATAACTAACGATTATTTAAGAAAATTAACCACCCGAAGTTGGAGAGTTAACAATATGGCGGATGGACAACAGCTGTTTTGTACAAGTTTTCCTGTTGTCAACGTCGTATTTCTCAAATATTTTTTCGTATTCTTTATCATGAATTTAAATCATTCTAACGACCGGATTGATACATGAGGTGTCTATCGACTCGTTTTGGTCGCGCGAAGGTTATTATTATAGGTTAGGTTTTGTTTTTATAAAATCAAAATAGCGGATTTTAGACTCGACTGCAACTAAGATTCAAAATTAGTTCATTTTTCAAGCAGTCTGATACAGTTGGTGGCATCAAATCTTAGACTGAACTAAAATAACATATCTACTGCCATGCCAGTCTAATCTCAAGCATTTTCATCAAAAACACAACAAATAATATCGTCAATGGAGCGTCAACCCAAATCCAACATTGTAACGCGGGGGTATAAGCACCACAGCAACCGCTCATTTTATTCGTTGACGGCGACTAAACCCTATGAAGTAAAAACTCTTTGGTCGACCTGTACATTAGTAGAAAAAAAAAGTTGTTTTTTGTTTCCATACGATTTTTTTTAGTTGACGTTCCAAATTCAAATCTCATTAATGACCATAATGAAATTCAGTACAATATTAATACCGATAGGTTTCATGCCATCATCCACAAAAAAACGGCCTCACATAATAAGAGGCAGTCGCGTAATAAGAGGCAGGCCGGAGCATAATAAGAGGCAGTCGCAATAGCATCCTGAGGGCTGTGGCGAGTGATACCTCCTCCGCCATAATAAGTAAATTTGTGCGAAGACTTGTTCCTTAGTTTCTGGTCTTCGTTTTCATTCGTCTTTAGTTTTAAGTTACTAACAATAGTATTTTAAGTGCAAAACTGTTTACTGTTTACTAACAATTTATGGATCTCATAGTTGTCCGAAATAAAATGTTTTATTATTATTAATACCCGGCTAGAGACTAGGGCTAAAATGACTTGCTTTAGGTTAGGTTTGCACGACATATAATTTGACGTGAGCGAGCAGGTGGTGTGAAAATAAAATTAAGAATTCCTTCACCGAATGAATTACAAAAGACCCACAGCCTAAACCACTGTAGATGTTTGGAAGACAAAATGTTATAAAGGGTGCAGTAGGGGTGTACAATTAAGGTTTTTCACAGAAAGTACGAATATTCGATACTGTGACACTTGATGCGACATTCATTACAAAAACTGATCTTTTACCCAACTTGCTACCCTAATTGAAATATAACCCTCCACGGTCCCTTATATCTACCATTCCCTTTGTAATGGCCATCAACCCTTAGAAGTCAAAACAGGACACGCGCGAACCATGGGAACCGAGGGTGCGAGGAAAAATCACGGCGGGTTGACTCCCTAACCGCTAACATATGGACATAAAGACCCCGAGCGATTACGGGTTTTGAGGACAATTTGTTAATGCTTCTAGTTTATAAAAAATAGTCTTCAATATAGTCTTCAGCTAACATTCTACGGATTTAATAAAAACTGCAATTTTTTTTATAATTTTAGGAGAGGCACTATTGTTTCTTTTTATATGTCTGTACTGGTAATTTTTCGGAAAAGTTGCTTATTTTCAACAGTTAGGAGTTATAAGATAAAGTGCTTAATGTACCTATTTATTTGAAAACAGGCTAAGTATTATTTTATTCACGATTGAGGCGCATTCATTAAATATTCTAATGATAAAAACATCTACAAAAAGACATTATTCCTAAAACGTTGAAAAATTATAGAGACTTCTAAGCCAACAAATCATGACCAAATCATAATATTATACCAAAATGATTGATAGAAAATGGCACTTAATAAAGCATAATATAATTTAAGTTAATATAAAATACTAAATTATGTCAATAATTTACTTAAAAACCATATTTAATATCAATGATGGTAATTTTGAATATATTTACATACAAAACGAAGATTATTGTCATAGATCATATTACCATATCTATGGAATATCCCAGCTATTTTTTTATATTATATAATGAGATATAGACACCTGATACGACGTTTTGTGCTACTGTAACTAATTATATTAAAAGATAATGGTATCATCTTCCTGTGAATGTCAGAAGAGGTCGTTTTGTCGCAAACTAAACTCATTCCGTGGTAAAAATATTAGCGACCTATTTACAAAACTGCCGGTCGATTCTGTAAAAATCTCACCGCGAAATCATAAGTGATGTGAGCTAGAAGTGAGCAGTGTCAATAGTGTTAATCCCTAATGACAGCTAACTCCACGCTCACTTCACCCAAGTTTTCACGGTGAGATGGTTACAGAATCGCACGGCAGTATTATGAAAACATTGTAAAAGCCAAAAGCAGCCAAAGAAGTTGTGGCCAAGTGGTGTCGGCCCCGACATACGAGCTGTAGGTCATGAGTTCGAAACCAGGCAGGCACTTTACTATGTGTATTATTTAATTTCATTACCACTACGTTCTCTAAACGGTAACGGAAAACATTGTGAGGAAACCGGCATGTCATAGAACCAAAAATTCAAAGACATGTGACATTCACCAACCCGCACTGGGCCCGCCTCGTGGATTACGGCCCACTCCCACTCGCAAAGGCTTGTGTCCCAGTAGTGGGTACTGGGCTGATTATGCTTATGCTGTGTAAAGGCCAATTATTCTTAAAAAAAAAACGAGTTTCTTGCAGGATCTACTTAATAGGAAACGGCCAATTTGAACCGTGCTAGGTGCACGGATACAACTTACTCGCTTCTGACGTTTCATAAGTGCCCATTGTATTTTATGTGAAATAAAATATTTTGAGCCAGCAAGATGGTAGCACAGCAGTAGTGGTCCAGTCGCAACGACCCCGACTGACGAGTTACAGGTCGTGGGTTCGAACCCAGACAGGCGCTTTACTTTGTATAAATAATTTCATCGACCACTGCTCTCAAAACGGTGAAGGAAAACATCGTGAGGAAACCAGTATGTCCTAGAACCAAAAATTCGAATACATGTGACAGCAACCAACCCGCATTAGGCCCGGGTGGTGGATTATAGCCCACTTTCTTTCGAAGAGAGGGACAAAGGCCTCCGCCCGTGTCCCAGCAGTGGGAACATTATAAGCTGAATATGTACAGACGGCAGCACATCAAGCTACCCGAAACTGTCAGATTTTCCCAATCAACTTAGAACCTTATGCTTTAGCGAATAAAGCTGAAAATATATAAGAAATCTGACATATTGTAGTAGCTTGATGTGCTGGCGTCTGTACCTATGTTATGGAAGCTGCTAGCGAAGCTGAGTGCCAAGGTTGCGCGGGACTTAGGATGCGTTTCCACTGAAGCGGAGCTGTGCGAAGCGGAGCAGAGACGTGCAGGAATCGACTAATCACAATGGTTGAAATCCTCATCGCGTCACTCGTCTCGTCTGTGATTGGACTATTCCTACACGTCTCCGCTCCGCTCCGCCCAGCTCCGCTTCAGTGGAAACGCACCCTAAGATAATGCATTAAGTGGACGATATTTTAAAAAAATATAGTATGTATTATTTTGGATGTCAAAACACTGCTGGTGTTGCAGTAACATACTGCAATATTACTCTATTCCGTAATCCAGAGTGGCAATGAAGTTAACCCTACAGTGCATGATTTTTCTTATTGGCTTAAAAAAAATACACTAGCCTGCAAATATGATGCCATTTCTCGAAAAAATATTTGCAAAAATCATAACTCAATAGAAACGTATGTTTTTGTGTATGCCATATATGTGGCACATCACGCATTAATGTGAATTTGTGTTACGTAGTATCAATGAAATTACAAGATTACACGTAAAATGACAAATATGAACATGAACTTCTACTAACTATTTCGACACTGAAAAATTCAATTTTATCATTTTTTTTTGCTATTATTATACGCCGCTCGTTAATCGTATTCAAAGTACCTACACACCTACCGATTTGAAGAAAACATGAATAGTTAAATGTTAATTCAGATCTACCCAAAATATTTGGTCCTAAATTCGAAACTCAAATACATAATAGTTAATCTTGTCAACACTAGATTACGCTACTTGGATCGATTTTTGAAATATAAGACATTTTTCGGTATGTTCCATATGTGGGACATTATGCTTTGTAGGGTTAAACTTCACAGAAATAAATTTTCTCGTCTAATAAACACTTTCTTTCTAACTTGGGTTAATGTAAGTGCTTATACACGAGCGGCATGTTGCCAACGGCAGAGAACTGCAGCCGTAGACGCGTCGATGGCTGTCGTCGACAGAGGCAACTGCAGCTGTCAACCACGTGCCGCTAGTATATTTGAGCACCATATTCATATGTACGAGCTCGACAGCTGCCGTCGATGGCTGCAGTTTCCTCTGCCGATAAAACAGGAACCGCTCGTCTGTATCAACACTAGTGAAATAACAGTTTCAATTAAACTTCTCTTTATTCTTGGTTATCACACCATACATCTAACATTTGAATCGATCAAAAACCGATTCCTAAAGTGCATGATGACATCCCACTCAAAACTTCTATGAACCGTAGTGAAGTCATTTAATTAAGAAATATCGATAAAGTATCGATAGTTGCAATAATTTTTGAAACACTTCACTATCGCGTAAGACGCTGATAATGTTATCAGTCATATCTGATGTGTTCTAGCAATATACCAGCTATTGTTGCTCATTGATAAAAATATTACAGATTTCAGTATCAGTGTTATTAATTGAATTTTGTTGAAGAAAACTCTTGTATGATAGAAGTGTGGGTGATGTGATGCAGATCTTGTGTTTCTTTCATATTATACTGGGTGTCCGAAAAGTCATGGATTACCTTTTACCTGCTGATGGGCCACAAGGGCATCTACCAATAAAAAAAAATTACCTACCAATCAATTTTTTTTTTCACCAAGGCCGATCAAAAATAAGGTAAAATATTTTTTTGGTGAAAATTTTAAGTTTGAACCTAAGTTTTAGGTATTTAAAAGATGTAACTTTCTTGTATTCAATCGATAATAGGATGATTCAATATGAAAATAAAAAAACCTGTACTCGAAGAAGTTTTCATTCGTAGAAATGGCATGGAAAAAATTGATGAAAGGTAGAGATTTTCCAAAATATGATTAAACATCAAAAAACTCGGAAACCATAAGACTTTTACCATGGTCTTTTTTTCTATTGGTAGATCCCAATGTGGCCCATCAGCAGGTCAAAGGTAATCCATGACTTTTCGGACACCCAGTATATGTTAGTAAGAGATAGCGTAGTTTAATCCAACCGGTGAGTTAAACTTGAAAGCTCTTACGCTGTAGAGTAAGTAGATGTACAAAAAAGCGTAAGAAAACATTTACTGCATGATATATTAAATAAGTGACAAAACATTTTTTTTTTATGTTAATGTCTTTTAAATTAAAGCTTCAGAATTAATTTTAGTGTATTTTTTTTTTGTTCATTTTTTTTATTTTTATTTCCAAGTTGTATGTGATGATAGACATAATAGTTGTGTTTTATTATTGCTAATGATATGAAAAACAAACCCCATTAGGATTTATACGCTAGTTTTTTATTTTTTTAGAGTAAAATAAACTGTAAACATGTCAAACCATATATGGTTTCCTATGCGGTAAAGGGTTAATAAAGAAGGAAAATAGGCCTTACCAACCTTATTAAAGCCAGTGGCCTGTTTCCCAACGGAGCTGGATAAAGTATAGTACTTATTGATTAGTTTGCTAATTTCGTGTTAACAATGGCGACGATTCCGTTGTTTACAAACTAAACTGAACTTAAATTCAGTGCATCTTTTCCTTTCTATTTCATTAAGAAAAGGACTCAGTAAGAAAGGACAGAAGATAAATATTATACATATAGTAGTCAAAAGATTATATTTATATCAGTTGTACTTAAAATTTTAATGTCCCAGTGTAATTGAAATGTAAAGTGATGGCCTGAAACACAGGTTTGTATAAACCTAGATAGGGCGGGTCGCTGCTTAACATTCTAATTCCGATCCACCATTACTGTGTACATGTAGCCAACATGTACACTTTTTGTAAACGTTTTTTTATGAAATTAAATTTATTATTATTAGTTTAGTCCTGTCAAATTAAGATACTCCATAGACAAGTTTAGACGTGATTAAAAATTGGCTACTAAGAATACGTCAATTTACGTCAGACGCTGACTAATTTGACAGGATTAAACTAATATTTATCTTCTGTCCTTTTCTTAATGAGATAGAAAGAAAAAGATGCACTGGACTTAAATTTAGTTTAGCTTGTGAACAAGCGAATGGGCGCCAGTGTATGGTCTTTTGATGTACTAGTTTTAACCTAACGGCATTCCCACACAATGAACTATTGAACTTTTACACCACCTATATCTACCTAACACTTTTCCTCATCAATTTTGCACGCTATGACGCAGCTATTTTTCTCGCTCAAAAACAAAATCCTCTCAAGGAAAACTAATTTTATTATTTACTTGATGTACTTACCGTGACAGTCACATATTATACGATAGGCTCTCGTGTGTCATAGGGACTTCACCAGCCGAGAATCGAACCGTTAGCTGTGCTAAAAACAATAACGACCTGATTCACAATCGTTGGTACAGTTCACTGCACGTCTGTGGTACAGACGCCAGCACATCAAGCTACCCGAAACTGTCAAATTTTCCCAATCAACTTTGAACCTTATGCGTTATCGATAAAGTTGAAATCTATTAAAGGAATTTGACAGATTGTAGTAGGTTGATGTGCTGGCGTCTGTACAATTTAACCAGAGCTGAGGCTCTGTGTCGCATAAGGACTTAGCATTATTTTCAAATTCAAATTCAATTCAAATTCAAAATGTTTATTTCAGACAATAACAATCCATATTTTGTTGTTATATACAATATTTTAAACTATGTTCGTACACGTAATATATCAAAATTAGATTAAAATTAAACGAAAAATTAAACAGAATTAAATTAAAATTATCTTAACATTAAAATCAAAGTTAAAATAAATATTAAAATCAAAATCAAAATTACAATCAATATTAAAATCAAAATCACAATCAAAATTAATTACAAATTAAAAAAATTCCAATAATAAATAAATAAAATAATATAAAATATTTTTTATTTCAGACAAATTATGCACCGTCCATATAGAGAAAAAGAACTAAAATGAAATTAAATAACCCTCTCAATTAGAGACCTCCACAGCGGAGATGAGACTCTGTTAGCTATCGTCTTATGCTGAGCGATGGCTGTTTTGCGTGGATGTGACGGCTATTTTCACCCAAATTGTTCTTTTTTCGTGTTTGTGATCTCTCCCTTTGCGTCATGTTGGCCGCAAATAAACACATTTTCTTTCTTTCTTTTTCATTTGACCTTGAACCGGCCCAACTTAGGTCAATAGAATAAGGGGCCAGCTCACACTGGTTTTTTACCACGACCGTGCGGCCGACTGTACCTCTGTGACACACTGTGGATCATTTGAATCACGCTTATTCGTCGTAGTATATCTAATAAATGTACGCAGAAATAAAGAATCAGTATTCTTTGAATTGTAGTCTATCTGGTTGTAATATTCCGCTATGAATGGGAATAAGGAAAAAAAATGCATTTGAAAAAAAAAATGTCATCGTTATTTAACTGGCCGCAGTTATAGTCCAAGAGCCCTACTTGCGTAATACATTTAATCACAATCTGAATAAATTTGAAAGATATTGCTAATCCATTGCTTCATATGTTCGAGAAATTTGTCGGCTCAACGTAGTAAATAACGCAATGAATGTTGTTGAACTGTCAAAATAGAAGCCATTGTGCTACTAGTTGTGTGTTACGGAATTACCCCGGAGCTCAGTAAAACTTCAATAGCTTACCTATTAGTTAATTAAGTTCATAACAAACACTTGATTTCAGGTAACTTTTATGCTATTCAAGCAAACAAAAAACAAGAATGAATGACTAAGTATTAACAACTAGTCTATTTCGTGGAATTGAAATAAATCTCTGTTTTTCTTCCGTCCCTTAAAAAGAACGAAATTACATTAAAATAAAAACTTAAATTCGCAAGAAAAACTCAAACCTGCGCGTACGCATACAACCTCAAAATGTCGCCCAGTACTTTACTATTACCATCGATCCGTTCCAAGATACGCACGGAAATCATAAGTTTACATATACATAAATCTGTTAACTTGTATGTACGGTTGTTTGTTAACATACGGGAGTATTAGCCGTCCACCTGACTCAAATTATACCGGGCGGCAAGACCAAAGGCGTATTGTGCGTCAACTAAACGGACTTATACCTACGCAAATGACGTGGTTGCGCAGGAGTACAAGCTGTGACAGAATTACGCAGCGCCGCCATCGTCTTGTTCCTGGTTCATTGTTTTTTAAGGATGGGAAGATGTGGGGATAAAGGTATGGCGGTTTTGTGTAAGTAATATTTTATTGGATTGTAATTGTGTTACTGCAGGGTTCCCATAATGTAAGGAGCGAGCATTGATAACCACGCTCGCTCACTGTGAGTCAGTGATTTCAGACGAAATAATATACCCATACATGTCTCGTTGGTTGGATCTTATGGTTTCTATTTAGATATAGTGGTTTATGACAGATATAAATTCTAGTAAGTAATCTATCTATCAGTTTTTATTTTAAGATTGCCACACATCCGAGCCGAACGCGTCGAACGAATCGAAGCCAAGGAGGCCTCGCACACATATCCGCAATTCCGCACCGAAAGAATCGACCGCGCCGAAAGAATCGACCGCGGCGAAGACAAAACAATGAAGAAGTAGTTCTCGCGCGTTGCTCTGTCGTACGCAACTAATAGAATGCGAGCGCATCGGTCGAGTCGATCGCATCTGATGACGTCATCCGAATTCATCCAGGAATTCTGGGGTTCTTCCAGATTCGGACGATTCGACGCGGGCAAGTGAGAGAGTTTCCATAAGATCGATCGATGCGTTCGACGCGTTCGGTTCGGATAAGTGTGCGTTCACCTTTAGTGCGAGTAGGTAGAAGATATGTAGCCATCCCTTTACGAAAATTTAAAGTTGATGGCACCATTGCTGTGATGGCACCTTTACAGGAAGGCAGGGGATATCGTATTTATTTCATATTTTTTTTAGATAACTGATTAAATATTTGTATGCTAGGGGGGTCTAAAATCATGTGCTGAATTCACGGTTACAGCCGTGCGATTCTGTAACCATCTCACCGTGAAAGCTTGGGTGAAGTGAGCGTGGAGTGAGCTTCATTCGCCAGGGATTAACACTATTAAGTGCTCACTTCACTTATGATTTCACGGTGAGATTTTTACAGAATCGACCGGCAGTTTGCACGTCGATGGCCCTGCGACCCTGTTTAATACTGACCGAAGTACCCAAGTATGACCGTTAAGGTGCACATGGTCTTAAGTAGATATGGAAACCATGAATCGGCAAACGTAGGGTAGGTAGGACGCCCTGATAAAAAGGCTTTATTAAAGAATCTTCCTTCAAAAACTAAGTCAATATTATTCTAAAAGGTTGTATTTGTGTGTGGCCACAAAAAAACGAACATACTATGCCATCAACACTTACAAAAACCACAGACAACAATTTTCAAAACAGGCCGATCCTCAATTCCTCACAAATAAACCGTTTCGCTAAAGTGCACCTCGTATTCATGTTTCAATCCCACATACCGAGGGGCTGGGCTGATAACAAGATGTAATTGGTATGTGTAATACAGATTGTATACAGCATTGATATCTTCAAGTGGTTTGCCATCGCGCCACTCCACTATAATGGTGCTGATAAGCATTGGGCCACTCTTGAAGCATGTTAGGTCTAGTTGTGACGTGTAGCTATATTTAGAGTTGTGTATTTATAGATGGAATTCTGAGTATTTGTGTGCTGGGAGTGTTGGCGAAATGGTTGGAGTAATGTTTAGGTATCTGTGTGACTTGAGTACATAGGTAAACAACCGAATTGGGTAGTTGCATGATATTGAATACTATATATTCTAGTAGATAATAATATATCCACACATGTAATACAATAATAGAATTCGAAATCAAATTTGAAATCGGTCGAAAAATAAAAAACTTATAACTTATAGAAACTTTTTGTCTATCTCTTTCTCGCAAAACGAAGTTTTGCATGTAATTTATATGGCGATACTGAACTATGACGTCACAATTCAGTATTTCCCTCTCTGTCTAATTGAGAGTTTTGAACGCTCATATCTTTTCAATTTTTAAAAATATTAAAAAACTGTTTATACCAAGCTATTAGTGAGGTAAAAAAGCTTCAATTTAAATAATAAAAAAAAAATTAGTCAACTCGCTGATTATTCTGTAGATGTAGCACTTAGGTGAAGTCAGCTGTCAGTCCGTAGAATCACTTGACTTAAGTTTTCAGGATTAGATTTTTAGAGACTAGGCCAGTTTAAACGTTACAAGTTAACCTGTAACATCCAAAAATAGAAGTAAGTAATGAGTTGCATCCTAGCGTTTTTTAAAAAATGTTTAGATGGTGGAACTTTTATTGATAACTAGCTTCTTCCCGCGGCTTCGTCCGCGTAAAAAGTAACTTTCTACTATTATCCCAATGGAACACATTACCGGGATAAAAATTATCCATGTGTTAATCTAGGAAATGGTCTATCTATGTGCCAATTTTCATACAAATCAGTTCAACGGCTTACACGTGATTGAGTAACAAAAATCCAAACATTTCACATTTATAATATTATATAATTAGTAAGATAAATCATTTATTTCGGACAATTATAAGATCCATAAATTGTTTGCAACAGTTTTGCACTTAAAATACTATTGTTAGTACAGACGCCAGCACATCAAGCTACTACAATCTGTCAGATTTATTTAATAGATTTTTAACTTTATCGCTAATGCATAAGGTTCAAAGTTGATTAGGAAAATCTGACAGTTTCGGGTAGCTTGATGTGCTGGCGTCTGTACATTAAACTAACGAGGAATGAATCTGAAGACCACCCAACAACTAGACACGCAGAAACTGTGGAACAAGTCTTCGCACAAATTGCCTTATTATGGCGGAGAAAGCATCTATCGCCACAGCCTTCAGGATGCTATTGCGACTGCTTCTTATTCTGCTCAGGAGTGAGGGAGGCAATTTTTTTGTGGATGATGGCTTGAAATCCATCGATATGGGTTACCGCGAACATTTCTGAGGCACTTGAAAAACGAGCCAGTCGCAACAGCGTCCTAAAAAAATATTATATTGGACGCACAGAACATCCAGCAAACTTTTCGAGTACTTGACCCAAAGATTAGGTACCGGTGTAAAAACTCTGATAATAAGCTTTAAAAAGCGTAATCTTTACTTGGTCTGCAAACCGAACAAATCTTCGTGCCAACATATTACCCCAGACCGATACTCCTTGGTAAGACTTTGACCACTATCTCACCATATTTGTTTTCGACAAACCCGGATCACCACAATCATAATAAGTAGTTACACCTTTTATAAAACTCCGATAATAGTAAGTAATCGTTTGGAAGTATAGTTTGACATTTGGTCCCGCTGATAAAATATTCTAATTATATTTCATCTGTAGTTAGGCTGTTTTTTAAATGCGCACTCTGATGTAATGGCTTGAGCGATCGAACGATAAAAGCGGTGGTTAGTAAGTACAATACCAATAAACTTCTTAATATGTATATTTCGATAACTGTTTAAAAATAACGTGGTATCGGCTGCAACTCACAAGTTGCTGGTCGTAAGTTCGAACGAATACAGGTGCCTTACTGTGTGTAAATTAATTCACAACCGTTGCTCTCAAAACGGTGAAAGAAAACACATTTGAGGAAACCGGAATGTCGTTGAACTGAAAATTCGAAGACAAGTGACATCTACCAACCCGCACTGGGCCCGCGTGGTGGATTACGGCCTACTCCCTCTCGAAGAGAGAAGGCCTGTGTCCCAGCAGTGGGAATATTATAGGCTAATTACATATGTATTTAAAGAATGTTATGTGTATTTTACTTCACCTAAAAATCAGAATTCAAAGAGAAATAGGAGACATCATCTGCCTAGCCTTTTTCCCAACTATGTTGGGGTCGGCTTCCAGTCTAACCGGATGCAGCTGAATAAATACCAGTATTGTACAGACGCCAGCACATCAAGCTACTACAATCTGTCAGATTTCTTTAATAGATTTTCAACTTTATCGCTAAAGCATAAGGTTCAAAGTTGATTGAGAAAATCTGACAGTTTCGGGTAGCTTGATGTGCTGGCATCTGTACATGGAGCGACTGCCTATCTGACCTCCACAACCCAGTTACTGGGTAATACGATACCCCTTGGTAAGACTGGTTGTCAGACTTTCGGGCTTCTGACTACCCGTAACGACTGTCAAAGATCTACGAATGACAGCCGGGACCAACGGCTTAGCGTGCTTTCCGAGGTACGAAGGGGTCTCGGTTTGTAAAGATGGTCACCCATCCACAGACCAACCGCGGCAAGCGTAGCTTAACCTGATCGATCGACCTGTGCGGCTGTTATTATGTAGCCACGGGCCCCTCGAAGAGAAATTGGAGACGATAGAAATAAATGCTAGTATGTAGGATTTGTGACCTGATTTACTGTGTGCACTATTGTTAAAGGACAGATTCGAAGATACATGATTAAGAGGTGTCTTGGATTTTAATAAGTGCTCATCAAAAGTTTCAAAAGATAACTTTTTTAATAACACGTAATCATTTCAAAACATTGGCCATATTTTATTTCTAGGTTTACTCAAGAATCTTGATACTAGATATGTGTCTTTAACACGATAGTTTCAGTGATTGACTAGCAAAAACTCAAGTGACTTAAAAACGTAATAACATTACAAAAACAAAAAAAAAAGCAACAGACACGTGTAATTCCACAACCAATCATAGGTCAACTTCAATTTAAAGTAGAACACTACAAGCCAGTGATGTGACACAGATTACAAATTCACAACAACTGGCAGCAAGTGTACAAACAGAGTAACAATAAAAGTTATATCATCATCTACCACCAGTATTTTACATGGACCGACTGTCTATCTGACATCCGCAACCCAGTTACTGAGTAACACGATATCCCTTGGTAAGAATAGTTGTCAGACTTTCGGGTCTTCAGCCTCACTACCCGTAACGACTGTCAAAGATCTACGAATCATAACCGGGACCAACAGCGAGGCACGTAGGGGTCTCGATATGTAATGCATGGGCACCCATCCAAGAACCGACCGCAGCAAGAGTAGCTTAACCTTTGATCAACCTGTGCGTCTGTTATTATTTAGCCACAAGCTCCTTTACAGCTCATTTTAAGATTACAATTCAGAATACCAGTAAGAGTTATAGAAATAACGAATAGCGATCCAATCTCTGTTGACATTTGCGAAGGATAACAGGTCACCCAAGATACAGTATCAGTGGGTGTCAATCATTTACTTTCTAGTTGTAATTGTACTCGTTATAAACTATTTAAACATTACGTCATTGAATTTGTTTATTTTTTAATTGTAGCGATTGTCTATCTGTGTTTTCTAGGTTGTCTTTTTTTGTCTTTGAGACATATTCAGATTGTTCAATTATTTATTTTTTATGAATACTGTCGCACTAAATTGTCTGGCTTTCTCTCTTTTGCATGCTATATCAAAACGTTATTACGAGTATAAATATTCAATCAATGGTAGCGTTTTTTATCTCATCAAATAATGTGCAAAAGAATTTAAAAAATTTAACCAGTTGAATGCTGTAATTACAGAAACAATTAAAATGCCATTCTGTCTCGCACAGATCTACTTTCTGTATCAGACCATATACGTAGGGTTAAATAAACAAAATCTGACGCCTCCAACCCATGAAAGAATTTAGGATACATACAAACAAAGGTCTCTCTCTTTCATGTATTTATGCTACTTCTGCATATTCATTGATTGAGAATAAACAAAAAAAAATCCATTAAACTATCTCATTTTAAAGTTATCACCTCATAAACATATCAATGACAAGAACTCTTTGTAATATTCATAAAAATAACTAAGTATGTAATAAATATAACTAACTTAATGTAACTCAAGTTTAATTAGTTTGTAGCATTTGCAGCCTATAAATTTTCCCACTGCTGGGACACAGGCCTCCTCTATTCGAGAGGCAGTGGGCCGTAATCCACCACGCGGGCCCAGTACGGGTTGGTAGATGTCACATATCTTCGAATTTTTGGTTCTATGACATGCCAGTTTCCTCACGATGTTTTGTACTGCAAGTTAACACTTAGATACATTATTTACTATCGTATCTTAAAATGTTATAAAGTTATATTTTAATAGTTCAAAACTACTCTTATTACTATTAAAGTGACTTGTTTTATTGTCTTTGAAAAGGCTTTTTTATGAGCTGAGAATGATTCAATTAGTAATAATTATTAATTAAGACCTGCCATAAATAATAGAGTTTGTAGCTTTATTCTATGTGGTGCAAGATATTTTAAGACATGATATTTGAATATTAAAATAAAGCTGATCGGCACACACGTTTTGTCTCTACATAATTTAGGGCTGATTTTTAAATCTACAGATAATTTTTATTCGTGGACTAAAATTTACGTCCGACATATTTCGTATGGAAGAACTGTTAAAAATTCAAAATTATTTCTCGGATAAAATTATCTGGCATTGGAATAATCTTAATGGATCAAATATTATGTCAAAAATATCTACAATTTTTCTCCAAACAAAAAAAAAAAAAAACTTCAACTCGCTACAGCAATTCTCAAGAATTACAACCTTGGGTTTTTCCATCTGGAATCTGGAATTTCTCAGCAGCAACCCGGAGTCTGGATTTGTGCCCGGTTGATGGGAATAGGGTCGCCCCCTATCACATGGGACTTAAACATGGTTAACCGTTTTTCGACAGTTGGAACTAGTGATTGCACTAACGTCATACATAACACACATTTCGATAATTTACACTTTAATTTGTATGTAGTAGGTATCAACTATCGATTTTTTGCTGTCAAATAAAAAATGGTGCAGTTTCTATGCCTGTGTTTATTATTATTATATACAAAACTATATAAATTAGCCGCTTTGTTTTCTTTCATTTCAATTTTGCAGGTTTTATAGCGGAAATCAGCGTAAAAATACTCGTAAAGTTTGCACTGGTTTGCCGTTTCAATTGTGTTGTCGTGTATACACATAAATATGAGGTTACTACATATTAAAACTCAACGTTTTTTTTATGCATAACATATTATGAAAGTTTTAAAATCGAAATAAAACATTAACACCTGTTTATGGTGGCAAATTCGTATCTTGGCAAATATTGTATACGTATATTTTATTGATATTTGAGTGGATGCAAGGTTTTTCTATACTGTATAAGTACCTATAGTATATAATTATTATTTTCAATATGTTCATTTGAAGCGATTACATTCGATTCCATCACTTACTACTATACAACGTGTAACGGAAAGGGGGTATCAACCCTGAAGGAGGTGAATGTGCTCATGAAACTCAACAACTTTCCCCAAAGAACATAGGTCGAAATATGAAAAAAAAATTTGGCCCTCCCATAGTAAATCAATCAGCTGGTAGTCAGTTTTGTAAGGGAGGGCCAAATTTTTTTTTCATATTTCGACCTATGTTCTTTGGGGAAAGTTGTTGAGTTTCATGAGCACATTCACCTCCTTCAGGGTTGATACCCCCTTTCCGTTACACGTTGTAGAATGTAATTTAATACGCATATCAATTATTTTTTTTATGGTTATTATTATTTTTTTTGTCAAAACTGATACACTTGCGGTATTATAATGTCTGTCATCATCATCTGCCTAGCCTTTTCCCAACTGTGTTGGGGTCGGCTTCCAGTCTAACCGGATGCAGCTGAATACCAATATTTTACATGGAGCGACAGCCTATCTGACTTCCACAACCCAGTTACTGGGTAATACGATACCCCTAGGTAAGACTGGTTGTCAGACTTACAGGCTTCTGACTACCCGTAACGACTGTCAAAGATCTATGAATGACAGCCGGGACCAACGGCTTAACGTGCTTTCCGAGGCACGGAGGGGTCGCGGTATATAAAGATGGTCACCCATCCACAGACCAACCGAGGCAAGCGTAGCTTAACCTGATCGATCGACTGATTGATTACAATGTCTGTAAGAAGTCATAAATAAGATAATTCAATAAGATATGGCAGTTTATATATTTATTTTATCACGCATTTTACAGTTAACTTTTACGGAATCTGGAATAGTTACGTTCTAAGGCAGCTGTCAAAAAACGGTTAACCTAGTGGACAGTGTCAGATAGATGCACGTCTTCCTAATCCTTTGGCAAACAAGACATAATGTTATGTTATGCAACAAACAAATACCGATACAGATGTGTATGATGATACACATTGACACTTACAACCCCATTGAACCCTCTTCCCTAAGCCCCGCACCCACATTAACTAAGTTATTTATCAGAACATTTCTACAGTAATTAAAGTTATAACTAAGTTATCTTCGACACAAGATAAGTAAACAATCAAAGAATATTAATACAAGAGATAACAGTTTAACGAACTCTTATGCTCTTTGGTACCAGCGTAGAACAAAAAAATAATTATATGTAGTTATGTTACGGTTTAACTGGGGGATTAGTCATTATTTATAATTGCTGGGTTATGCGGTAAAAGGTAAAGTATCTTCTAAAGAATAGGTTACATTTGAATTTGGAGCGATTTAAATAGTTTAAAAAAATATGATTGACATGTAAATGTGTTTGAACAAACCTACTTACAGAAAATAAATCATTTATCATTTATGGAAAACTTTTCTGGACTTTAAAATAACAGGGATTAAAAGTTCGGAATTCAATTCGCGAGATTAGCCGTCGATAGCTTTTGTTTTACCTTTTTTTTAAACATGTTTGTTTTCTTTACATAAATAAATATTTTGCTTCGGAAACTGGCACACAGGACTTCATTGAAATTAAGATCCTGTCTCTCAAACATAAAAGAGCATCGCTGCTTTTAAACGAATAATAAGTTAAGAGTCTTTATTTCCATTTCCAGTCAAGTACATTGTACCTATATCTGTTTTTTACCAAGTTACATGTTGAAGAAGAAGGATCTTCTAAAAGTAGGGACCAAGAGAAAATAGCACCTATAAGAGTCATATTAAGCAAAAAGAAAAATGTTGCTGTCGTTTAGTAAATCCGTCGCCAATTCGTTTATTTGTTACTATGTAAATATCGTTTTAGCTAAAATAATAATAGGTTTTTAGGTGCTACTTCATTTAGTTTATCTAATACATATAACTATTTTATCCTCAATTCCATTTAAGGATAAAATAGTTAGTTCATGACGAATTATAGACTTTGAAGTTATTTATTAGTTAAGATTTCCTTCTTCATGTTTAAAACAACGATAAGTATTTTTTTATAGTCCACTCGCTATTTCTATCATTTTCTATAAAATGGTAATCAGTATACGTAAATATTTATGATATACGAATTACTGTTTATGTACAAGTAAATCACATTACACCTCTTACCCAATGTTGTTATAATTATTTTGATAAGAAAGTTTTTCAAATCATATTATTATTTACATTGAAAGTTAATGATAAACAATATTACTCAATCTATTTTAAATAAACTAGTCGTTTATTTTTACTCTATAATAATACATTAAAATTCGTTTTACTGCTCAACTTGTAAAGTATACAAGTAAAATAAACGTAAAACGTAACTCCTAAAAAAGACACGTGCGGAGAACTTTCAAAAGTTCACTTATCAAGTTAAAGTAGACAAAATCAGATTTTGCAAACAACAAACAATAAAATCAGTCATTACAAATAAATTCCAGTCTTATAATCAAAACGTAAACAAAAGATTCAAATAAGAACGCGCCAAAACTAAAACTTCCAATTCCAAAAACGAAAACTTCTCCTCCAGTTTATTTTTAAGTTAGAATTTTAAAAAGTAAAACTTACGTTTCAGCGGTTTGGGGTTGCTCTGTTTCCTTCGAGACATGACCTAGCACGGGGCTCCAGCGATACCCAACATGACACAAACACTCACTACACACGATACGAGTTTGTTTGCACTAACATGCGACCGGCTCCGTCGAAGGTCGGAACGCGACTGTTTCGGAGGCGTTCTCGACCACGTTGGTACCAATTCGCGAGACTCTTGAGGGCTGGGTTTGGCGCCGCCCCCTTTAATCCCCCCCGCCCCACCGTAGCGCGTAGATCCGTAGTCGCGTGGACGTTTGCTGAAACTTTTTTTTTGTTTTTTTTTTTTGTAATTGTGTAATGAAGCTAGTTGGTATTGGGTTTGAGGAAGTAATGTAATAAAGATTCGTGTTAATAATAAAATCATTTTCAAGAATATTATGAGAATTACTGATGCTGCAAGCAGATGTTCAGGAATTAAATAAAACAAAAAGGACCAGAGCTAAGAATAAACATGGTGCTTAAAAAGGAGTTCGGAATTCCGATTTTTTTTATTTACGCCATATTTTGATTATTGCGCTTTGAAACATGAAGGATTTATTCTTCAGAAGTAGTTAATGAATGAATGAATTTCAGAATGCACTCTCTAATGCCCGGTTCCTGTAAACAAAACGAATCGTTTTGCTTACCAATGGTAACATTTTATATTGCCAAACTGGGCATATAAATAGATTCGTAAGCAAAGTTTACCTGTGAAAGCTACTTCCATATGGCAGGATCTACTACGCAAAACTAAGCTATGGTAAAGATACAAGAGACTTAAGGTCATACCTAAATTCTGGCAAATAAATGAATTTGAATTTCAACAAATGCCAGAAGTCTTTTTCTCACCAAAAAAATCCTATAAAACGGTCATCAGCCGGTCGATCCTGTAAAAACCTCACCGTGAAATCATAAGTGAAGTGAGCACTTAATAGTGTCAATCAATCATTACGGAATGACAGAGCTCACTTCGCGCTCACTTCACCTAAGTTCTCACGTTGAGATTTTTACAGAATAGCACTGCAGTATCCACAAAATTAAAAACAAGAAATACCCATCCATAGTATCAACATCCATAGTCTTATTGGTCTACTTATAGACGTAGACCAATAAAACTATGGATGTTGATTGAGTGAATAGTCACTTAACCATCACAATCATCAGCTTCTTGGAGTATAAATAAAAGAAAAAGTAATGTTTCACATAGCTACGGTTTACAAAACAGGACATCGAAGAATTGTGGCTCGTGTCTAAGTAATAAAAGCCGCACAGGTAGATCCATCAGGTTAAGATATACTTGCCGCGGTTGGTCCGTAGATGGGTGACCATCTTTACATACCAAGATCCTTCCACGCCTCCGAAAGCACGTTAAGCCGTTGGTCCCGGCTGTCATTCGTGGATCTTTGACAGTCGTTACGGGTCGTCAGTAGCCCGAAAGTTTGACAACCAGCCTTACCAAACATTTACTAACTAACTGGGTTGTGGAAGTCAGATAGGTAGTCGCTCCATGTAAAATACTGGTATTCTGCTGCATCCGGTCAGACTGGAAGCCGACCCCAACATAGTTGGGAAAAGGTTAGGCAGACGATGAAACAGTAACGTAAGTATTAGGATAAGATTTTTTTTTAATCTGGTAATTAATACCAAAAGGGGGAAACTTGTTTACTATTAGATGGCAAACAAAAGAACACCACCTTATGGTAAGTGGTCGTGGCCACCGAAGTCATCACGGGGCGCTTCGCCTTCCGTACTAACGAGCTTTAGCTGATAGATCGCCCTTTGCCTTGTCCTGCTGGAAGCTCTTCCGGAAGACTGACGCGAGTCCTACCGGCAGTGCGCAGTTTATATGAATTTTTTTCTGGTCCTTCCAGCAGTACGGTGATTTTGATTTTTAAGTTGCGCTCATCAGAAGCTTAAAACATTTGGTAAGTGCGTATTAAAATAAAACTCACTGGTTGAAGTACAGAAGAAATTTGACAGATTGTAGTAGCTTGATGTGCCGCCAGCACATCAAGCTACTACAATCTGTCAAATTTCTTTACCTAATAGATTTTCACCTTTATCATTAAAACATATGGTTCAAAGTTGATTGAGAAAATTTGACAGTTTCGGGTAGCTTGATATGCTGGCGTCTGTACAAAATACAAAAAGTTTATTGGCAAAAAGAAAAGGTAATTACAGACAGTAATTTTTTCTTAGATAGGCACAGATTAAGTTTGTACAACTTAATGTTTTGAGTACGAATGAGCAGAAAGAAATAAGTCGGTTTACAAGGCAAGTGTACCTACAGCGAGTGTGTGCTTGTGTGGGTGTCTGTGAAAGTGTGAGAGATGACGGTGTGTGTGTGTGTGCGTGTGATGTTTTACCTGGCACTTTGACTTGTGACAAATGCTAGAGAAATGATTCTGTTTCGGTGTATTAAGTTTCAGAAGCTATTTCTTTAGTAGACATTTCTAGCGAGCGGTTAACCAGGTTGCAGACCTTGTTATTCAACAAGGTCCCTGCCGGACGGACAGACGGCCAGACGGACGGGACTTTGCAGGCAGAGTTGGGACTCTGAACAGCCGCTTTGACAGAAGTTCACTGTAGTCAGCTGTTTTGGGGTGGGTCTTGTATGTGTGGATTTTTGCAGTTAGAGTGAAAAGTTGCCTCAAGCGGAGAACTTTACTTTATCAGATCACATCAAACCACACTATATGTTACACGCACCCCACATTACACTAAACTAAAAGCACACCACGCTTTTTACCACATGTTACTTTACATACTCAAGATGTTAGAATATTGGTGATAAGAATAAGAAGATATTAATCAATTGTAACACTACATCTAAGATATGGAAGAGCGGAGTCTCCTAACACAGGCATTGTTTGCCTAAAAGGAGGCTCCAAACACAATTCATTGTATATGAAGCTTTTTCTGAAAATAAATATACTTTTCATTTTTTAAGTAAAGTGAGTGTTGCATCCGGATATGAACATTGTTAGTATAGGTAACTGCCGTGCGATTCTGTAACCATCTCACAGTGAAAGCTAGGGTGAAGTGAGCGTGGAGTGAGCTGTCATTCGCTAGGGATTAACACTATTAAGTGCTCACTTCACTAATGATTTCACGGTGAGATTTTTACAGAGTCAACCGGCTTTAATGTTTATATTCGAATGAAACGCTTGCTCACATTCGCTTATACAAATAAGAACATTATCACCCTCAAATAAAGTTCATATTCGTACAGAACGCTTACTTTAACCAGCATAGTGAAGTTAAAGAGAAAATCTTGCCCTTAGACCCGACGATCTATCACATCTTTCCATTGTTTAGTCATCGAAACAAATAACATTGCAAAAAATTATCAGAACATACAAAGTGAAACTAAATCAAAGCTTTTACAGGCAGCCCACATTTCTGGTTAAAAAAAATATTTCTCAATAAGAAATTACGAAGATTTCACTTACTTGAGAACATTTTTAAAACTTACTAATATTATAAGAACTTTGACACACAAAGTAAGCAGCTATTGTTTTTCTTTACAACAAAATCATTTACGCAATATCTAAGTTAATAACATTTCACTTCGTAGGTTCGCAAGTAACATTAACGAATACAAAACAAAACTTTGGTCGCAAAGGTCGCAAATATTATTCATATTATGTTTACCTAATATTTTGTCCCAAAACATCTATACCTTGACGAAAACAATGTTCACAGTGATAGTTATAAAACAAGGTAAACAAGACTGAAAACGTCATGACGACTTATATCGAATGACACGAATTTTTCGTTTATTTCAAGAACAAGAATGTTACTTCTCTCCTCTTCATTCCACGTCATTTATGACATCTTTTCGGAGCTGACTGTACAAAAAAAAAACACATTTGACTATCCAAACTTTCAAGTTCAACCATCATTTATAGAATTCATTACGGCAGATGTAAATATATTATAACATATTAATATTAAACTTACATAATATAATGAAGAAATCTCGATGTTTTGTCAAGTCGCAAAACCGTGCGAAGCCGGGGCGCGTCGCTAGTATATCATGAAATATAGCCAGACAAACTGTCAACCATGAGGAGTAAGTATTATCTATTACTTTACTCCTTTTTTTGGTAGCGGCGTAGCACGTCTACGCAGATTGCTACGACGGCTACGAGGCTACGCACAGTTTGTGAATCCATTGTTTCAATAAATAAATAATATTAAATAATATTTTGAGTTACAAATATTGTTAAGCTGAATTTCAGCCAATGACGATCTGCTTTAATTTCACCTGTTTTGGAAAAAAATCTCATAACACAAAAATAAATCATTTCTACGCAAGAGAGGAAAGTAGCTACTCGTACTACGTATAACCGTTTATAAATATTTTTTTAAAATAACTATTGCCAGACACATTCGTGATATAAAGATGACAGTTTTTTTCATGCCATTGTGGTGAAAGGATTCGTCACCAGTACTGAGTGCTAAATGTCCAGGGGAAAAAAGACTAGTCCTTATGTAAGAACTACTCTAGGAAAAAAAAAGAAAACAAAATTGATATTCTGACTAAGTTTCTGTATTGCTATTTTATTTTAAAACCCTACAACCACAAATTAGTATTTTAGTTGTCAAAACATTACTATTATGCTTTGACAACTAAAATACTAATTTTGAAATTATATAAATTGATCAATAGAATTAGCATAATTTTTTTTTATTAAAATCTAGATTATTTGCTTAGTCGATCCCTAGCATCAGTGGGATGACACTGAGAGCTCACTCCACGCAAGTTTTTTACAGAATCGACATGCTGAAGAGTTTGTTTGTTTAATTCGTTTGAATGCGATTATATCTGGAACTGCCTGTCGGATTTGAAAAAATATATTTTATACTACACCTGCTTGGAAAGTACCTTGATACTTTATCAAATTTACGGTAGAAAGTACGTCATTGCATATCGAACAAATATGCGGGGAGAAAACGCATCTGAGCGGGAGAGAAAAGTGTATGAAAATCCATTTCTTACGTGGTTTTTCTTTTTTAATTTTGTGTAAGACTAGGCTCCGGTAACCTAAATATGAAAAGCCAAAAAGTTTTTACAGTGAGTTTTTCAAACGACACCCTCGACGGTAATCGGTCACTTTCTCCTCTCGGTGAACAATGTACTATGCTTTTGATAGCCCGATTCTTGAGGAAGGCTATATGTTATTTAACATCACGCTGGGAGTCTTAGGAGCCGAGCAAAAAGAAGAAGAAGTCCCGGGCAGAACCTATTGGCGGATAATACGTCAGTTTGTCAGTTTGTTAGTCGTCACTGTACTTTTTTTTAGATCAGGACGGCCCCGACTTATGAGTAGGTAGGTTGTGGGTGCGAATCCAGGCCATCCAGCCATCCAGTGCCTGGGATTTACACAATTTATGTCATCAATACTGCTCTTAAAAAAAAAAAAAAAGCAGTCAACAACTGGAACCATACTGGAACCGTATGGTGGATTACTGCCCTCTCACAGCGAGAAAGCCTGTGTCCTAGTAGTGGGAAGATATTTATATACTTATCTGTTCTGTGTTCGATACCTACCTACCAATAAAATTACAAATCATCATGAAACTTTTCCTGAAATAATAACAATAGAAACCTTATTTTCAGATAAATTATCTTTTTAGTACCGAAACTGCAACGAAGAGGAAAAGACTTCAACGAGCAAATGATGCAAAATATTTGTGCTACGTAATTACGTATGAAGCAACAATTTGTTTGCTTTGCCTAACATTTCCACGTTAGGTATCTGTTTTGATTTCTTTTCCTAGATCATACTTCAAGCAAAGTAGGTCAGGTCTAGAAGGCGACCCCAACATAACTGGGAAAAGGCTAGGCAGATGATGATGAGCTCAGTTCTGTCTGGGACTGCCTAAGATTAATTGACCTTGTAGACTTGTAGAAAAAGCCACTATGTAAAAATATGTTTTCAATTGCAATCATCAGCAAACTTCTTAGTGACGGGTGGCGTGTTTCTTGTATTCATGAAATAATAAATATTTCGTAAATACATGAAACCCGCCACCCCGCCCGTCCCACCGTCGCCGTCGCCACCTCGCACCTCTTCAGGTCACCGTCATTAAATGCAGCAGGGTTTCACGATGTGAGCGCACATCGAGATATATATATATCATATATCTCATCATTCATCATATCAATATAGATATATCATCATTCATCATTCTCTTGTCCTGCCCAGAAAATGCCTGTTCACTCTTGCTTTGAAGGCAGACGGGTTAAATGTGGGAGGGAACACAGGTGCTGGCAGAGAGTTCCACGCTTTGGCTGTGCGCATAATAAACGTAGACGAGAAGCGCTGAGTACGACTCGTCAGGATAACAACCAAGTGTGGATGGTACGCTGCAGTACGTCTGGTTGTCCAGTGGTAAAAGGGTGATGGGGGGATCAGATCGTGGAGCTCCTGCGCACACTCTCCTAAGTACAGTAGGTAGAAGACCGACAGGCGAGCAACATTACGCCGATGAGCTAGGCTTTGAAGCGTAGCTACCAACGTCTCGTCGCTTATAAGCCTTTTAGCTCTGCGTTCCACCGATTCAAGTGCAGCAAGCTGGTATTTGGGTGAGCCATCCCACAAATGGCTGCAATAGTCCATACAGGAACGAACCTGTGCTTTATACAGACTTAAATCTGTCCAGATGTGAAGTATCACCGCACCTTATTTAAGATGCCCAGCTTCTTTGCTGTGGTCTGAGCTTTTGACTCGATGGTTGAGTCGAACTTGATATCAGATGCCCAAAAGCTGTAGGCGGTCAGTAACCGGTACAGATGTACTTCACAATGTAGGAGATAATTAGAACTGGCTCCTTTTAGCAGTGAAAGGACACGCCTGTGTTTTCAGAGCATTGAATTTGACCAGATTGTCGTTACCCCACTGGGAAACGAAATAATTCATTCGTTCCACAATGGCCTCTCTCAGAGTAGCTGTTTCCTCTCAGCTGGCTCTTACACTGGACAGGTATCTTTCTGCGACTGTGCTGTCATCTGCGTACCCGAATGCACTAACCTGTAGCACGTCGTTGATGTGCAGCAGAAATAAAGTCGCAGAAAGGACAGACCCCTGAGGAATACCAGCATCAATGGCGGTATGATCCGATGAGCAGCCATCAATGACCACTCTGATCGATCGATCAATCAGGAAATCGGAAATCCAGTTGCAAAATTCAGCAGAGATGCCGAACGCGGGAAGCTTACTCAACAGACTGGCGAAGATCCTTTGAGATATCAAGCGAAACAGCAAGGACTTCGCCGTGTCTCTCAATGTCCTCGCAGCAGCAATGCGTAACATACACAAGAAGATACCCAGTTAAACGACCACGATGAAAGCCATACTGGTGGTCACTGAGAAGCTCATTGTCTTCGAGGTATGCCAGGAGCTTATAGTTAAGTACCCTTTCCATCACTTTGCACTGTATGGAGGTTATGGCAATTGGTCTATTGTTGACAGGATCAGCATGGTTACCCTTTTTGGGCATTGGCAAGACTTCCGCACCACTCCGGTTTTTAGGGAGAGGTGAAACAAGCGCGTCAAGACAGGGGACACCAAGTGAGTATCCTGGGTAGTTGAGGTACGCCACGTCTAACGAGGTCGCTATCTTCGTCTCCGTCAAAAGGAACAAATGCGGCTTCTCAGTCTCAAGGTGGTAATGGACCGGATTGATATATGAGTGCAATCCACGGATGTTAGTGAATTGCACTTTAGTGGGAGTAAGTGCCGCCCTTTTTTAAATTTATTACTTTTATTTTTACGCTTCATGGGGTTAAAACGAGTTTCTAGGGAATTTAGGAAAACGCGAGGCGAGTCCAATTCACTAAAACAGCTCCCAGGAGCAAAGTTTGACAGCCTAGGACAACGCAACTGCTAACTCTCATATTCCTTAAGAAACTGGAACTCCCACGCATTGACGAAACACAGCAGGCTGCTTGACGCAGGACTCCGGTGGGAGTGTGGTCGAAAACCAGACGGGCGTTAGCCCTACCACCGCAAGGGAAGAATTGGCCAGTCAAATAAGCGTTGGGTGTGACTGTCCAGGATGCGCCGAGCGCTCGGTGCAGTTGAGTAACTGGCGGAAAAACTGTGCTACACGAGGAGGCTTCTTCATGCATCCCATACTTCTAACTTAAATTATCCGTTTAATCAAATGACAAATGTCATTCTTTGTATGAAATGGATATAACAGGGTGAATTGACAAGGTGTCAATTTTCTTGTCAATTATTTACCCGGACTGTACTTATTACATAATTAATATTATACTATGAGAGCAAATGTCAAACGCTACATTTTCTAAAACCATGGAGTCTCATGTGTTTCAAAACCACTGTCCTAATTTATTATAAACCTAAATACTTTTGGTTCTGTTGGATCCAAATTAGCGTTGAAAATGCCGAAAATAACAATTTGTTTTTTTCACGAAAACAAACAAATTGTGGTTTTTTTCCGTTTTTTTCGCATGTTACATAGAAAAATTGACGGAAGGTATCCTTTGGAAAGAAACAGGATTCTTTCAAATGTTTCGCTTGATGTTTTGAAAAGCCATTCTACCCTCCATTTTATTAGTACGTATTAAGGCCGGACCCTGACCAAATAACCTTGAGCATTCGTTCCCTCTTTGCCGCACCCCACCTCTACAATACTTCGTCTAGCTGGCCATCTGGCGAACAACTTACGAACTATGAAACTGCGACTAGTAAAAAGCACAGACCTTACAATACAAAGAGACGGCATTTAATAAAAAAAAAAATATTTCTATGAATGAAAGAAACAGTGCGCCTATGTTGGTCATGAATGTCCACGAATACTTACTTTCTAATTTTTGGAACGAAAAAACGTTATGTGACTATTTTATATGATTATCCAATGGGGTCAAAATCCAAATTCAAGATGGCGTCTCCAAAAATTTGCAAATTTTTCGTCATGGGTGTCGTTTTCATGGTTTTCGAGGGCGCTGACAACGATTATGGGGTCAAAATCAAAATTCAAGATGGCGGCTCCAAAATATTGCAAATTTTTCGTCATGGGTGTCGTTTTCATGGTTTTCGAGGGTGCTGACCACGATTATGGGGTCAAAATCAAAATTCAAGATGGCGGCTCCAAAAATTTGCAAATTTTTCGTCATGGGTGTCGTTTTCATGGTTTTCGAGGGCGCTGACAACGATTATGGGGTCAAAATCAAAATTCATGATGGCGGCTCCAAAAATTTGCAAATTTTTCGTCATGGGTGTCGTTTTCATGGTTTTCGAGGGCGCTGACAACGATTATGTGGTCAAAATCAAAATTCAAGATCGCGCCTCTAAAAATTTGCAAATTTTTCGTCATGGGTGTCGTTTTCATGGTTTTCGAGGGCGCTGACAAAGATTATGTGGTCAAAATCAAAATTCAAGATGGCGCCTCCAAAAACTTGCAAATTTTTCGTCATGGGTGTCGTTTTCATAGTTTTCGAGGGTGTTGACAACGATTATGGGGTCAAAATTCCAGGTAGCGCCTCCAAAAATTTCTAGAAGTTTTTCTGTGTCTGTTTAATTGAGTGTCACTAAGTATTCTGATAAAATTGTACTACATTTTTTATAGCTTACACTATAGAAGCTTAATAACTTGTTGAGTCTATTATACAGAAGGTCCAAAGAACACATAAAATCTATTACGAGACTCGTAGCAAACGCATGGCTAGTTTGAGGCTTTATGCAAACCAAGTCCTTCCTTCTCTTGTTGGAAGGTACTGGGTCAAAAGGAAGTGCAGTGTGCTGGTTTACTATGCTTAAAATAAATAATTGCCTTACTGTTAGTACATTACATGTTATATAGAATTGGTGCGTAGGAAATCTAAAAGGGCGAAAGGTCAACTTTTGGAATTATTGCTCTTTGAGCGCGCTCTAGAGGGAGTAAAATTGTTTTTGCAGCACCCCACCAGGAAGTTATGCAATAGTTAAGTATGGATTGACACAAAGCTAAATAAACCTGTCTAATTCATTTATAGTCGGCTATGTTCTGTAAGTTCTTAAAAATATATTTATATTAATTTGCGCACTCTGGTACAGACTTGAGCAAATTGATATTTATTTATTTAAGGACTTTGGTAGACTTACAGCTAAATACAATGGTGATAAATAACAGTATAATAATCTGACAGCCAATTATAGAGCTTCTCCTGGATGTTTGCCTATTATGGCAGCTGCGCCCGAAAGAGCCATTAGAAATTGCGAATTGTTTTTCTCTGACGTCTGACGTCAATAATTCTTCAGTTTATTATTTTTTTTGGAAATTTTCGCAGCCGCCATCTTGGCTTTAGATTTTGACCTCACTATCAGCTTTAGCACCCTCGAAAACTATGAAAACGACACCCATGACGAAAAATTTAGAAATTTTCGGAGCCGCCATCTTGGATTTACATTTTGACCTCACTATCAGCTTTAACACCCTCGAAAACTATTAAAACGACACCCATGACGAAAAATATGGATATTTTCGCAGCCGCCATCTTGGATTTAGATTTTGACCTAACTATCAGCTTTTGCACCCTCGAAAACTATGAAAACGACACCCATGACGAAAAATTTTGAAATTTTCGCAGCCGCCATCTTGGATTTAGTTTTTGACCTCACTATCAGCTTTAGCACCCTCGAAAACTATAAAAACGACACCCATGACGAAAAATATGGAAATTTTCGCAGCCGCCATCTTGGATTTAGATTTTGACCTAACTATCAGCTTTAGCACCCTCGAAAACTATGAAAACGACACCCATGACGAAAAATTTAGAAATTTTCGCAGCCGCCATCTTGGATTTAGATTTTGACCTCACAATCAGCTTTAGCACCCTCGAAAACTATGAAAACGACACCCATGACGAAAAATATGGAAATTTTCGCAGCCGCCATCTTGGATTTAGATTTTGACCTAACTATCAGCTTTAGCACCCTCGAAAACTATGAAAACGACACCCATGACGAAAAATATAGAAATTTTCGGAGCCGCCATCTTGGATTTAGATTTTGACCTAACTATCAGCTTTAGCACCCTCGAAAACTATGAAAACGACACCCATGACGAAAAATATAGAAATTTTCGGAGCCGCCATCTTGGATTTACATTTTGACCTCACTATCAGCTTTAACACCCTCGAAAACTATGAAAACGATAGCTAATCCAAGATGGCGGAGTAGCGTCCTTTCGTCTTTGTCTATCGATTAGTGTCAGTAGCAAAATTAAATAATGTCTACTTTACGAGGAGATACATGTTATCAATCACCATTTCTCATTTCTGGAGTTTCGTTGTAAGGAGATTTATTAAAGATGTACTAATTAAAAAGAAAAAAAAAACTACAATTATGGAGTCAAGATTATGTAGAAATTTAATGTATTTTTTTTTTGTTAATATTTCTTTTAAATAAGAAGTAGATAGCTTCGAAAAACTGCACAAAAACGGCTTCCGCGGCGTTTTGGTCGGGGTGCCGCCTTAATATGGAAAGAGATAAAGCATAGAATATTTTAAGTGAAATATAGTAAGAACGGATTTGAATAAAAAAAACATGAAAGTTTCCCGTTTCTTTCATATTTTTCGGTTTTTTTCGGTTTTATTGAAAAAAAACATGAAATATATATTGACAAATTTTCTTGAAACTTTCGAATGAAACATTGAAAAAAACAACGGAATTGGAAAGAAACGGGAATTTTTCCTGCTTTTTTCAACGCTAATCCAAATAGGAATAGCAGCGTGAAGCTGTAACTCTCATCGAATAGCTTATGAAAGTTCCACAGAAACTAAACAGTTGCGCCACCTATGTGTTTTGTAGTAAACTGGTTCAGTACCTATTTCACAAACAAAGAACTTTGTTAACGTGGTGTTGGTAGATACTCTCTTGGCGAGTAGCCGTAGTTTGACACTATTTCAATAGATGGCGCTGTTTTAGTTTATGAAGTGTTCTCCTGAGTTTGTATTGCATGTTGGAAATTAAAGAGCCTTTTTTTATCTTTTGTGTTATTACTATTTTAGACCAAGAAAAAATAAAGTATAGGCACTAATGCTCTTTATATTCTTATCTCGGCACAATTCTTTATAAGTTACGAGTGCATGGTAATGCAATTAAAGAGGCATTTTTTTTTTTTGCATTTGCATTAGTAGAAGTTTTCCGCCTCAATGCATTCATTTAGGAATTATTAAACCCTTCTGACATTAACACTTTCTATTCAGGTTTTCAGGAAGACACCAACTACAAACTCCAACTTGGCCACTGTTTGTGTTTTAGTTCTAATATCAACCAAAAGGTGTCACTGTGCATTTCGAGACTATTCGTGAATCGCGGTGTCAAGATTCTCCGCCGTTTGGTTGGGTCACCCCGAATCCGCTTGTGTAGCATCTCTGGTTTCCCTTCAAAACGCATAAATCTTTCGCCTTTTACTAAAGATTTCCGTGGAGGGGAACACTCAAATGAGTCTATAACTATTTTTGAAATAACTTTGCTTCGGCAGAGTTTAGAATTCCTAGATAGTGCTTATAGCCTGAACTCATTTGTACGAGTCACGGACTATAATAGAAGTACGAGTATAATATTGTTCTCTTCTCTCTGGTCAACAGACAACTCACAACATCTGACCATGGCTTGGTGACTGAAAACTGCTGAAAACATGCCTAAATGTAACTTCATTCAATGTTGTGATTTCTTCGTTACCATAATCGTGTTTTCTAAAATCACTTTATTTGTTACCAAGAACTTATATTTTTAAAACTTTATTATTTTTTATCATAGCTAAGTGTGTAACTTCAAGTTTATCTGAAAGAAGCTAGACATTTTTAAATAAATGGAAAATATACAATTTTCCATTTATTTAAAAATGTCTAGCTTTTTGCGATTTATTGAATTTTCGCTTAATAGATTTTTTTTTTACTTTTCACCTGGCCATGAGGAAGGAAACAAGCAAGACATAGTTATGTTATCTCTGCAAGTTTCGTCAGTGCAATCAAAATATGATGAGTGTTTACGAGTTTTATTGCCTTCAGAATTTGACTAGGCACCTATTATTTTATTTGGTAACAAACAAAATACTAGGTCGTGTAATTAAAAGTTGCTTATTTTTGGTCATAAGTTTATAGTTAAAGCTGGACTGAAATTGCAAAAAAAAAAACGTCTTAAGAATATAACACTTTATTATTCTATTTTCAACGAAATATATTTGCTTCTATTTAGCTGAAGTAACCTATTCTATGTAATAAAAATGAGATTGGCTGGACCAATTAGGCTATTTAGTGTATCAAAATGTTCGTAATAGTACGAATTCCATTTTTATGGACAGAACAATTTCCGGAAAATATACAAATTCGGAAAAAACTAAACGTCCTTTTTTCTATGGGATTTTGTATGAACTATTGAAAGCACAGGATAACGTTTTTGCACCAACGACAGCCCCATTTTATGCCCAGGTTTTCCTCGACAGAAAAGCATCCATTCCAAGGTTGCCTGGAAGAGATCGCAAAAAGCGATAAGGCCGCCCATTGTATATTTTGTAGTGTTTGTTATGTATTTTTGTGGTGTACAATAAAGTTTATATAAATAAATAACGGTAGACATATTAATAAATATAGGTAAGGTACTAAAATAACTATTTCACAATGACACATAATAATAGTTTCATGTTATCACAGTTGCTCATCACAATAATTAATAATAAACTATGCACGGTTTCCTGTTTTTGTTGAGAACCAGATTGCGTTTATTAAAATAGGTCAATATAAACTGATTAGGTAGTACTCATATTAGATGATTTTACTTTATTCAAATTGTTCCCCCGACTCACCCCTTCCCACGCTATTACTGTGTTCTTTTTGACTTTTTGTAGCCTTATAGCCTTTCTCGAGAATTTTGCTATCAAATGCAAAAAAAACAATTCAAATCCGACTGGTACTTCAAGAAAGTAGCGCGTTCAAACAAACAAACTCTTTACTTTTAATAATAGTAATATAATTATGTGTATTTAGATAATGGCGCCGATTTCCCTTGCTCACAAAGTACACTTTTAAGCTAAGTGCATCTTTTTCTTTATATTGCATTAAGAAAAGGACAGAAGATAAATATTAGTTTAGTCCTGTCAAAAAAGTCAGCGCCTGACGTAAACTGACGTATTTTTAGTACCCAATTTTTTTATCACGTCTAAACTTGTCTATGGAGTATCTTAATTTGACAGGACTAAACTAATATTTATCTTCTGTCCGGTTCTTAATAAAATACATAGAAAGAAAAAGATGCACTGAACTTAAATTTAGTTTATATTAAGTAAAAGAGTATTAGAGTAAAAGAACACTATCTTTCCACTTCATCATAGTTGTGTATGTATTTATTATTTTGATTACGTGATATTTATTAACTTCATAGTGATATTTATTTTAGAAGTAAGTATGTATGTATGTTTGTATGTATGTATGTATGTTTGTATGTATGTATGTATGCTTATTTGTATGTATGTATGTAAGTATATTCTCATTGTATTTGTTTAGTTTTTTAAGTGAATAATTGATTACGATTTTATGTATTCTTTTTGTCTCCTTTACTCTTTCACACGCTGTCTACATCTCTCTATCTAATGTCCTATCGCAGGTATGCTGGAAGAGATTTCTTAAGAAATAAGCATCACCTTTGTACCTATTTTTCTGTTCTGTTTTTTCTTGTCTGTTTATATATGTGTGTACATAAATGGTAAAATAAATAAAATATATTGTGAACAAGGTATTCGGCGCCAATGAAACCTCTTGTATTATAAACATTTGAAGCTCTTTCTGGTTCACTATCACTGCTATCTTCAGCTACCTAACGTTATCAGAACTAACCTAACTTAACTGGATGCAGCTCAATACCAGTCTTCAAGTCCTTCACTGGAACGCCTACAAAAATGACAGCTGCAATGTACAGACATGAGTAATTTCAATTTTGCTATTATCTAACACTTTGACAAACGGATTAGTGAACGCAATATTAATAGGCAAAGCAGGCCATACTTGTAGGTTCCAAGCTACTCGTTAATCAATTTATGTTATCTCTAACGTATTTACACTTACCGTAGGCTTATTACTCGAATCAGTCATGTAATCTAAGGTTTTACGTTGACATAGCGCCTACGGAATACTAGGTTCTTATGTGTTGTTGATTTTTTGTCTAGTGTAACATTGTAGTGTAACAAGTGTAACATTGTTAGTGTAACACCGTGGCTAAATAATAACAGCCGCACAGGTCGGTCGATCAGGTTAAGCTACGCTTGCCGCGGTTGGTCTGTGGATGGGTGACCATCTTTACATACCGAGACCCCTCCGTGCCTCGGAAAGCACGTTAAGCCGTTGGTCCCGGCTGTCATTCGTAGAATATCTTGGACAGTCGTTACGGGTGTCAGAAGCCCGAAAATCTGACAACCAGTCTTACCTAGGGGTATCTATTACCCAGTAACTGGGTTGTGGAGGTCAGATAGGCAGTCGCTCCATGTAAAATATTGGTATTCAGCAGCATCCGGTTAGACTGGAAGCCGACCCCAACATAGTTGGGAAAAGGCTAGGCAGATGTAACATTTGGAGATGCTTATAAATAAATAAAGTTCTCCAAATTTCGGACATGGCCACCAATCTCATCGGAGACTAGCTGTCGCCGTGGGAGATATAATGTGTACAAGTGTGTGCGTAGACACAGGTGCACTATTAATGGGATGGTAATCCGACACGAAAGGAGAGAAAACAGGCGCAGAATAAGGGCCGATCCTCACTATGAAGCCGTTCACAGTTCGTTCTCGGTCCAATCTCGGTTTGATAAAATATTATCAAGTAAAAAATATATGTGTGCATTCATACAGTCCGTAACAGTCAATTAGTGTCCCTCGAATCCCATTCCAATCACGATCAGGGCCGATCCTCACTATAAGAACTGAGTCAGATTGTATAACGTGAACATGGTACGACTTTATCAGACCGAAATCGGATCGAGAATGAACTATGAACGGCGTTATAGTGAGTATCGGCCCTAAACGGCTTAACGTGCTTTCCGAGACACGGGATTATGGTCCCAATGGAAAAATCCAATAACACTTTGCACTACCCGGAAATCGAACCCAGGACCCCATCACGTTCGGAGATGCTTACATCCAGCTGTGCAGTGCTATATGATGATGATAATGATGTCTTCTTCATAACTTTCAAACATGTTTAGGTACACAAAACCCACAAAAACAACCATTCAGTCCGTGTTTACCCCTACCGTGACAATTCACAGTTAAAACTCTAAAAATAGCATTAAAACACCCACTTTTTGCGCTCTCACAACAAAGAGCTGACCGGTCAACGGACACACCCACACACAGTCACACACGTGTTGTCATGCACACAGAACGTAAACACACACATTGACACATGCGCACACGCAACACGAACGCATAGCATGCAGCCAAGCGAGACGAGCTGTGTGCAGTTTCCAACGTTTTCCTTATCCAATACATAATTGGGTACTGTAGTTATTTAATGCACTGTTTTAGTATTAGTAGGTAATTATAGGATTAGTGGTACTAGACTAATTAAAAATGTACACGACGTAAATGGTACCAGTCTGTAATTAGATATTGACAAGGACAAGATAGGACGTCGATAGTTAAAAAAATATGTTGCTTGGAATAACAAACACGATACAATACACGTAGACTCACGTAGTCTACATTTATAATACAACATTTAATATAACATACAGCGAAGCGAGCGGAGCGAGGCGGACTCGCGCACCCAGAATTCCGTACAGCCGCGTACGCACGTACGAACAAATTTGTTGCGTTACATGATACGCAACAACTTGGTTCGCACGTGCGTACCACTATCGAACATCGAACACTCTGTTCGTCAAACATGTTCGCGGCGATCCTTGTAGTGTGTTCTGTATGGACGGTGTTCGAAGAGCTTTAATAAATGTTACGCAACAAAACTGTTCGTATACCTATATACAATACTGTTTCCCACCATCTAGGATCCGCTTTAGGAAACAACATTTCGTGAATCACTGCGAACATCAAAAAATTCTCCGCTACTTCACAATCGACCACTTCCAACGGCGCCGTCATGGCTACTAAGATAGAGTTCACGACTGTTGTTCGCGAACTCGACTCGAACTATGTTTGCGTTCGTGTTCGAATATGCCGTCCATACGTACGAACCAAATGTTCGGGTCTGGTGTTTGTGTTCGCTATGTTCGTGTTCGTACGTGCGTACGCGCCTTACCGTCATAAATACAACGTGTAACGTTAAATGCGCAAAACCTGAAAATAGTTTGATCAGAATAACGAGCAGAATTAATTGAACCACTTTTATTATAGGTCACATTTTTGAAAAAATCTTCATTAAAAACGTCGCCGCGTCTATTTATTAATAGGTCAAGCAACCCAATGTCAGCGCGGCACAGCGGCCCGGTGACGACTCCTCCCTCGGTAAAGCGTCGTCGCAGACGCTAGAAACGATCAGTATGGCCAGTAAAACTAAAACAGTACATATACAATTTTTTAATGACTTATTTTCTCTCTGAAATAGGGCAATTGAATTAAAAATCAGTTGGGGTGTCTGAGGTTTTACGCATTTAACGTTACACGTTGTATTAAATTTTCATTGTTATTATATGATACCCCACATGCCCTAGTAGCCCCAAAAGATATACTTAACCAAAACTCTATATTACACAACTCTATACTTAAACAAAAATAAACAAATCTGTTTAGTATGTTCTCACCTATGTATGTTGCGGTCGGCTTCCAGTCTAACCGGATGCAGCTGAATACCACTGTTTTACATGGAGCGACTGCCTATCTGACCTCAACAACCTAGTTACTGGATAACACGAAACTCCTTCCTCCGCAGTCCTAATATAAAGAAAATGGTGCTCTCCAGTAAAATCTTGCTTTCATAATCAATTGACAATATATTTCATTAAAGCATCATAATTCCCTCACAAGTTGAAATATTGACATTTATTTTATATTTATTGCTACTTAACAATATCGTTTATGATTCAATATCAAGTTGACTCACTGTCATACTTGTACACAAACGACAGATTTTTCATCATGCCACTATTGCGTCAGACGGAGAGCCGGCAAAGTACCACTTAGTGTCGCGATAGCACGGTGGCACTACGTGTGTAATCTACGCAACATCATAGTGTAATATAGTGTATTTTTAATGTAACTTTACACGTATTTTTCTCGAACGGAGAAGCAAAAGTGTATGCAGGAAACCTAGTAGTAGTGGTGAAGCTCTTTGTGATGGAACTCGCCCGAAGAAGTACTACCACCATATACATATAAACCTTTATCGATTGCCCATTACTCAGAAGATACACTCGTACAATACATCAATCAATCTGACTCACCTTTTCTCAACTAATTTTAGGTCGGCTTCCAGTCTTACCGGATGCAGCTGAATACCAGTATTTTACATAGAGTGACTGCCTATCGAACCCCCACCAACCGGTCACTGGGTAACACGAAACCCCTTGGTAAGACTGGGTGTCAGCTTCTGACTACCCGTAACAAATATCAAAGATCTAAAAATTACAGCCGGGACCAACGGCTTAGCGTGCTTTCCGAGGCACGGCGGGGTCTCGATATGCAATGGATGGTCACCACCTATCCATGGACTGACCTCGACAAGCGTTGATTAACCTTGATCGAGATCGACCCGTGGGGCTGTTATTATTCAGTCACGAGGCCCTTTAATACATATACATACAGAGTATACTGGGTGTCCGGAAAGTCATGGATTACCTGTTACCTGCTGATGGGCCACATTGGGATCTACCAATAAAAAAAAATTACTATACTAAAAGTCTTATGGTTTCAGAGGTTTTTGATGTTTAATGAAATTTTGGAAAATCTCTACCTTTGATCAGTTTTTTCCATGCCATTTCTACGAATGAAAATTTTTTCGAGTACACACACACACACAGTTTTTTTTTTTTCATCTTGAATCATCCTACTATCGATTGAATACAACAGACATCATCTTTTAAATGCCTAAAATTTAGGTTCAAACTTAAAATTTTCACCATAACAAATTTTACCTCATTTTTGATCAGCCCTGGTGAAAAAAAAAAAAATTTTGGTAGGTCATTTTTTTTATTGGTAGATCTCAATGTGGCCCATCAGCAGGTAAAAGGTAATCCATGACTTTTCGGACACCCCGTATGTATACCCGGGTTATGACGGGTTTCAATAAAACAAGAGGGCAGCTTATACTGGTTTGGTTCCCAATGATGTGCTTTCCCTATTCCGATGTCCCTAAAGGCGGTGGTTACCACAGATATCAGGTTTGTGGTGGTGTCGCGCCGCGCCTCCGCTCGCCGATGACGCGTACGCTGATCACGCCGCCTGCGCATGCACACCGCGCTTGCATGTGTTGAATTCTATTCTGAACATAGAAAACCACGCCCTATTTCAAGTGTTGGGCGTAGAGTTAAATCATTTTTTTTTAGTATAGTTTTTTAATTTGTAAATTTATATCATTGCCTTCCAGTCCCTTCATTACGAAAGTGGTTTTCAATCATTTTTATTGCGTTCCACAAAGTGTACTTAGGTGGTGACATAAAATTAATGAGATCATTATGGAACCTGTCGGGCTCAGCAAAATATCGTAGTATAGGACAGAGGAAGCCTTAAAAACTAACTTTCTAGTTTTTGTTAACTTATTACTCGTAGTCTTCTTAACTAAAATTAATCTGCCAGTCTTTCCCAAATAGGTTGGTGTCGGCTTCCAGTCTAACTGAACGCAGCTGAATACCAGTATTTTACATGGAGCGACTGCGTATCTGAACTGTACAACCCAGTTACTACGTAACAAGATGGAGTATCTTGTTACCTAGTAAATAATAAAAAACATAATTTTTCTTACATAATTTTTCATATTATTAGTTTAGAAAACTGGGAAGGAAGGAGTTCCTTCCTAGTTGTCTAAACTAATAATATTATAAAGAGAAAAATTATGTTTTTTTTTGTATGTCACGCTAATAAAACGGCTGAAAGGATTTGAATGAAATTCGGCACATAGGGAGACCAAGACCTGTATACTTTTTGATTACATAGGATACTTTTCCCGATATTCCCACGGGATCGAGACTTATGTGAGTTAAACCCCGGGGCTCAACTAGTCTTACCTAAATCTAATGTTATTATTAGAGTTTCTTACCAGAATAATTCTAAGTCTGACGTCACCATGACCACAGTTGGTCAGATCGACCTGTAACCTATTAACACCGCGTTGATAACTGATAACAATGGTCGCCTTATCGCGACGTCAGCCGCGTGGTTTCCCCAAACACCACCCACACATGTGGGGACGTACCAGTTTGTTTACATCACATGCGAGTGGGATGTGTGGTTCAAGTGATAAGATTGTCGCGAGTGTCATGATTCTCGGTATTTAAGTTATGAAATGGTAACACAACTGGCAAAGAGTGTTGTTTTGATTGTAATATTATTTAAATTTAAAAACAAAACATATTTCATTTGAACTCATCATCATCATCTGTCCAGCCTTTTCCCAACTAAGTTGGGTTTGGGGGGTAAGAAGGTGGCTGGGAATCTGGGATGGAGTGGATGTGGAAGGCGGAGGACAGGGTGTTGTGGCGCAGTCTGGGAGAGGCCTATGTCCAGCAGTGGACTGCGATAGATTGAGCTGATTGAAGTCGGGGTCAGTTTCCAGTCTAACCGGACGCAGCTGAATACCAGAATTTCACATGAAGCGACTGCCTGTCTGGCCTCCACAACCCTGTTACTGGGTAACACGACCAACCAACCAGCCAACCAACCCGTCTTACCAAGTGGTACACTTGGTAAGACGGGTTGTTTGGCTGGTTGGTTCGTTTAATTGTAACTGACACAAATTATAAAGTTTAGTAACATAACAAAACATCACTGATGGATCACGCACGAAGGATTAGGCATAGGTCTATCCTTCTGCCTGCCTTAATAGGGGGTGGCCCTATTACCATCATCCGGGGCCAAATCCACACTCCGAGCTGCTACTGAAAAATCCTGCTCGAAACTTAATTCTTTGCCCGACCCTGCCATCGAATCCCAGGACCTCATGGTCAGTAGTAGCGCAAAGACCAACATAGGTTACTATTATAATTATTGCTTTGAATACCTATTGTAAAGAAATTGGAAAATAAAACAATACATTTCGGTTTAAATAAATTTAATTTTATTAAAAAAGATTTGTTTTATCATGCGATGTCAAATCCACCTATTAAAAATAAAATAACCTTTTTTTTTAAATTAAAATAATCTACACACTAACTGAAACACAGGTTATACAAAACGGCACAACGAAGTTCCAAGAAACGCGGTTAACTCGGCGCGTAGCCGGTCACGTGCCCCTGCTACGTGCGTAGCGACGTAGCGATACGCGTATAGCGCGCACGCGTCAGTTACGTCGTAGCACTCGTAACCCCAATGTCAATCTCTTTATTTTAAATTTATTTTATGTAGTTCGTTACTTTTATGAAGCAGACAGTTTTGTTAGTAGATACATTTATATAAACTCACGCCTTCTTCCCATGGGGCAGGGGTAGGCAGAAACTACAGAACGCTAACTGCTACGATCCTTACAATTTTGTCAGTGATTATAATTAATGCTGAAATACACCTGCTTTTACATAAACAAGTACTTAAGAATATATTTCCTATCTTTCTGTATGTCTAAACCATTAGAGCTGTATCCTACCTTTTTGCCAGCAGTGTCATTAACATAGTCGGAAGTCAGAACACAAAAGAGTAGTTCTCCACGCACAGTCCAAAGTCCAACTCCGTGACCTCGCTACCTTCTGTCCCTCGGTCCCAACCCGATCACTCAACCAGCGCGTGCGCCTCACTTTCACGACACAGCGATGCGTCAGCGTCACTCACACTACGATGGGTCACTAACAAATATATGCGTTACTCACACATACGTATCTGCGTCCGCGCATACCAGCCGTAACCGTTACTACTGAGTAGGAAATTAACATAAATGAGTAACGCATTTTTAGTATCAATTTGTAGAAAAATCGAAGAAGCGAGATAGATATAACATAGACTTCTAATAAAAATGCATTTGAGATCACGATTTCGAGATCAATGACCTTTCTCTTGTGTGGTGTAAAAATAAAAGGGCGTGTCCGATTCATATCTTCTGAAAACGGTGATGTAAACAATGAAACGTGATTTTAAAAAGGTAGAAAGAAAATGCCTTTGTTTTATACAACTTTGTTGATGCTGACACACTTCTTTAAATAACTCAAAATTACATAAAACAAGAATCCGAAACTAAACTCGAACGAAAGTCTAATCTAGGAAATCCTGAGTTTGTTTTTTTTGCGTGAAACATATTTATGACTACAGGCTCAGCGGCGCAGGCTCGAGCAAGGGTCGGGGCGGATAATCTCTCTCTGTCTCTTTCTGATCCAATTGTCCCATGATGTCCCACGGCTGGGCAAATGCCTCCGTCTCCTTTTTCGACAAACGTCGGTCCTCTGCCATTGCGGGGCAGTCCTCTCGGTACGAATCAAGTTAAATTAATTTAATTCATACGAAACGAGATCGACTCTAGACAGTCTTGCAAAATTCGTCTAGTTCATTAAAATACGTAAACAGCAAGTCTTGGCGGGTGATAACTTGCGAAATTATGTCTGCTAGAGAGAAGCTTAAATGTTTTGATAACGACTGACTTACGTCACTTATATTTGTCAAAGTTTTAGCGAGGAGAATTCAACGTTTTTAAAGTCCATTGACTCGTCTCTGCTGCAGCACCCTAATTGCAATCTCAATCTGAATTATTTTGAAACGTATTGCTAATCCATTGCTTCATATATTCGAAAAAATTGTCTGCTCAACAACGTGAATAACGCAATGAATGTAGATGAACTGTCAAAATGAAAGGTATTGCTACTGATAGTGTGTTACACAATTACTTCACTGGTAAAACCATACTTAATTGTACTAAAGGAATTAATAAAAAAGGATATATGAAAATAAAAATTACAAAACAAGGTTTGTGAGGGAAAAACTATTTTTGCTATTATTTTTATCTGACCTGTATTCCGTCACACATTTATACGCAGTTTTATTACAGATAGAACTACTTTGGACTTCAAGATGAGTGTTTATTCATTAAATATGAATGACGCAGAGTTCGCGAGTTATTATACTAGACACGTAGATATTATAGTTACACTAACACCGTCTTTTATCTAATCTTATTTGATACCTACAACAACAACAACAACAACCGCTCTGTGAAACTATTCACTTATTGCCGCTGATAACATTTTTCTCAGCACTCATCATACATATTCGTTACTTCTTTTAACGATGTCAAAAGATGAGAATAAAATAATAACAGAATGTAGTACATAACGGGGCAGCATCACAGCGTGACAGCAGTAAACTCTCCAAGACGTGGAAGTCGTCGAAAGTAGCGAATGTCGAGCGCAGGTCATCGAACCGCAACTGTCAAAATAGTAGCTAGATGGTGCACGAGTGTCATTGATTGTGCGCGGCGCGGTGCAGGCGACCTTGTCGCGCCCGCGCCCCTCGCCGACGTCATGCGGGGGCGCGCCGGTGACGTCACGCCGACCTCGCCGTCACACCACGTGCACGTGAATAGCACGCGCCGCCACGCGCCGGCTGCGTGATCACCGCTCTGCTATTGGCCCGCGCAGCCGAGCCGCCCGCTCCCATTGGACACCCGCCCCCCCTCTCACCCCACAATCGCATGCCTCGTACAGCGAGCACTCGCCGAGCGGTTTATTCGTCTGCCACCCGCTTACAGAACCACACGGCTCCCAACAGCGGAACCGCGGAGCGACAACACAAGTTTTGTGAATTAAAAAAGAAAGTTTTATTGCGTTGAATGCTATTAGTTTAATCAGAATGTCGACTCTCCTCGAAGTTTGTGGACCCCTCTCACCGCCGTCAACGCCACCGTTGATGGAAAACAAAGTGAGTGTCTTTGCAATTCATCTCAAAAACTTTTTCAAAAATTAGAAATAATATTATTGTGCCCAAAAAAAATTTACCCGTCAAAAAAAAAAATTCTCAGTGCCATTTGTGCAATCGAAAGTATGGTAAGAGCGCACGACGCGATCACGCAGCGCGCGCGTGCTCGTATTATACCGACCGTTTACTTACGTGCATCTGTCTTTGTCTCACAGGTCGAGTTACCTTACAAGAAGGCTGCCGTGAAGCGCGCGCGGGAGTCTCCGCCGCCACCCGGCCTGGTCACTCCTCAGCCCTCGGACTCGGAGGGCGAGGAGGACTTCAGCAAGCGCTCCCGGTG